>CM021697.1:163738764-163763787 GCA_011074415.1 Stictonetta naevosa | reverse complement strand
TTTTTTTTTTTTTTTTTTTTTTTTTTTCCTACGCTGTGCTTTGTGCCAAACAATTTCTTCAATATGTCTTGCTGGCTGTGTGAAGTTGCTTCACACCAGACACCTTGAACCCCATGTTGAGACATAACTCCCTCCATATTCCTGTTATGTATGTTTTGAGGTATGGAGCTTTCTAGCACTTCTGTAAAGCTGAAGTCATTTCTTGCATATAGCTTAGTACAGAAGACAATTACCATGAACAAAGAAACACTTTTAAAATGCCTTTTTTTTTCTTTCTTTTTTTTTTTCCTTTTTTTTTTAAAGTTGATGTGATAACTTTCCTCTATCATTTTGTATACTGCTTTGTAACTATTCTAGATACTAATCACAGACTTCTTAAATATTTATGTAATATAAGCTCATTTTTCTACTCTCCTGACCTTCTTTGAAAAGTTATCCCTTGCAGTATAATTTTGAGTGTCTGCTCTGACTTACTTCTCTGGCAATATATCCATTGGCATCCTCAAAACATCTGTCATGAATGTCTATCTGCACCATTCTCTAAGTCCTTCATTTGTTGCCTTGTCTGTTCACAGTAATTGCCACATTCATCATAGATACTTCTTTTCAAGTAGAAACAATTTCATTCTCTGATGTTGCAATTCATGTTTTTGTAATTCTTTGTATTTTATTTCTTTTTATATCATAAGATATCTCAGCAAACAAGTCTACAGGTAGTGTCAAAAGGAATATTTTTATCACTTCCTTCACATGCTGAGATTCTCATCTTATCTTATGAAAGAAAAGATCTTACATCTCTGTCACACTTTGCAAGTCTAAAAGAGGTGCTGCCTAGGACCTGCATCAAAATAATGTGAATTGGAGATATAAGCTGCAATTAGCTGCTACAATTAGCTGCAATTGTGCCATAAAAAAAAAAAAAAAGTGTATCTTGGTACTGAAAATAAGAAGAATATATGTACTATAAAATAAAAAGAACAAAATGTGCATTAAATTTACAGTCCTCTTCTTAACCAGAGACTTATGGATGCCAGTGTCTTGGCCTGTAAAAGAACACTGGAGAATCCTGTGACTTTAAAGGGACATGTACCAAATATTCAGCAACAAAACAAACTTTCCTAATATTTTCTTAATGAGAAAATACGTATTTCTTAAATATACGTCCTTTGTATACAGCACCCTATCAGACACATTTATTTGCCAAGCAGATGAGCCTGTTCTTCCTAGAGATATTTTGTTTCCTGTTTTAGTTACAGAACCATGTATCAGGCTAATAAATAAATAATAATCAGTTTATTCCTATATGGTTCCTTCACAGGTTTCCTAGAAGCTCTGACATTGTTGGCTGTATGCAGGTACTCAAACTACAGGTAGACACAGATGGGAACTAGAAATGTACTGCTTTTTAAATGTTGTCTAATTCTTAACTGTAAGCATCATGTCATACGATTATGTGTTGACATGACACCAGTTTATAATGTTATAACATTATCGCTGATTATACTGTCATATGAATGGCCATGTAACAATAATCTAACATTATAATTTGTTAAATACCACCTGTTCTTGGTAATTTCTTGGGAAAGTGATTGTCCCGCTCTGTTTTGTGCTGGTGCGGCCTCACCTCAAATACTGTGTGCAGTTTTGGGCCCCACATTACATAAAGGATGTGAAGCTGTTGGAGAGTATCCAGAGGAGGGCTACAAAGATGGTGAAGGGCCTAGAGGGGAAGACATATGAGGAGCGGCTGAGGTCACTGGGCCTGTTCAGCCTGGAAAAGAGGAGGCTGAGGGAGTTGAGAGGAGACTTTATTGCAGTCTACAGCTTCCTCACGAGGGGGGAGTGGAGGGGCAGGCGTTGATCTATTCTCTCTGGTGACCAGCGATATGACCCGAGGGAATGGGGTCAAGCTGTGACAGGGGAGGTTCAGGTTGGATATCAGGAAAAGGTTCTTCACTGAGAAGGTGGTCACGCTCTGGAATAGGCTTCCCAGGGACAGTCACTACACCAAGCCTGTAGGAGTTTAAGAAGCATTTGGACTGTGCACTTAGTCACATGGTCTGAATTTTTGGGTAGACCTGTGTGGTGCCAGGAGTTAGACTCGATGATCCTTGTTGGTCCTTTCCAATTTGGTATATTATATGGTTCTATGATTCTATGAATTTTGACACTGTTTATGAATATTTTTGTATACTCTTATATGAATTTTCTTTTTTTTTTTCTGTTTCATGTTGAATTTATATGCACTGTAAAGATAAGGACAAAATATGGACTAATGTATAAATTTTGATTTGATTTTTTTGTCTGAAATTTTTGTCTTCCTGTGGAAGACACAGATTTTAATGAGTAATATATATATATATATATATATTTTCAATGGGAATAGTCCTATTGATACCCAAAATACTAAGCTGAATTAAACTTCATAAATGTGCAAAGGCTTCCCAGTCTAACACAGTTTTAACTCTGATATATTTCCTTCACTGAAATATATACTAAGTGAGCTTCAAAATTTCTATCACTTAGGATCACAGTCTATATTGTTTTTTAAAAAAGATCTCTTCTTTAAATCCCAGATGGTAAAAAAACAACAACAACAACAACAACAAACCTCATTATCATATACATATATTTCAGGTAAGGTGTACAAGTTCACTTACTTACCTTTATTTTATAGAAATTTGAACTAGGACCACAGATAATGGATCTGTGAATTATTCAGGCAGTAACATATCCAAATATTGCACCTAATGAATTGCAGATAGAAGGATGTTCACAGCAGGTCAAATATTTTTATTATTATTTTTATTATTTTTATTATTTCTTTTTAATTTTTATTATTGCTCACAGGTCCCCTGAGTGCAGTTACATTCCACTAATAATGTTTTGGGACTTGTTTTGAGTATTGACACTCTTCACCCTCTTAAAATAAAATAAAAAATTTATCTATGTCTTCACATAACTTAATTGTTCTCTAATGTACATGTACCTAGAGCCTATAGTAACTGGTTAATAGTTCTGGACACAGAAAATCCCAGTTTTTAAACACATATTGCTGAAAACAAACCACATTGTATCATTTGTATTTATAAACTTTAGCTGCAGAAACCACCTTTGCAAGTCACAGTATAATTCAGCAGGTGATGTACCACTCTGGGCTCAATTTCCTTACTCTTGGACTAATGGAGTAAAATAATACCAACTATAACACTAACTTTTTTAGTTGTGGACATTTGCCTGAGACCAGCAATTCATTTCACAAAGTCTGCCGAATAGGAATCAGATAGTAATGACTTTTTCATATGTAGCTAATGATGCAAGGGTTTAGTGGACCCATACCTGATTAAATGTGCAGGGTGGATGGTGTGCGATTAATGTAATGTAAAGTAATGATAGAGGAAGTAGAATAAAAATAAATTGCTTAGCCGCCACATTCTCTGCATGTTGAATGTGAAATGCAATTATTATGCAGAGGTTTGCACAATTCATTCTAGCAATTATCGGTTAAGTCCTCATAATAACATTTATGTAGACTTTTTTTTTGTCTTTCTGTAGTGAGGTAAGATTCAGCTAGGAAACTCAGTTGTCCAGAGAAATCATGCTAAATGCTCACATAGATAAAATCAGCTACCAGTATTTACACAAAACACTCAGGCTAGGGTTGTACACGAACACGTGGTAGATAAATCATAAGTAATTCATTATTTCAATCTAATTATTCTATTCTATGCTATGCTATGCTATGCTATTCTACTCTTTCACTTCATTTTATTTTAAATATTTTTGTGAGCATGTCAATTTGATTTATTCTGTGATTTTAATCTATGATCATATGGAGCACAGGAAAGTTGACTACATGACAATGTTGACCATAAGTCTTTCTTTTGAAATCAGAATCAATCTATTTAAATCAATAGGATCACATCAACATTAGGTGATGTTGATACTTGATAGTTATTGATCAATTTATGTTGATAGTTATTTTCTATTACTAGTTCATCATAAAGGTTTTGACACTTAAAATGACAAGTATAATGTAACTTTTTTTTTTCATTGGGTCTGTTATCAGTTAGGTAAATCTGTGAACTTTTATGTAAAGGGCTACCTGGTCTAACATGTAACTAACAATATCTTATAGTTAGAGACTCCCAGAATTAATACGAGTCATTGTATATTTATTCTTCCGAGATTATCAATTATTTGCACATATAATATTATGCATCTGTAGCAGGCTGCCTCTAGTGTTAGCCTTGAGAAAATATATTTTATATAAACTATACTTTTATATAAAATATTATTTACTATTTTATTCCAAGTTATCCTTCCATTTTAATCTTTTAATCTTTTTACTGTTATTATTTTTTATTTTTATTTTTTTTTTGGGGGGGGGGGGTCTTCCAGACGTCTTCCAGTCTAGATGCCAAAGATTAGTCTTGCTGTTGAAATGACTCTCCTTTTATTGTTGTTGTTGTCTGTCTCAAAATATAAGGTAATAAATAAAGTATGGAGATTATTTTAAAAAGTGATTATGATAGGAGATGCACATTTGAGAAAAAGAGAAAAAAAAAGTAATAAACAATAAATAGAAAAAAAAAAGAGAAAAATAAATAGTAATAAACAGTAAATAACCACAAATGAAGCTCCTTTTTTAAACAAAATGAAACTAAATATTTCAATTTAGTATCTGAGAAAGAGCAATGAAAAGAAAACACTCCATTCTCAGAAGAGTTCAAACACTCAACATAAATTAAATCTATCAGACTCTTAAAGGAAACAGTGAAGTCTTCCAAGTTTTATTGTTTTAACCTTTCTCTTTCTGATTGTTCTGCTCTTGTGTGTAGTTGGTCTGAGTCACTGCATCTTTCAAGTGATCAACAGATTCCAAAAGGAAGAAGCTCCATAAGTGTAGATTCTTCTGTCTCTGCTGGGAAGTGAGGTGAGGAGCAAAAGTTGCTGCAATTCCATTCAAAAGGAAGGAATTTCAGTTTGAGAAAAATACAGCCTAAACAAGTCAGGATCCAGTTCATTTTTTGACCTGAAAAATAATCTTTCATATTACTTCTTATGTAGAAACACATATTAACTTGTTCATACATTGCAAGACTATAAAAATCTCACATGTTCTAAAACTTTTGATGTTTACAGGAAGGGATTTCATGCTGTTCATCACACCTAAGTATAGCAGCAGAATACTGGAGATTACTATAACTATCATGGCATCTTCTTCCCACCCCAAGTCTTTTTTCGTATCTGTTTTTTCAACTATAATGCAGCATTAAGTATAAATCCATTTTGTTTATAAATAAATTATTTTAATGCTGATTTGGTGATCACAAGGGATCCTGTTGTAAACGGATGGATTCTATAGATACAGGATAAGTAATAAGAGTTTTTTCTTTAAAGCAGGTGAAGTATGGTTACTTATAATAATAATAATAAGTAATTTTTTAATAAAACATAAATGCATTAATAAGTTGCTACTGCTTCACAATGAATAGACACGTGGATCAAGTTACTCCCCACCCTATATGAGGGTCTTGTGCCTTGGTGTGGATCAGCTAGTAAATCTATACTTTGCCCTGTTAACCAGCACGAAGGAATAAAATTTAAATTATTTATACTCCTAAGAATATCAAAGAAATCTGACATCCAGAAAGATAAAGAAGCACAACAGCATTTTACCAACCCTGCAGACAGCTGAACAGATGTCATAGCAGCCAACAACAGAACTAATCAAGGAGTCAGAGGGGGAAATGTGCCAAGGGAACAGACACAGGCCCAGATGCCAATGCTAGAAGAATGCATCTCTTAACATCTGGTTGTTCCAAGCATTCCCCATATGCGTGTGTATGTATTGGCTTTGGTCCTAGTACATAGAGAAAAAAAAAATGAACTGGAGTACATTCAACACTGACAGGAATAAGTAGAACCACTGCCAATTTTGTGATGAAATTCTGTGAAGCTGACAATTGCTTTTCTATTTCTAAATGTACAATGTGTCCCTGTGGTAACTTTGCATGTATATATGTTTTAGACTATGAAATAGGTTCCAACTTGTTTAAATAAGATCTTACCTAAACCATCTTACTGGGATTAGCCAAAAAACATGAACCAAGGTAGACTTAGTTAAATAGGATCTTACTGATGTGTCACTCATTGGAATTGTGACTGACATTTCAATAAACTTGCACCTCCTTTTGCCATCCACTACAGCCAATATAAATTACTAACCCTTAGGGAAACCTGGGAGAAATTAGACTAAGGAAAAAAAGGGATAAGGAGCTGGTGCCATGAAATATGATATTTTTAATTAATCATTTCTTTTAAAGCCTCTGTTGAAGTTTCTAAGTTCCTGTTCTGTTGCACAAGGGTCTCAATATATATATATATTTAAGCCATACACTTTTAACTGCAATTTAAATAAATTTCTGCTTGGCTACTGTGAAACTTACTAAACACTTAAAATCACAGCTTTGGGGACATGAACTTTTGCCAGCAGGCACATAAAAATACAGCCAGGTCTTGACAAAATGCAAGCATGGAGATCTCACTAAAATATGGCTATCATGGCAAGATTTCTTTGTTTGTTTCTAAAACATCATATTAAATTTTTATAATAAATCACAGGTGGTCAGTGCCGGCAGGCAATCTGAAAACAGACCACCTTGGGTAATGCCTTCCCTTCCCTTCCCTTCCCTTCCCTTCCCTTCCCTTCCCTTCCCTTCCCTTCCCTTCCCTTCCCTTCCCTTCCCTTTCCTTCCCTTCCCTTCCCCTCCCTTCCCTTCCCTTATCTTCCCTTCCATCAGATTCTAATACTAAGTCTACAACAGCCAGTGTTTTACAGGACAAAAAACCCAAACCAAACAGTGCAGAGGCCCTTAAATCTGTTGCTTCACAGCTATTATTGCACTCAGAATATATCAGAATATATATCACTATGGTCAAAAGAGAATAAAGGGAATACACAGCTACTTATGAAAATGAACAAACAAAAATATATTGCTAGTCTAATAAATGTTTTAGTCATCTAATAGTCCATTCTCAAATTAATACTAGAATGTATCAGCAAATGTAGTACAGTTAAAACTGTCATGCATAAACCTTCTTCCTGTTACTTACCACTTTTATTTTGTGTAATGTTCACCTGTCCAATGTTCTTCTGGATCCTAATCTTGATGGGTGCAGTTTCCATTGAGAATGGGAGGGAAAGGTTACGATGATTGAGCTGCAGTATGACACCATGGCTAGTAGTAAAGTTACTTAATTCACAGACCTGGTGGCCATTTGGGACTATTTTTGCATGTTTTCTTATCACTCTCTGCTTTCTTCTCGCTGGTTCCCTGTTTAAGCTCGAAAACTGCACACAGTTTAATTTAATGGGCTGTTGTCTGTTATACCATGACAACCAAGATGTTTCAGAAGTTCACTTAATATAGTATCCCAGATCTTCAGCTACAGCAGGGCAACCAGTCAGTGGTCATTTGAGCTGTGTAACTGTTTCAAAAAGATAAAACCATTTCAGGCCAATGCAAGCTCAGATAGAGTGCTGAGCACTGTCAGATCACCACCTGACACTAGCAAGGAAAAATAAAATAAAATAAAAATAAATTAAAAAAAAAAAAAAAGTATTTACTGGGCTATGACACTTGGGACTAGGGGAAACAGGTTATTTCAGAATAGGTTTCCTCTGGTCTCATGGACTGAAAGATGAATGGTGACTAGAACACGTTTTGTGCTTTCCTGAAACTCACCTTCTGGAGTGCTTTATGTGGAAGGAATCAAGTTTTACTCTCTGAGTTTGAGCTCTTGGACATGAAGACATAAGTCAGAGGATGATAACAGGGCAATTTATTTCAAAGTGCACTCCTGAAATAAAATGCTGATGTAGGGGTATTCTAAGTGGCTTAGGAGTTCCTGTGCTTTGAAAAGTGATTTTTGTAACTTAGAAGAACTTTTAGAAGCCTAAACTTTGGAGGTTTAGGCTTCCAAATATTTGGGATGCTTCTGAAAAGTATTGAAAGGTACCTTAGAGTTGTTATCGTAAGCTTATCTTTCCTTGCCTGAGTGTTAAACTACACCCCTTGTACAGTTTTTAGACAGCCTTCCTGAAGGCACTACTTCACACTAGCAGACCCAAGATATTTGCAATTCTCAAGCTGCAAAACCTGGATGAACTGCAGAATGTTATTGATGATCTGAGCTTTTGTAATTTTTAATAGCTTTTGTTGCTGTAGGCAGATATTCCTCTCAAGCATTTCTGATGCAGAGAAAGAGAATCCAAAGGCCAGAAACATACATATCACCTCTTCCCCTCCTCATAACGAGATGGAAAAGAGAAGATTGAATCTTCAGTTATCCCTTGCACATGTATCACAAAAAAGAAAAACTACATGCCTGCTACAGTCACCATTTTGCCCATCCCTAGAGGCACATTTTGCAATTGTTCTAGAAGTCAACATAAAGTTATATGGTTGACTTTAAAAACTGGAAAAATATACAGATCTCAAATATAAATATTGCATTTCATATTGGTATAATATTATTTTATATATTTATAATTACTATATTGATTGCAATGTTCATTACTGGTATTTAATTACAAATTAATTTAAGATGCCACATAATATTTCATAGAATGATATAATATATTGAATTGGAAAGGACCAACAAGGATCATCGAGTCTAACTCCTGGCACCACACAGGTCTACCCAAAATTTTAGACCACATGACTACGAGCATAGTCCAAATGCTTCTTAAACTCCCACAGGCTTGGTGCAGTTACCATGTACCTGGGGAGCCTATTCCAGAGCGTGACCACCTTCTCAGTGAAGAACCTTTTCCTGATTTCCAACCTGAACCTCCCCTGTCACAGCTTGACCCCATTCCCTCGGGTCATATCGCTGGTCACCAGAGAGAATAGATCAACGCCTGCCCCTCTACTCCCCCTCGTGAGGAATCTGTAGACCACAATGAGGTCTCCCCTCAGCCTCCTCTTTTCCAGGCTGAACAGGCCCAGTGACCTCAGCCGCTCCTCATATGTCTTCCCCTCTAGGCCCTTCACCATCTTTGTAGCCCTCCTCTGGACACTCTCCAATAGTTTCACATCCTTTATATACTGTGGTGCCCAGAACTGCACACAGTACTCAAGGTGAGGCCGCAGCAGCGCAGAGTAGAGAGGGACCATCACTTCCCTCAACCGACTAGCAATTCCGTGCTTGATGCACCCAGGATAACTTGCTATCAAACAAAAACCCCAGATCCCTCTCTGCGGGGCTGCTCTCCAGCATCATGTCCTCCTGTCTGTACGTATAGCTGGGGTTCCCCATTCCCAAGTGGAGAACCCGGCACTTGCTCTTGTTAAACTTCATGTGGCTGGTGATTGCCCAGCTCTCCAATGTGTCCAGATCTCTCTGAAAGGCCTTTCCACCCTCAACAGAGTCAACAGCTCCTCCCAGTATAGCATCACTAGCAAACTTACTCAAAACAACTTTTGGTCCTAAATCTGAATCATTTATGAAAACATTGAAAAGAACAGACCCTGAAATGGAGCCCTGGGGGACCCTACTGGTAACTGGCCACCAACCTGATGTAACCTCATTTACCATAGCCGTTTGAGCCCTACCCATCAACCCATTGTTTACCCATCGTATAACGTTTTTATCTAGCTGTATGCAGCACATTTTGTCTAGTAGGGTCCTATGGGAAACTATTGAAAGCTTTACTGAAATCTAAAACGATTACATCAGCTGGCTTCCCTTGACTGATTATATGGATGATCTTATCATAAAAGGAAAATAAATTTGTTAAGCATGTTATAAATGAAGATACAACTCAATCTGAATTTAGTAATTCTTACAAAAGGCAAGTAAACAGCGCTGGGTGCGTGGGGAGTCTATTCTCTACCAACATGCACACAGAACCTTTGAACTTTCTCAATATATAGAACATTGCTTTCACATATTCATAAGAAACCCAAGTATGCCTATATATATGTATGACCTATCCCCGCTTGTATTTTCACAAACTCCTCCTTTTGGCACCTGCACAGTGTCTGGTGGTGGTGGTCGTTGGGGGCTGTGGGGATGAAGGCTCACAGTTCCGCCCCCATCACCGCTAGCAACCTTTTGTTCCTGCACAGACCCTGTGGGTTCCTGGATCTCGTCCAGGCGGCCCCGACCGGCTCCTTCTTCTTCTGCGCATGCTCTGCCCTCCACAAGGTTCCCGAAAGCAACAAAACGTGATCAACGCCAACCCATGCGAGGCCGTCTTTTCCTTCGTTTCGTTAACCCTTGAAACCACACTGATAATATGATTATCATATAATATTAAACAACCAATTTTAACAGTTTCAACCAGCAAACCCCCAGCAACTTCCATGCCTTAAGGGCGGGAGTACAAGCAAGCCGAGATGGCAAGGCATCTCCTGAATCACCCTTCTTTGTTCCCTCTAAACTCTTTACATTCCTGATGACCTCATCGTTAAGAGTCTGATGTTATCACCAACAATGGGGCTTGTCGACGCCCATAGCCACACTCCCACATCTCCCCCTTCTTTATTAACATAAAAAAGCACGATGAACACAAATTATGCACGATTAACACAAATTAAAACACAGAGAAAAACTACAAGGGATACCTAACTCTACCTTTAACAAACTCTGTAAGCATATCCCTGGGAGAGGAAGGCTCCGCCGGGTGGGGGGATCTGGCTGCCCTTCCAGCTTCTGGAGTCCTTGTTTGTGGGTCCTGCATATGTCAGCGGTACCCTCCCATATGTTGTTTTTTGTCTGAGGTGGAGTCCAAACCGCTGAGGAGAGTGCTGTGATCATGTTATGGCAGACGATGAGACGGCCAGACAGACCCATCTAGGACCGGTTCCTGTTGAAACACCTTGGCCCCAAGTTATTAGACAATAGGGCCCTTCCCATTGATTGGTGCTTAATTTTTTTACCATGTCTTGTGCCCTTCCTTTAACTGAGTTTAAGGTATTGTGATTAAAATGTTTGTGAGTTGGAGGACCTTCCTCTGTCCATCGATTTAAAAAATTAAGAACATAACATGCTTTAGCTATCTTTTTCCTGGGGAGTCATACCTGTACTCCCCCTTTTTTGTTTTTGAAGCATAGGTTTTAGGGTACCATGGGCCTGTTCAATAATTGCTTGACCTGTGGGATAATGAGATATACCAGTCAGATGTTGAATGCCACACTGTTGAAAAAAAGTGGGTTGCATAGGCCATGTAACCTGGCACATTATCTGTTTTAATTGTTTTTGGAACTCCTAATTTTGCAAAAGCTGACAGAAGATGTTTACACACATCCTTGGTCTTTTCTCCTGCATGAACAGATGTAAAAATACAATGAGAAAAGGTATCAATTGAAACATGAACATAAAAAACAATCCTTTAAGTCTTACTATTAATGTCCGTGACTGGGGAGCATAATTGGAGATGGCAGTCCCGATTGAAGTGCTCCCATATCTTCCATGACTTCATTAATTTTCTCAGATAACAGTCTCCATTTTCCATTCCTTGTCTTTATTACAAACACTGTAGAGTTCCAGGGCTAGTCGTGGGAACAATATGTCTCTCTTTAAGTTGTTAAGCAACTCAGCCTTCGAGCCTTATGTATCCATGGATCAAAGGGAAACAGATTCAGCTCCTTTTCAGGGCCTGGGCGTAACAGCAAAGGTCTGCAATGGCAGTAGCAGGTGGATGGAGTAGCAGGTGGATGGAGTAGCAGGTGGATGGAGTAGCAGGTGGATGGAGTAGCAGGTGGATGGAGTAGCAGGCGGATCAGTAAACGAGCCCGCAGCTCCCTTGCTGTCTGGCAAACCACACGTTTCTGATTGTGGTCCCATGTGGCTCTTTAAGGCCTCAGAGACTGCTTGCCAGGTGCCTAGAAATCCCAATGCAACCTTGTCATTTTTAATAGCAGAGTCCCACACCTTGACCTCAGTTTGGTCCCATGTTTCAGGATCATAAACTGTCTGATTTGTAGTAAAGGGAATAAGATGGAAGGTTACCAGGACATTTTTTGTTTCTAAGGCCATATGATTCCCCATAGCGCGCAACTGCTTACCTTTGGCCAGTGAGGGGAAGTTGTGTGCGCAGGTCCGCTTCTCTCAGCTTGAGCTTCTTTCCAGCTCAAGTGTGCTTCTTTCTAGCGACTTTCAGTATGAGCTTCTTTCCAGCTCTGGTGCACCTATTTCCAGTGACTTTCAGTATGAGCTTCTCTGAGCAGTTTGCTGAGTTCAGCCAAACCTATCTTCATGAGGTGATCAGTGTCCCTGTTCCTCTCCTGGTCCCTATTCTGTTAGCCTGTCCCTATTCATTTTATTATTATTATTTGTTTATTTATTTATTTTGTCTCTGTTTTGTTAGCCTGTTGTTGTTCTTCTGGTACTCCCTGTTCCTTTTGTTCATGTCCCTGTTCAGGCACCATTTGTGGCATAATGACCACATGGACAACAGGGTTCTTTCAAGATCAGTAACTCCTACCACTTTATAGATGACATAACTTCAACTCTCTCTTACTGAGGGTGTAACTTCATCTTCTTACTGAGGACATAACTTTATCTATCTCTTATTGAGGACAGGCTGCCTTCTTATACTATTCGCCCCACAGCAGTACTTTTCCAATAACTGTTCATTGGTCAACAACTTTGCCTGGCAACAGCAAACACCCAGCAACTTCCATGCCTTACCAGCTAGAGAACAAGCAACCCGAGACAACATGGTGTCTCCTGAATCACCTTTCTTTGTTCCCTCTAAACTCTTTACATTCCTGATGGCCTCATCGTTAAGTGTCCAATGATATCGATGTTATCACCAACGATGGGGCTTGTCGGCCCCCATGGCCACACTCCCACACTAAAGAAATAGTCTGTCAGTGGTACTTTCAGCAGTTTATGTGAAATTACAAGATTTTCAAGTCTGTGGTTTTAGTTTCTCTCCAATTCATTATATCAGTATTATTCATAACATTATTCTATTATTTACCATTTTCTCATTTAAACAAACCTGGACAAGTTTGAGATATGAGCTCATGTGAGTGTAACGAAGTTCAATTCTAAGTGCAAAGTTACTGCACCTGGGTCGGGGCAATCCCAGACATGAGTACAGGCTGGGAGAAGAACTCACTGAGAGAAGCCCTGCAGAGAAGAACTTGGGGATTCTGGCAGATGAAAAGCTCAGCATGAGCCAGCAGTGTGTGCTTGTAGCCCAGAAGGCCAACTGCATCCTGGGCTGCATCAAAAAGAGGTGTGGCCAGCAGTTTGAGGGAAGTGATTGTTCCCCTCTACTCTGCCCTTGTGAGGCCCTACTTAGCGTACTGTATCCAGGTCTGAGGTGCCCAGCACAAGAAATGTAGACTTGTTAGAGTGAGTACAGAAGAGGGCCACTGAGATGACCCAAGGGCTGGAGTACCTCTCCTATAAAGAGAGGCTGAGAGAGCTGGGGATGTTCAGCCTGGAGAAGAGAAGGCTCTGGGGAGACCTCATTGTGATGTTTCAATACTTACAGGAGGCTTATAAAAAAGGTGGAGAAAAACTTTTTGCTCAGGCACACAATGACAGGACAAGGGGGAATGGTTTTAAATTAGAAGAGGAGAGATTTAGATTAGAGGTAAGGAGGAAATTCTTCACTCATAAGGTGGTGAGTCACTGGAAGAGGTTTCCCAGAGTAGTGGATGCCCCATCGCTGGAAGTTTTCAAGACCAATTTGGATGAAGACTCAGGCAACATGATCCAGTGGGTGGCATCCCTGCCCATGGCAGGGGTGTTGGAAATAGATGATCTTTAAGGTCACTTCCAACCTGAACCATTCAATAATTTTATGATTATATGAAAATGAATGTTTATTCCCTGATTTTTCTCTTGGTTTTAATAGCATCACTCTCTACAGTTGGTACCATCAAAATGGCAGATTGTCCCAAGTTTTTCTACTTTCTCTTTCATCTTTTAATTAAAACTAATAATTTCAGATAACTTTCCATTCTGAAAATTGGAGTTGTCAAAAACATCACTATAATAAATTCTTATGAGGTTGGTGGAGACACTAGGTCATTTACAAAGATTTACAGTGAATCTAAAGATAACACATTTAAACATTTAATATTCAGTATGCAGAGCCATTTTAGATTATTAAATAAATGTGATGTATTTTAGGGCTGCAAATATTTTTACCTAGATAACCAATGAATGGCTTAGGACTGTAATTTCAGAACCAAGAGTTTTAAGGGCAGTGCATTTTGGTAGTATCTCACTGAACTAAGTCTGAAGACCTTAATTATTAATTAATTAATTAATTAATTTTTGCCACTGTCTTCAGTGTATAATATAGCAAAAGTTATTTTACACTTTTTATCTTGCACATTTATTAATTTGTTTGTTTATTTATTTATTTATTTATTTTTACTTAGTCCATTAAGCCTTTTAGGAAAGAGTTATTTCCACATATGTTTAGATAGCTGTAGGCATAGTGGTTACCCATTCTAATGTACATTTGTCCTTGTAGACAAATGTAAAACTTTTAATACAGATGCTGTTCTTTAATGCCTGGTGTTCCTTTATAGTTATCTCCTAATTTTAATTTAAGATATTTTGCTTATCCATCAACCTCTCTTCAAGCAAATTACATTTAAAGTTAGTCTGTTCCTGTCAGTCTGTATATATCAGCTTAAAACATTCTTTGAACCTTACATCTCTTGAAAAAGAAGCTCTTTGTAATCATCGGTGTCTAACCCTAAGGCCTCCATCAGGATAATTCTTTATTATCTAACAGTAGCTATTTTTGCTTATCTAAACGGACAGCAAAGTTAAAGAATTATCTATATTTCTTCTGAGTAAGATCATTTAAAATGTGTTTTGAGACACTCAGAAACAAAAAGAAACTCACTTTTATCTCTAATTGAAAAGAGAAAAAGGGAAATCTATTAACTCCATTCCCTTAGAAGGTATTAGTTCACAATTCATAGAACTCTTAGCCATGAAAGCAACATTTTAATCATATGTAATTCTGACACCCTAGACATGCAACACAAAATTATCAAAATTTCCATTTTCACTGATAAGTCCTTTAAGTAACAAGTTTCATTATCCACTTTAGCTCTAAGAGATAAAAGTACATTTAACTAACAAAAAAGTTAGACTATTTAGGCCTTATTGGTTTCATTTAAGCTGCTGATCAGAATAAGTAATTTTCTTTATTATCACTAGCTTTCAGTGAATTGAAAAGTGTCAAAGCATAAAATGTAATAAAGAATTCAGGTCCCCTTTTTAGAAATGGTGATTTTTCCTTTAAGGGTTCTATTATCTTCTCTTTCTTTTATCTTCTATTTCTTTGTGTATCAAATGTTTACTTTGCTAATGCTTTTCTTTATGTTAGTTTAAGTAATAACATCAAATCTTAAACTAAGCAAAACTGCATCTTGACAGTGACTGTATAGAAGGAATCCAAATAAATAAATAAATAAGGCCCTGTGAGTATGTTAATGAGTGACTGATTTTTGTCTTATTCTTAATATTTAAAAAAAAATCATTTTCAGGGTAATTTTCTGTCCTTTGAATCTCACAAAATTGTAGAAGGAAGGTCTGAATAAACAAAAACAATTTCCTGTTATGAGACAAGCCAGAAAAAGATTTTGAGAGGATAAAATAAATAACATTGTTTTAATCACATCAGAATCAGTAATCTCATAGGGAGTCAAATAGATAGTTCAGTAAGGGTCATTCATGGAATGAAAATATTTGCATCACTGTTACTATGGAAGAACTAGAAAGAAAGTTCACACAGTAAAGGGATGCATTACAAGAACTGACTTACAGGAGAATACTAGCAGAAGATATTTCAAATAAGTAGATGAATAGTACTCTTCCTGTCTTTTTCAGAAGGTTTATTACTATTCATTAACAGTTTGTTAGAAACCTATGATTTTCCCAATGAATTCTGAAGAAACTTAATTATAAAACTCTTCACTAGGAAATGTAAAAGTCGATAAACTTTTAAAATGTCAACTAACATGATAAAATAAAAGAGGCTCACTCAAGGAAAAAAAAAAAAAAAAAAAGATAATTATAGGCAAGGAATTTTGGTTTCAAAATGTTATAGAAAATAATAAAATTAATGGAGATGTTGGTAAATATAATGGGGAACAAGGCTTTTAGAAAGAATTTGTGTTATAAACTATTAGAGTTCTTTAAAGGAATTTATAAGCATATAAGCAAGATTAACCCATATAACCTGCAGGGTTCATTGTTGTAGCCTGTAATGATCATTATCTGGAAAAAGTGGTGAACAAATTTTGTTGATGATATGTGGGTATTCCAGTAATGAAAGCTGAAAATGACTGCTAAGAGTTGGTTAAGGATGACACAAAAGAAATTAATCAAAATGCAAATGAAAGCAAATGTTTATAAATTCTAATAAATTCAGGGTAATGATTGCATGGAGAAAAATAACCTTCAGTATATCTGATCACTGGTATGGTAACTATCTGTTACCACAGAGGTATTTTCCTTTTGCAGTTGGTTTCATGAAACAAATAGAGAAGTATATCACCTCAAGGAGGTGTCAGGAGAAAGACACAATAAATTACAACATTTATTTAACTACCATAGCTACGCACTTTAACAAGCTATTGGTGTCTATCTAAACATTAAATGTCTCACTGTGTTTTTAACAGAAGACTTAAGTGTTTAAAGGGTGGAACCCAAAGTTCTTGGAAAGACAGGAGCAATACAAGCACATGGGTGAAACTGAGAGAATGACAACCTGTAGTTGATCTTGATAATGGAGATCTAGATGGTGGATCCAGGTGGTAGATCTGGACAAAAAAACAATGAAACTGGAGCATTTAGACTACTTGATTACCTCACATGCTTTCTCACTCACTAGCCCACATTGTTATGCTTGTTTGGTCTTGACTTCCCTTCCTTGCAGAAAGGCCTCTGCTGATCAAAGGTGTGCACACATGATTTTATGTTTAGGATTGTTATTAGATAACTTAAAATAATACAGGATGTGTTAGATTCCAATGTTAACATTCCCTTTCAAGTGCTAAATCTAAATAAATCATCACTACTTAAATCTCCATGACTATGGTTTCACTTAAATTCAAACTGTTTCCATTAATATAATCATTGATATGATAGTCTTTTAAAACAAACAAAGTTCAAACCTTTATGCATATCATTTAAATATTATATGTTCTCCTCTTTAAATAAAATACTTGTCAACAATTAACTTGGAATTATCTATTTGGGAGCTGGAAGTTAATATGACTGATAAAAAAACTCCCCAAACCTCCTTCTCTGCCACCTTTCGTCTCACACACATACAGAGATGCTAATAAAAAATAATTACTTTGAAAGTATATATTGAAAATAATTCATAGAAATCATTCTTTGTCTTATTTATGCTATGGATATCATGAGTTTGTACCCTCAGGATGTATATGTGCTTACCATTGTATAAACATAAAAGGAAATAATGTTTCTGTCTCGGTAGACTTAGAGCTAGTACAATCATGATATAAATGACAAGAGAAGAGGGTTCTAAGCTAACTGTGTAAATTTGCTTGTAACAATTAATTTCATTTTGATGCATATATTAGAAATTAAATAAAGAAAATCCCATTTCAAGAGTTGGATTCTAGGCATCAAAACATCAACCTCTATCTACAGTAAATTTATAGGTATTAGAAGTGAATAAAAATTAACAGCAGTGGAAATGCAAAAACTATTAAGGATTTGAGATTTCAAATGTGTGTGTGTGTGTGTTCATGTGTTTGGACATTATATTTTTTCTGTACACAAAAGAATATGTATCTTTCTTTTTTTTTTATCAATGAACTCTCTACCTGTCAGTGCAAAGTAATCCCAAAGTTGATTAAGTATTTTAGGACATTAATGTAACCAAATTAAGTATTAAATGTAAACTTTAAATTGTAGAAATGAACTCTTCTAATACAGCTGCATCTCTTTTAAGTATTTAATTTCTGGATAGATTATAATTTAATTTTAAGATAAACTTGTTATGAGGAACTCATTTTTCGTACATGAACTTGTAAAATTCACTGTCTGCGTGCAGTTGTTTCTGGTCATATTCAGAAGCACCAAAGATCTGAGAGTCAGCTTCGCATCTCTCATGTGTTGCATGTAATTCACTACTCTAGTGTTTTGAATTCAAGTGTTTGGTTTCCATACTTTCCTTTAAGATAGATGACACACAAAATTCAGCATTGTCTTCATCAACCATGCACAGAGATGAAGTCTTGCTTTTGGTGATTTCCAAGAAAGGGGAGATACTTCTTCAGATAACATTTAAATCTATTTTTCTGGATCCCAAGGTAAACATTCTGACCACTGAACTTTAGATTATTTGGGAAAATGTTGCTGAAGAAAAAAAGTGTACAAAGTTGTATCGTGTCCCTCCCCCAACCCTCCCCCAGGAAAAACAAACAAACAAACAAAACACAAAACAAACAAACAAACAAACCCACAGACATACAAACTAACAAAGACAAAGATCAAACAAAACAAATCCCCACTATGGTTGTAAACAACAACTCTAAGGCAGTATTTAAATCCAATAGAAACCAACTTGCACTGTGCTGCCAGGTTCTTAATTACATATTTGCAGCATTAAAATGTGATGCCAAGAGGTCATGCCAAGAAGCCATGCTAGACAATGTTAAACTCTACCAGGGCTTCTGAGGTAAAAAGATATAGAGGGAATGTGAAATTAAAACTTAACGTGAGGAGCTATCCTTGGCCATAGCAACAGTTCATGTCTTGGAAGCTCTTCCTTCAAAGTCTGAGATCAAGAGGCCTTGAGGAAGTCACCAGGGCAAGCTTCTTTCTGTTTTAGGATATATCACTCTTACAAGAAAAAATGGACCCCGGTACCATTCAGTACTCAACCATCCTGAACATATCCTGAACCACAGTTTCACCTTTTGCTAAATCATGCATTTTTTTCTCCTTTCAAATTCTCAGTGGAATGAGCTACAGTGATCAGCTCCCTTTGTCTGTTTTTTGGGCTTCAGCTCAGAGTTACTGTTCTTTCTGAGAAAAACAAGAGCAGTGATCAAAGTCTTAACTCTACACGTAGATGAAGGTCTTGTATAAACTATAAAAGAGTCCATGTGTATCTAACTTTTCTTTAAGGCCTGCTTTTCTTGAGGCTTAGAAAATACCGGTTTCTAGAATACTTCTATATCTCTCAATTTCTTGACCAGGTGAAAAACCAAGATTTGTTTAGTTCTTGAAAAATTATCTGTACTAAATGTCAAGTCACAATTTAAATGTTTATATGTTTATATGTTTAAATGTTGAACCTTAGGTTAAAAACAAAGTAAATATATCAATAAGCATGAATATTCTTTCCTTCATACGTGTAGTGAATTTCTATAGCAGCAGATTGAAAGAATATAATTCTAAAATATATTTTACACCCAAGTGAAATATTTCCAGACTTTTTTTTTTTTTTTTTTTTTTTTTTCCCAATGTACAAATAGTTCCAATAATTTCTCAATATCTTTGTATAAAGAATAGTTAGGAATGATTTAGCCATCTGGGGAAAAAGAAAAAAAAAAAAAAAAAAAGTGGTGGTAGTGACTTTTATTTTCCCACATTGCTGCTTTTTTATTATTATTTATTTAAACTGAGAGGAAAACCATAATTGAATATTAAACGTTACTCATATAAAACATTTTGTATCCTTTTTTTTTTTTTTTTTTTTTTCCAAATTTTAAGTACATTATTCTCAAGTTAAGGAGTAAAGTTACTGATATTCAAAGAACCTAAGAAGACAGCTTTATCGTAGAGAATTCTGTTCTGTAAAATAAGTCCTCCTATACATCTTCAGTTTTCTGCTTTTGACCACAGAGATTAAAATGAGCCCAGTTCCTCACCAACATCCCATAACCCTTGGTTTATGGAATGGAAATTTAAGCACCAATCCATTTTAATGGACTACATCTTTTTGTAACATATTCAAAACATTAAATATGAAGAGTATTTTTATGAAATTACTTTTTAAAAACACTTAGAATAATAATAACAATTTTTTCAGTTCCATGAGAAATATGAATTATTATATGAATGAACTCATGAATATAATTGAACATAATTTTTGTCAGGGAGAAAAACAGCACACAGTCCAAATCACAGTCACAAACAAGGACCTTCAGATAGTGTTTAATTATTTAGTGATGTAACTACCATCACTGAATATCACTATTTTTTATTATCCTGAAAGATTTTATAGTATCTTCTCAACAAAAATAAGAATGATCTCATACTTCAAGGAGTTTAATTTAGACATTTTTGGCAGTTAGTAATGTTTCTTCAGAGAGTATCAAGGAGGTGTTTTAGAAGAGTACTGCAATACTCAGATTGCATAACCTCAATGTTTATTTTCAACAGGCAAACAGATTTCTACTTGGCCATTTTTCTACTGAGGAATTCCCTAAGTAAAACTTTATACTGCATGGAACACCATCACAACATGATACCCTAGCTCACCCCATACTTTTTTATTACCAATATAAAATTTCCACATCAGTGCTAGCTTTCTGTTAAAAGTTACACTAAAATGGCACTTTAAGACACTCTATCCTTGCATGTATATTGAAAATTATTATAGCAACCTAAATGAGAGAAGCAATGACATTAGGAAGGAAAGACATTAGGTATCAAGGGAATCTTTGAGCCTGCCCCAATTTCATTTGGAAGCCAAGGTACAGTACAAGATACTTTGCACCTGAAACCTAGCTAGCGTTTTCTGCTGCCATCTAAATCTGATGCATTTTGGGGTTTGAGGAGTATGTTTGGGTGGTACACATCAGGTTGTATCTGTGACAGCTTGTCTTTCTTTCAAGTCTGAAAAAAAGTTATGTTCTCAATTCAGAAAACCAGTTTCCAGAGCATTAAAGACTTCCAACTTCAGAGCTTCAGGGTATTTATCTAAATATCAAAATACACTTTGAGAGTGATCATATAAAACATTTCTACTGCAAATATTCTTCTTGTAGAAGACCTCCCTTTTTTTCAGTCCAACACTCTAAATGAAAGCAAAGCAATTCTGACAAATATCAAGAGCCAGAAAGATGAAAAATAAAAAATAAAAACTGAATAACTGATGTTTCAGTTCTTCACGTAACTGTCTTCTATGTAGTCTGATCTTTTGTGGCAAACTCCCACCATGCTTAAATGCAAAAGTTTAAGGCTGAAGATCCTGTACACCATGCACCTTTCTTTGATAAAGAAACAACTGAGAATTCCTTTAAAAAATTCTGCACTGAAATTGAACACTTGACAAGATGTCATCATGTTATTCCTTACTCTTGGAGTTCCAATGGCTTCTGTTTGAATTTTCCATTCTCTATACATTTTCTACACTCTGACTTGGCTCCTTATGTGAAAAGATAAATGAGCAGTAGATGTAAAAGCATAGTGTTTGTTTGTTTTGCTTAAGAAAGTTTCCAGAATTACATTTTTATTAGGTTAGTAAAGATTTGCTAACCATCTTTAGATACTTTAGAAACTTTCCTTTGTACACTTTAATTCTTAAATACTGACCACATCCCATTACTAATCTAACTAGTCCCTTTCCATCTATGGTTTTCAATGTATTTAATATAAAACAAATTAAATAAATATAAAGGCAGAAAAAAAAAAAAAAAAAAAAAAAATATTTTTTTTTTTTAAAAACCTTTTATTTAAAAAAAAAAAAAGTTAAAACAATTCATATTAGTATTAGTGCTAAAACACTAAAAACAATCTAAATTAGAAAAACATAGATCTGAGAACTAAAGATAAATTTAAGGATACAGTATTCAGGAGTTCTTAGAGATAATCTACTCCCACATAAATCTATGTTGAAATTTTCAACAGTTATTAAAAGGACAACTCATATAATTTTTGTTATATACCCCCAAAAGTGTTGAGTCTCACAAATGTTTTAGGAGGAAATTCAGAAATACCTGGGAAAGATTAGTGAACCTAACAGTAATTTGGTTCCTAATATTTTTGCAAATGCAAAGTAGAAAGGTCTGTTCCTGTAGATCAAAAGGTGAAAGTTTATGTTAAAATGAGATGTGAAAATTAGAGCTTTTACTGAGTTCATATGTAGAGTGATATATGTGTACAGTGGGAAGCTAACACAAAAAGAATGCTCAAATTGCACAACAAACTCTTTATAACCCCATCACAAAAGCATATTTCCTGTTATTTTATTATTATTGTTATTACTATTATTATTATTTATTACATTCTAGTGAACACTATGATTTTAACACATCCCACTAAAGCATACTTTAGTACTCCAACCTCAGGTCAATAAGCAAATAGCTTACTTGCTGCGTCAACATGTTCCATATTATGTTCCATATTATCACATTTTCTTCTTGTATTGTTTTCATCGTTATACCTAGCTCTAAACTATTAGTTTTCTGTAATCCATAAAATAGTAATTGTTTTAGTAACTTGTAGAAGTGTTTGAATGATATTTAAATGCAATGTACCAAGTGCTTATATCTTTTAGGATATAAGTACTAATAAAAGTTGTTTCACAATGTGATATCGCATACATACATTTGAGATTTTTATTTTATTTTATTTTATTTTTAAATAGAACAGCTAATCTACATGTAATCTTTTATTGAAATTAAATTCTTGCACTATGTGACATAATCATGTTTGGAATTAACATAAATCTTCATATAGGCAAACCAAATAATTACTACAGTTCTCTGATACATCTTAATGTTCACACTTATTAACAAAGATTTAGATGTAAAGCAACAACTATCATTCATTTGGTGAGGATTAATTCACCAAGATAATACAAAGCTGATGAGCAGTGGATTGACATTGCTAACTTTCTAGGATACAATTCAGCTAACTAATTAAAGGCAGTAGTAAAGGTAGACTTTTTTATAAAGCTGCAATCTTGTGGATAAATTTAATGAACTTAGAAAAAATACTCAAGGGATGAAACGTAAATATTTTGAGTATCTTCATTTATTTATTTAAATTATTTAGTAATATGAATGTTCTGAAGATAGGCAATATACTTTCCTGTATTTTGAAGTAACAAAACAACTTCTAATTTTAGTATGTGTGAGGAAAAAAAATAGTTTTATTTAATGGCACATATATATATAACTATTTTATTGATAACATTGTTCTTGATACATTCAAACTATCTTAAAAAAAAAAAAAAAAAGTTTGATGTATTGCATTTTCATACAGTATGCTGGCCTGTTCAAGTTGATTTCAGGAATAACACAGTCTTTTGCCTGTTACAGGTAGGAAAAGAAACACAAATTTCTTAGAGGACACTTACAATTATCATATAATCATAGAATCTCCTGAGTTGGAAGGGACCAACAAGGATCATCAAGTCCAGCTCCTGGATCCACACAGGACTATCTAAAGATTAAACCATATGTCTGAGATTGTTGTCCAAATGCTTCTTGAACTCTGTCAAGCTTGGTGCTGTGACCACTTCCCTGGGAAGCCTCTTCCAGTTCTCAACCACCTTGTCTGTGAAGAACCTCCTCCTAATATCCAATCTGAACTTCCTCTGACCCAGCTTCATGCCATTCCCTGGGGTCCTATTGCCGGTCACCAGGGAGAACCGAAAAGCACCCAACCTCCACCCCCACCCCTCCCCTGTAATAGAAGCTGTAAACTGCAATGAAGTCACCCTTCAACTGAACAAGCCACGTGACCTCAGCCACACATACATCTTCTCCTGCAGAACACCATCTTTGTTGCCTTTCTTTTGGACACTTTTTTCTCTAATAAAATTATAGAATCATAAAATCATTAAACCTGGAAAAGAACTTCCAGATCATCCAGTCCAACTGTAACATAGTTTTGTGTCCAGCACCCAAAACTGCAAACAGTACTATATGTGAGGCCATACCAATGCAGAGTAAAGAGAGGCAATCAATTCCCTTGAATGGGCTTGATACAACTCAGGGTACGGTTGGTCTTTCTGGCTGCCAGGGCACACTGTTGACTCATATTCAACCTGCTATTAACTAGAACTTGAGTTATCTTTTCACGGGGCTACTCTCTGGCCTCTCGTCCCCCCAGGTTGGCCTGTCCCAGGTGCAGAATTCAGTACTTGCTCTTCTTAAACTTCATGCAGCTGGTGATTGCCCATCCCTTTATTTTGTAAAGACCTCTTTGCAAGGCCTCTCTACCCTTGACAGAATCAATAGCTCCTCCTATCTTAGTATCACCTACAAACTTAGCACACACGATCTGCATACAGATCATTTATAAAAACATTAAAGAGAACTGGCCTCAGAATAGAACCCTGGGGAATCTCCCTAGTGATTGACCACCAGCATGATGTAACCCCATTTACTATAACCATTTGGGCCAACACATCAGCCAATTGTTCACTTACTGTGTTATGCATTTGTCCAGCTGTATGATGTACTTTTTGTCCAGAAGGATACTGTGAAAAACAGTATTAAAAAGTTTGCTGAAATTCAAAAAAAAATAATTACACTTACTGACTTCCCTTGAATTGCCATTTTTTAACAGTTTTGTTTGGTAGTCATCTGGAATACAAAGTTCTGCTTTAACCCAGGACAAACAGTTTTGGGAGAGCAAATAAAGACTTCTAAAGATAGGCTGTATAAGAAATTAGAATATTACTCTTAGACCTCAGGAAAAACAAAACAAAACAAAACAAAACAAACAAACAAAAAAAAAACAGTGTAAGGCCTAGTTTTATTATAGATTTCTTGTCATTAGATGTTATCTGGTATTACAGATTACAAAAGTAAATACTTCTGAATCAGATTTTTAAAATCTTAATAAATCATGATTTTGTCTCATTCCAACTGTATAAAATGGAGAAAGAAAATATTTGAATAACTTATGAAGGTGTTCTGCAACATTAACACAAAAAGAAACTATATTTTTATCAGAAAACAAAGCAAAACTATACAAAACTATTCCTAGTAGCTAATGGGGCTAAAGTTAGATCAGTTAAAT
>CM021697.1:163719642-163730351 GCA_011074415.1 Stictonetta naevosa | reverse complement strand
AGAAAGAAAGAAAGAAAGAAAGAAAGAAAGAAAGAAAGAAAGAAAGAGAAAGAAGGAAAGAAGGAAAGAAGGAAAGAAGGAAAGAGAAAGAAGGAAAGAAAGAAAGAAGGAAAGAAAGGAAGGAAAAAGCACATAGTGTGATTTATATTCCTAGTTCTGTTAATGAATAGAAAAAATTCATTTGAAGTGAAGAATTGTAAAAATATGGCAACTGTGTCATGAATTTTAAATAATAACTTTAAGTTTAAGAGATAGGGAAAGACTCCACTTGATTTAAATTTGAATCAGAGGTTTAGGTAATATTTTTTTCAATAAATTTTAGAAAAACATACATGGTTTAAAGTGATTTTAAGTGCCATATTAAGTTCATATGGCCATTACCAAAAAGCACTGTATATTGTTTTAAAGTTGTAGGTAACATTTATTATTATCATGATAGCATGTGTTTTTCAATCAATCATATATTCAATTTTATAACATTTTGATTTGTGGAGATATACAAAGCCATCTCAATGACATAACAACTCTGGTCAAATAATATTTTAGATGAATAATTATAATGTTCAACACCCATTTCTATTCTCCAGGTGTCTGAAATCACTATTAAGATCAGGAAACTATTTGCAGCATAACATTTGTCACACTACAGTAATTAAGAATAGTTAACTACAGTTTCAGAGAGAAGGTAGGCTCTATTTTGACCTGTGCTGACTGTGGAATATCTGGAATAATCTGAATGAAAGTAGAAGGAATTCTACCCTGCCTGACTACAGCAACAAGCTGCAATCCTGATGCTGTAGGGAAATGCTCTTCTACATTTTTTTTCTGCAGTGTCTACTCTAGATATACTGAGAAAGCCATTAGAAACTGAATTTTAGATTAAAGTAGACATTCAAAACATTATTTATTACCTTAAATGTATAATGTTTTTTTGTTTGTTTCTGAATAATAATATATTCTTGTTTCTGAGAAATTACTGACACAGAAGTATATCACACACAGAATGTAACACTGGATAGAAAAAGATATATATATATATATATTAGATCTTTTAGATCTTCATTCTCGCTGTTTCAAACCATCGTGACTACATGAACTCCACAGGAAAAATATATGTAGAAAATTATTTTGTTAGCTGAGAAACAGTGAACAGACAAAAACTGCTATTGCACATTATGTTAGAAGGCATTACTTATCTAAGGACAACAACACGAAAAAGTCCCAGGTGCTTATCAGCAAATTCAATTACATTAACAAAAAATGACTTATAAATGCAAAGCTATGAAGGAGTTTATATCATTCTTTTTTTTTTTTTTTTTTTCTTCATAGTTGACTTTTCATGGATCTTTACTGAAATTTGATGAAATAGGAGCAAAAGGAAATATCAAGTATTCATTGCCAGGCCACATATATTACAAATAATGAAATTGCTCTGCATACAGTAGCTTACCCAGCAGATTGTCACAGCATGCACTCTCATTAGGATATCTGGTTGAAGATTAGATTCCTGGCATTAAGTAAAAATGGAATATCCAGGTGATGGAGGCTGGATACCGATATTTATTCTTATACTAAACTGTTTTTCAAAGAATAGTGAAGTCCATAAGGCTTTCATAATATATGTGTACTGACAATTATTTTAGACTGCTTTCAAACACAAAATATACTTTAAAAATATACTTTAAACTAACTATTGATTTCCATCTTGTCTTTACAGAAAGCTAAGTTTTGGCTATAGCAGAAAAAAAATAGGGGAAGTTGAATGTTTTGAGAATTATTATAATACCAATGTAAATATATATTTGAGTTAATTTCTAGCCCACTGGGGAAACAATAAATTTTTATATCTCTTTCTCTTTCTTCTTGGAAAGTGAGTTTCAAAAATGATACCAGAATTATGCAATGAATGGAAAAGAATACAAAATTTAATTATATGAAAGCATGAAAACAATAGCTATAGCAGAAATAGAGAGAAAGAAAAAGAGGAGGAAAAAGAAAGAACGAAGGGAGGTAGAGAAACAAGGAAGAAGGAATGGAATAAGGGAAAGAAAAACAAATGAAAGGAAGAGAGAGAGGGAAAATAAAGGAAGGAAGAAATAACTTACAGATGAATGAACATAGAAGTCTGGCTTTCTCAAGCTGAATCCTGAGGCATGGTAGATGCTGACTTACTTGGAGACCATTCCTTACAACATGAGGACACTTCTTATTTTAGATGTCTCCTAACATTACTGCCAAGAAATCTGTTCCCATATCCGCTGAAAATGAATTTCAGTGCACAGCCTGATCCTCACCATGACAGGTGACAAATATACTGACAGTAACAGTAGCCTGGAGAAACCATTAAGAACTTTGTGTAAGAAGACAGCAATTTTTTTATTATTATTATTTTATTTTATTTCTTTTTTTTTTTTTTTTTCTCTTTCTTTTTTTTTTTTTTTTTTTAAGAAAACTAGGTAAAATATGGAAAACAAAGAACAAACAAACCAATCAAAAAGCCACAGCATTCATATTTGTAGAGGGTTCAATGTCATATTATTTTGTAGAAGAGCTTTTGGTTTAAGGCCCTGTCTGATTAACATTGTTTTGTTAAAAATTTAGCATAAATAGACAATAATTAAGCATTTTAACCTCTTTAAACTATGGGGTGTATTTTTACTGAGTCCATGACAAGTAAGTAACACAAGTCCTCTGTAAAAGAAGTTGTGTTACTGAATGTCTTTGTTTCCATTTTTAATTATCATATATTTATTTTTTACTATAGGTTTGTTTTGTACAGTTCCTTAATGATTTTTTATTCATATATGTATTTCGAGAAGAAAAAAGCAACAAGCTGTAATAAAAAGCAAACCATCCCCTACAAATATCTACAAATGTCTACCTGACCAGTTCATTCTAATGTCAGTTTATATTCTTATTCCCCATCTGAATAAAGAAAGCACAGATTAATCCTATCACAAAGTGAAAGAAAGTAGAAACCAAATAACTTGGTCAGCAGTATGGCTGACTGGAAATAGGTTGTTATTTATTTATTTATTTGCCAGATGGATGAATACTTAAGGATTTTTAAATTGGAGAATTAAAAGACTGGTAAGAGTGAAGGTAGGTTGAACTTAATGACTCATTAAGTTCAACAAAGGCAAATGTAACTTCTTGCACTTTGAAAGAAACCACCTCATGCATCAGTATAAACTGGGACCAAGTGGCTGGGAGACAGCTCTGCAGCGAGGGACTTTGTGGTGGACAACAGAACATCAGGTTATGAACCAGCAGTGTGTCCTTCTGGTAAAGAAGACTAACAGTATTCTGCACTGCATTTGGAGGAGCATAGCCTAGAGGTTGAGGGAGGGATTCAGCGTTAGTGAGGCAACACCTGGATTACTGTATACTCCTCACTACAGAAGAAATATGAATTTATTTGAGCAAATACAACATAGGGTCACAGAGATGGTTTAGAGACTGGAACATCTGACATGATGAGGCTGAGGGGGTTGGAATGGAATGGAATCACAGAAGATTTGGGATTGGAAGGAACTATAAAGATATTTTAGATCCACCCCCTGCCCCTTGCCATGGAGCTATTATATTGGAACTGTTTAGCCTACAGACGAGAAGTCTCAAGGGAGATCTTACCAATGTATATAAAAACCTGGTGGGAGGCTGTGAAGAAGAACACTGAGTTAGGCTTTTTTTTTTTTTTTTTTTTTTTTTTTTTTTCAGTGATGCCCAGTGACAGGACATGAGGCAATGGGCATGAACTGGAACACAGGAGGTTCCATCTGTACATCAGGAAACACTTTTTTACTGGGAAGATGGTTGAGCAATGGGGTGGATTGCCCAGACAATTTGTAGAGTCTCGAGTCCTGGGGACATCTTGGAATGGTCGTGTGCCATGTGCTCTATCTGAGCTTGCTTTAGCAGAGGATTTGAAGATTAATGCTATATATCCCTTGCAGCCTCATTGATTCTGGGAGTGTGTGACTACTACTGTTAAAACTGACTACTGAAGAAAAGAGTTAGCATTTATTATTATTATTCATTTGTGATATTCATTTTTCATTTTTGTTTGTTTGTTTCATTTTATTTCAGGTTAAAAAAAAAAAAAAAAAAGGTTAGTAAAACCAGATTCTTGAATAGTATTTGAGACGTGTAATTGTAATCTGAAGAATATAAAATGGAAACAAATTAACAAATTATTAGGCATATTGGGACACTGATACTAATTTCAAATGTTTTGAAATTAGTGGAGCAGTGAGTGAATGGCTGTGTGGTGTTTAGCTACCTGCTGCATTAAACAGCAGTTAGATAAGTAAACAAGAACAAAAATATACACAAAATAAAACAAATATTTATGTTTATGAAACTGTAAATTTCATAAAAATATGCAGAAAGAAAATACTGAGGCACTGATGTTTGACAACAAGCTCTATAACATTAATAAATTTGATCAAGTGTTCTTCACTAAAATGTCCTATATATTGCTGTCCCTAGAGATTTCTATAATTCACATTGATTCCTTTTACAATGGAAGTATTCTTACTTATAGTATCAAAGTAAACACTGCTTTATGTTGACATGCATGCTATTTTAAATAAAATCTTATAGGAGAACCATACATTTCCCTAGTTGATTCAGAGATACACTTTTATTATAAGAATCTTTCCCTGTAGAAGAGCCATTCTACTTGTTTGGGGTGAGCCATTCAACTTGTTTGAGGTCTTTATCAATGGCATAATATGTTCAGAAGACAATTTCTCTAGGCTGAAGTATGCTTTACAGCTTTTAGAAGAGCAAAACCTAGAAAATGAATGGCCAGTAAAACTGAGTAATTCAATTGTGTTATTAGTTTGTTGTTGTTGTTGTTTGCATGTTTTTTTATAGAAAGAAAATATTAGAATGGAAAAAAAAAAAAAAAAAAAGAGAGAGAGATAGAAATGGAAGCAACAATTAAAATGGTGGAAACCCCTTCCTGCCTTTCTTTTTCACCTTCATATAAGATACCTTGCATTTATCATCATTCAACAGACATTTTTCCCAGTGGCAATGCAGGACCAAGAAGGTTTAGTTTCCTCCTACTACACATTTATGTTTTGTTCCAGCTGTACCTGTGATACAACTGAAAGTGTGGATTGAGATATTATATTTAATGGGAATGATTTTCCTATTCACTGCTAGACATTGGTATACATACATTTGTATGAGCAGTGCTGGGTCAAAGACAAGTTTCAGCTGAAGAGAAAAGATTAATTATACCCAATAATCTGTTGTAAGATATAATGGTTCAGATGTAGTATTAAAATTAATGTAAACATTGAGGTAGTGAAAAAATGTGCCCAGCACTGCTTATAATTCTATAATTCTAGATAAAAAGACGTTTAACTGTTATTTGCTTTCTTATCTTTTTTGGTCCTTTTTTCTTATTATTTTTTATTTCTCCTGACACATATATAATATTCAGAACATTAAACTAGCCTTTCTTCTGAAGGAAATACCTATAAGCCTCTGTTTAATGTTAATGTGTTTAATATCTGTGGTATGATTAAATTAGCACTGTCAATTTTGCATAGAGGATGGTTTCTGAAAGAGGATGTCACATACATCTAAGACACCAATAAAAATACTATAAATGTTTCTAGTACCAGGACTTGGTGAAGTAAATAAGAATTTTATACTAGACTGTGTAAACTAACTTGTTTATTGTTGATACCATTTCATACAAAAAGAAATAACCCTAAAGTAAGTAATAAAGCTGGCCTAATTTTGATGCAAGAAAATCTATCACAAAGATTTATAGTGCTGCTATGTTTCAATCAACTCAGGAATTAGCAATTAATAATCTTTTGATCTACTGAAACCATTCTGGCATACATCAAAACAACAAAACAAGAACTGCAGGGTGCAAACATACTTCCTGTAGGAATTAATATAATAAAGAAGGTACATCATAGAGCTTTATTAAATATTGTAATGCAGCCCTTGGAAATGTGAAATACAAATCCCAAGGGTAACACAATCTTCTATAGTATAAAACAGAACAAAACATTTTTTTGTTGTTGTTTGTTTCAAGAACAAAATTTTGCATTTAGAGAGAGAAAAAAATAAATAAATAAAAACATGTTAAGATCTTATCAATGTTTACAAATATTTTAAGTGTGGGAGACAGAGGGATTCGGCCAAACTCTTTTCAGTGATTTGTGTATAGGACAAAGGGCAATGGTCAAAAAATGGAACACAGGAAGTTTTGCACCAACATGTGAAAAAACTTCTTCATGGAGAGGGTGACAGAGCACTGGAACAGGCTGCCCAGGGAGGTTGTGGAGTCTCCTTCTCTGGAGATATTCAAGGCCTGTCTGGACGCCCACCCAGGCAACCTGCTCTAGGGAACCTGCATGGATGGTGGACCCAATGATTCCTTGAGGTCCTTTCCAACCCCTACAATTCTGTGATTCTGTGATCTCAAGTGAAACAAAAACAGGTACCTCTATAAACTGTGGTACTATAAGAACTATTGTTAAGTTATATTGTGTGATAAAGATATGTAGTTGCATTTCTGAGGATGCATCCACATTGTATTCAGGTCGTATATGTCTACAATGATTAGAGTCTCTCTAGATCAGATTCACTAGATACTACTTGAGATGCCATAAATTGCCCTTGCTTTATACCTTTAAAACAATTCTTATTTTTGTGGGATGGCTTTGATCCAAGTGTTAGAATAAGGGAAGGTCATTGCAGCTTCATGGCATTTTTAAAATAGGAAAATACATTGTGTCATAAGGGATATTTGAACATGCTAAGGACATTTCAACATTGCTGGACCACTGGGTAAGCTGGAAGGAGCCAAACTCAATGCAGTCTTATCATAATGTTTAATCATAGTTTGTGTAATCACTGAAGTGAACATGCAGAACTCACATGCAAAAATAGTTAAGTAAAATCTAAGGATAGTCCAGAGACAGTCCACTTTTATTAAACCAACCCACCAGGATCTGTGTGAGTACAAGGAAGTTATGGTTATATCATAATGACAACCTGGCAATGGGCAATTCCTAACAATGTCAGAAGGAACTGCTAGGAAGCAAGGGCTTTCTAGCCCATAATTTACCATATTGGTAAATTAAACGTTGCTATAGGGTGTTCTGGGAGAGAGTGAAAAGGCCACACAGCCTCTCCAAAATAAATGACCATAGTTCTAGGGTTGGCAATATGGTACTTTTCCAACAGGCTTACTGGAAATTTTGTTCAGTCCATATATAGAAAGCTTTAATGTATTTGGTTGAATGTATATGCATTTTTTTTCTTTAACTAACAAAGTGCCACCTTATTTCACATGATAGATGGGAATATAATTAACATTCATAATTTTTGAGTGTTCATGTGCTAAGATAATGTGATTCATATAAATATCTCAGGATAAAAGTAGGTACATTTTGGATGTGACTCATTTTTACCTAAAGCAGACTGTAATTGCACTCTGTTGATGACTATCTTTCTCTGATAGTTATAGAAAAATCCAAGTAATTTAGTTCAACTCTAGAGGCAGATGTCCATCTACCTACCATCTATTTTCCTAGATTAACAATTTTATTCCCTTCATTTTAACTTAACACTAAACACATTTGGACCTTTGTTTAATGCAATTAGCTGCAGGCATTTAAATGAAATGTAAAAAATAAGCATCTATTTGTATTGTGTTCTCTGTATATTAGAAAATAGAAAGCAGTGAAAACCTCTGAAGATCTTTCAATTGAATGCAGAATAAACCATAGAGTGATTGGATTCCAAAATCAGATACTTCTTTAAGTATCTAAAATTTGTGCCTATGAACTCAAGTGATATAAAGACTTAATGGTGATTTCAAAAGAACCTATTTGCATATCAAATGACATGCATGCCATTCATCTAGTAGCATTTTGACTTCTCTTAGGAATCTGAAGTGAAATACCAGATTTTGGACACTATATATCGAATCTGGACCACTACTATAGTATGAGAAATCTCAGTTACTGCTATAGCACATATTTTGTGAATATGATTGTGGATTGATTGGATCGTTGCTGGTCAGTCAATGACTTGATTAATGTTTTTCTTGTGCATTTTCCATCTCCTTTTTAAGCTTCATTACTTTTAATAAAGATTCTTATTGCTCTTCTTAAATACATGAACCAGAGAGTGCTTCTCTTCATGATGACTTTTTGACGATATTCAAGATGAAGAGAAAATGTCTGAAGACAAATTTCAGGACAAATGAAAGCCATCTGAGAAGGACCTGAACTCATCAGGTCTAAGAGAATACATGTCAATCAGAATAGAGAAGGTACTTTCAAATAGCAAATATTCAGAGTGTTTCCATTCAGTAATTCCTCTCTGTGTACTAATAATCTGGATCATTTTAGGGATGGGAATTTTTTAAAAGTCAAATATTCTCAAGAGGTGGCCATTAACAGGCAGTTGTTAAATCATTACAATACACTTTCCATCCATCTGTCATAGTTGCTGTTGCCACCTTTTTCTGGAGAATGATAGCATTCATTTTGCAGCTGAGGTGGAGATACCATTGCCTGCCTTGTTACATTTAATCAGTATCAGAAATACTGAGTGTGCTCCCATTTTTTTTATTCTTGTAAGAATTCTGTAACGCTTGTCTAGAATGATATGATATAGTGCTCTGTTTCTAAATAATTAACTTAGTCATACCCAGTCTATGATGGACATAGGTCCACCAAAGTGAATTTGTCTTAAACAGTCCTTTTCTCTAACAGGCTTAACCAAGTCAGACAAATTCTACAATGTAGGGCCAATTCCTAGCCTAAAAACTTGGGAACTCCCCAGTAGATATAACTGAGACTGGCATGGCAGAATTTCCATAGTTTCTAAATCTGCAGTTGGGACAGTGAGAATTTTAATGTTTAGCGATATATTCAAACATGTAAATTAAATAGACTATTATTATTATTATTATTATTAAGTGGGCTGACATTTTTATTTGTTGCCGTAGATTGTTGCTGTAGGTGTTGCTGTAGATGTTGCTGTAGATAGTTGCTGTAGATGATTATTTAACTTGATTCCCTGGTAGTTCATGATCCTTCACTCTTTTAGAAGCTAACTTGATATATCACAACTTATATGAATTTTGCATTTTTGTAGCACAAGCACTATTATACTTTTCAAAGCCCAGTAATAGATTGTATCCACTATTGTGGTTTATTTGCTTTTAATAAAATGGAAAATAGAATAAAGAAAATTGCATGAGTGATTTATTTGCTTTCTGAAACTCAGGACAACTAATGTACATATGAAACTGTCACATTTATATTATTCTGAGAGATTTTTTAATTGTGCACCTAAAGCAGATCTAATGTTAAGGATATCAGTAGATGAAAAGTTCCAGCCATAAATCAGAATTTAATTCTTCTTGAGATCTCCAAAGTAATGAAAGCAATTATTAGACAGAAAGCATATTTACAGGACTATTATTTAAAGTCCATATTCTTCTTAACATTTAAATTAACATTTGCTCTATAAGGGAAGACCAGAGGCTTTCATTTAAAACTGTATTTTGCTCAGACTCTGATCAAGACTTCCTTTCTGTTTCTGTTGCTTTGTTTTCTGCACCAGTGAAACATATATATTATATATATAAATATATATTTATATATCTGTTATTCAAAAAGGTTAAAAAAGCATTAAGGCACAGAAACTGACACTAGTGGGGACTCTTAATCCATGGTACTTCTAGAAACAATTATTCCACATAAAATAGTCGCAAAAGATTCTCATATAGCAAAGAGATAAATTAATATGACAGGGAAAAAAAATGCAGATGAATGCTGAATAGTTATATGCTAAATGTTAAAAACATGAATTTGAGCAAGTGAAATGGTAGTCTATCACTTTCTTTATAACTATCATTATACAAATATCAATACATTTTTCACCCATTTTAAATGTTGTTTGTATATAAGTATTAGAGCAAAACTAAAACCCTAGGAGCAAGGAGCAACTTGATAACTTTTGAATGACTGAGAGAAGACAACAAAACTTGTCATGCCTGAACTTTTCCTTCGGTTTGCTGATGAATTTACCTGGAATACAGGAAAAGAATTATTCTGTGGCCTTACGGAACAGAAGATTGAGAGATAATCCTGACAGTGATTCCCTCTCAAATCCTAATTGATTTAAAATTGCTTTTCTAAATGTCTATCAGTCTGTTCTTCTCCTCTGTAATCACAGTATTGCCGTTTGTCATTTTCTGGATGCTTATATATACTGGAATAATCTTCTCAATGTAATAAGTAGAGTAAATACATGTTTATGCTATGTATACCATTCTGGAAGCTCAAGAAATGCAGAGATTTTATGTTAAACATGAATGTATTCATTTCCATTTATTCATAACATTTGTCTAATATAGATGGAAGGTCAAAAAGTCTAAGAGCCAAAGGTAAATTTAAGGAATAAATGGGATGCATCTGATGTTAAGATAGTCAGAGAAGGACTTCTAAAAGTATTAAGAGAAAACAAACAAACTAACAAATAAACAAATTTTAAAAACAGTCTCCGTTCCTTCTCATAAAGGCTGTCTGATTGATTTTTTAGGGTTAGGTTACAGAATGGTTTAGGCAGAAATTTGTCCAGAATGAGTTGTTCATTTGTTCATGTTTAACATTTATTTATTCATTTATTTATATTTTATGCTCTCTATTGGC
>CM021697.1:163684201-163719242 GCA_011074415.1 Stictonetta naevosa | reverse complement strand
GGAAAATGGTTGCTTTTTGTAAGAATGAGAACAGATGGTGGAACCCAGAAGAGATGTGTTGAGCCAACATATGAGATGTATTGAGCCAAAAAAGTGACTCCATGCTCTGTAAAAGAGAAATCATAGTCTTCTACCGGGCTCATACTCAGGTATCCTCTGTCCTTCTCTACGGCTCTGGCAAATCCCTTTCCACACCATTAGCTAGAATTCACTATGTCTGGAGCACTCTGAGGAAACAAACAACCAAGTGATATAACTACTTTAGGACTCTGAAGTACGGTATCAGACATAACAAAGCTGAAGTGTACTGCTGATAAAATAATTTCTTTGATGTTCTAATCAAAGAAAGGATTATATCACAAAATAATAAAAATAAATAAATAAATAAATAGAACCAATATGATCAGAGATAAAAGGTGGTTTTTTTTTTTTCCTTCTGTTTACTACACCTCTCAAAATTATTGAGGCAATGAGGCATGTGAAATTATAATCTTTGAAATATCTTCTCAAAGTAAATCATTATTGAGAAAGTCTTGTGACCCACCACTAAGAAACATAAGTTTTCAAACTCTTAGAAAATAATTATGGTATGCTTAAGTTGAATTAAAACAAAATTAAAAAAAATGCTGTAGACAAGGTAACCCCACTAAAATTTCTATGCCAGTAGACTTGACTGTAAATACCTCTGTAGTACCATAAAGTTATGACAATGGTGGAAATATAGTCTACTGACTCCAAAAGTTATATATATGCACATCAAGATAGAGATCCCAACACAGCAAAGTATTATGTCATGGTCTAGCGTTGTACTGTCCTGCGGAGGTTTCTGACACTAGTGGAAAGACTTCCTCAGATACTGTAGATTTGGGGAGAAGAATCTAATCTCTATACCTGAACTGCACTGAAATTTAGATTTTATCCGCCATTTTGCTTAGTAAACTTGGTCCCTTTAGCTTATGAGATTCTTTCTTCCTGAGTTGTTTTACTTATTCTGAGTAACAGTTGGGGTGAGTTTCAGCTTTGCTTCTTCTTCTGGGTTCACCAGTACCAGAAATACATGGATCTAATGGAAAGAGTTCAGTGAAGGACCATGAATGTACTGGAGCATTTCTCCTATGATGAAAGGATGAGAGACCTAGGACTCCTGAGCCTAGGGAAGAAAGGGCTCAAAGGGGATCTTATCATTTTCTATAATTACCTGAAGGGAGGGTGCAAAGAAGATGGAGTCAGGCTCTTTACAGTGGTGCCCAGTGACAGGACAGGAGGCAATGGCCACAAAATGAAACACAGGAAGTTCCATCTAAACATTAAGAAACACTTTACTGTGACTGTCACAAGTTTCACAGAGAGGTTGAGGAGTCTCCCTCCTTGGAGACATTCACAAGACATCTGGATGTGATCCTGGGCTACCTGTTCTATGTGGCCCTGCATGAGGAGAGGGGGTGGAGAAGATGGCATCCAGTGGTCCCTTCTAACCTCAACTATTATGTGATTCTCATAATTTTTGAGCTCCATCGTTATAGCAAGATGCAGTATCTATGTGTTTTGTAAAAATGATTTTCAAAGAAGTCACTGCTGCTATTAATGAGGAACATATATTACAGAGGTGACTTTGAATGAACTTGAATACAATAACAGAACATGGGAACATGGTAGCATAAATGTTATTTTTGGTGTTGATGGAGACTAGGCTAATATAATTCCTTCTTTTCAACTTTCTTTTAAAAAAAATGTTACACTAGAAAATTAGTTTTGCATGAGTGTTCTGTTTGCTTTCTTGTAACTGGAACATATTCTTGATTAACTGATCAAAAATACCATAATAAAAGTAAGATTTTTCTGTTTTGTTGTATACCAAGGGAATTTGGACTAGTGTAAAACAGATTACATTATGCAAATGAACTGCTGTGCAAATAAACCTACTTAATTAAATTTGTAACTGTGAACTATAATTGTTTAAACAAATACATCTACTCCACTTTTATTGAGTGCTGAATATAAAATAACACTGATAAAAATTTGAATTTAACATTTGAATACTTTTAAAACTTGCTACACTGTAGGATTTATTTATTTATTTATTTATTTATTTATTTATTTATTTATTTTCCCACAGAGTAGAAATATCTTTGTTGGTCATATGGAAAGGCCTGTTACCCATAGATGTTTTATTTATTCTACATCATCTAGGGGAAAGAATTTTTTTTTTTTTAATTTAAATTGAATAAGTAAACAGTTAAAATGCTGTGAAAACGTATTGATTTCTCTTTTATGATATCACTTAAAGTGATGGAAACTTATCAAATAAATATTAAAAGAGTTTTCTATAGACCATAACAAAGCTACAATGTACGCATTCTGCATTGTTTCTAATAAGGAACTTATTTTATTGTAGCCTGAAATTACAGTTCCTTCCAAAGTAAATAAGTAGATGTGGTTTAACCCATCAGATGGCTCAGCACCAACCAGCTGCTCACTCAGCACCCCTACCCTGCCCAGTGGAATGGGGGAAAGGATCAGGGAAATAAAGTAAAAAATTGTGGGTTTAGATAAAGACAGTTCAATAGGACAGAAAAGGAAGAGAAATAAGAACAACAACAACAACATGTACTAAGCAAGCGATGCACAATGCAAATGCTCACCACCTGCTGACAGATGCCCAGCTTGCCCAGCAGCCCTCCTGCCCTCTAACCCTCCCGCATGCAGTCACTCCATTATTGCAGTCACAAACATTAATTGTTCAGCATGACATGCATCACATGGTATGGAATATCTCTTTGGACAGTTTGGGTCAGCTGTCCTGGTTCTGTCCCCTCTCAGTACCACTGTCCTCCTCCAGTCTCCTTGCTGGCAGGACAGCAGGACAGCATGAGTAGCTGAAAAGTCCTTGGCTCTGTGTAAGCACTAATCTTGCAACAACGGAAACATCAGTGTGTTATCAGCATTATTACCAGCATTATTCTCATCCTAAATCCAAAACACAGCTCTGTACCAGATACTATGACAAAAATTAACTCTATCCCAGCCCAAACCAGGACAGTAGACAACACATTAAGATATTCCCATGTTGACTTACGTTTACTATTGCAGTCTTTTTATTTCTTCAGTTATCTTCTGGGATGTTTCTTAGTTACATGGGACCCTGCAGTGCTGGCTGCTGAGACTGTTGGCTGTGCAGAAATCCACATCAAACATCAACAACCGTCTGTATTCCGTCTTTGTTAAAAACAAGAGAATTGCAAGATTCTGAGCTTGTCCTTAGCTAGGTCCCAACATTAGATACTTGAACTGATATTTTTTTATTATTATTATTATTTTTTTTTTTTACCCTTTGACTAGGTGTAGTTATATTCAGCATTAAGTGAGACTCCTAGTTAAATGTTGTTATCTGCCCTGGCTGGTAATGAATTTTAGAATCTGGCTTGCAGAAGCTTCCATTTTAAAATGGTAAGTTTTCCTGATTGTGTGTGTATCATAAGCTTCAGTTAATATCAAATGCACAGTTAGTATCAAATACACAGTTAGTATCAAACACACTCAGGACAGTTAGGATCAAACTCATCCATTTCTTTAACTCACAAAACCAACCAAACAAAAACTGATCTACTGATAACAGGTGCTTATATTGAACACCTAATAGATTTTTTTACTAATTGCATTATCTTTCAAAAAATTTTATTAGTTTATTATTATTATTATTATTATTATTATTTCCCAACACAGTCCTTCGGCTATTAGGTCAAATATTCTCCATTTCTAAAATGATGTATTTGGTTTTGGTTTTGTTTTAAATTTAGCTTTGCAAAGTTCCTATAAATTATTAGTTTCACTTACAAGGAGAGCCAGCTACAGAAACCCTTAAAGAGTTCCCAAAATTCTAAGGATAAATCTTTGTCCCATTAGAAGGAAACTGAAGTGTAAGTTTTAATTTTGTTTTCAAAATTTTAATTTTAATCCAGTGTCATTATCTCCTGTGTGTTGGCAGTTGTGCCTTGCATCATAGAAAATATTTTTTTTTTTTTTTAAAAAAAAAAGAGAAAGAAATTTAGGTATTTTTTGTGTCAAGAAAAATAATGAAATCAAGCCCATAACATTTACATAAGTTTAGTTCTCACAAAATATCATCCTTTTTTTATTGCTTTGCTATAAAGATGAAATTAACTATGGTGTAGGATTGACTTGTATACGTATATATATATGAGTGTCATATCTCAGCTGTGGGGAGTGTGTGTGGATAAAGAGGGAAAGGGAGAGGGAGAGGGACTCTGAGTCACAAATCCACTTGATGTGGACTAAAGTGAGATAATATTGAAGGTCTCAGAATAAACATCAACTTTAGTAGGAACACAGAGAACAAACATTCTGTTAATGTTGGCACTCACAGTTGTATATACCTGAGCTACACGGATTTATGAGAAATCAAGGTAGGCATACTGTTACTTGGCAGCTTGGAGGGAAAGAACAGAGAGGTAAATCACGAGCCCTGGATCCAGCATAAGATCCAGACAGCTGGAGTAGCTGGTGTATAGCAAGTCCCCCCAAAGGTTTGCACGTGCCCCTATTTATTGCCCCCAGCTCTTGTAGTGGTTGAGACACCAGTACTTTCCCATACCTTTTAGGGCAAACCAAGAGGTGTGACACCAGGCCCATCCCCATGATCTTCTCCCTGTCTGTTTCTTGGGGTGTTTTCTTGGGGTGCTCAGCACAGAGTCAGCTGGGACTCATTCCTACAATGAGCACAGGGATTGATTTAACTAATGTTCACACTGAACTTTTATTATTAAGGCACTGTATATTTTTTGACTTTTGACATTATAGTCTTGTTTGCATAAAAATAACAGAAAAAGATCTCCCAAACCTCAATCATCATGAATAATAAATACAATAATTAAATAAAATCTGTTGATTTACAAAGCAATTTCTGTATAAGGAATTATATTTTAACTTCAGATTGTCATTTGCAGATTTTTTGTTTCCATGTAAATGACTAGTCACTGCACTGTAAAGATGATTTAGATAAATTTCCTATTTTGCTTTGAAGATTAAAGTCTAAGGGTCTAAGCATTCATTGTAGGCAAAAGGCTTAAGAACTTATTCATTATTAAAAATAAAGAATAACTAGATTCCTTATGGATACTGCTTGCTAACTTCTTGTTATATTAGAAATTGATTACTTCATTAATTTTTTATTAATATTGCTACAGATTTTGGTTTACTTGATTTCAATCCATTGCAAGCAGCTGCTTATTTAGAGTTATTAACTTTTATTTATTTATTTATTTAAGTTTGTGTCACCCGTTTCTTAAGTTTTATTTGTCAAAAAAGAAACTTACAGTTTAGGGTCTAGGGAAAACTTCAATAACAGATGGACGTTTATGTATTTATTTTCTTTTTCAGTTATTTGATCGGAAGGTGAAATTCTGTTCTCAAGTATATATAGAAAAATGCTATGATATAATAAACTACGTATGACAGTAAAGTGCTGAGTAATCATAAACAAATATAAATAAAATTGCTTCTTTTCTGTCACGCTGTGGTAATGTTGACTCGATCCAACACAATTTAGAGACAGTTTTCATATACCTAAAAAATCTTCAGTAAAGAAGTCACCCCAAAAGAGGTAAAAATTCATTCTCCTGTGTGCATTCACAATGTCTTATTAACATCATTCCTTGAACTACTGGAATCTGGAAGCACTGGTGGTGAGGATGATGACTCTTTTCATTTTACGGTTTCATCAGTCACTTGGAAAATGTTTTACATACTACAAGAATTGATGATTTTCTGTAATTCTTTTCCCATGTGAAGTTTTTAAGAAATACTTGATGATAAAACAGACAGGAGACCCAATACTCTTCTATTAAGGTACACAGAACAAAAGATCAGTTGTCAGTAATACACAATAAAGGATGATGTTGTGTTAGAGATGTAAAATTTCAAAAACTTTTATGAGTTTTTTATCAAATTATGTGTGTAACACTAGATCTAATTCTAATTTAACAGATGCATAATATTGTCAGCTGGGCATTTTAAAATCATTTAGTGTCTTTTGAACTACATTCCCCTTGCTCAAATTTCTGTGACTGTTTTGCCTGCCACTAGTTGGAGAGCTGTCTCTTCATCACTTTTTTTTTTTTTTTTTTTTTTTTTTTTTGACTTTACAGAAGGTTACAGGTTGACCCTGTAACCTCATAAAAACTTTTTGTTTGGACTCTTGGGCTCTTTAGAATAACTGAAGTTTCAGAATTGTTAGTAATAATACAGTACTGAAGTACTGAGCTCTTAAACAAACCAACAAACAAAAAAACTCTTTTTGTTTGTTTGTTTGTATATGTCAAAATAATATATTTTGAAAGACATTAATTTTGTTTTAGTCATTGTTACTAAGTGTCTACAAGGGTGAAGGTAGAGAGGCCCAAACCCCATTTTCTGTTTCTAACTAGTTAGCTTGGACAATAATTGTGTTAGCTTATGAGAAACAACGTGTACTATATCAGACTTGATGATGTTCTCATGTTTTCATGAGTGAACACTGCAGGGGATGGGTATAATTTGCTCACATCCCTAGAGCTGAAAACTGCTACAGAAAGGTTCTTCTACAGTTCTAGCACCCAAAATGTAGAAGAAAGTTCCTGATCACTTTTTTATGAGCTGATTGTGTACCCAAAGAACAAGAAAGTTGTTTCAAAGCAGACCATTTCAAGTAAAGGTTAGTTAAGTACAGAGTCAAGAGAAATTGCCACTATAAATTTTTGTATACTGTAAAGTTAAATGTGATCTATCCTTTAGGGACTGGGGAAATGTTACTGTAATTAAATACAAAGAAAATGTATTTAAGATGTTACCTAAAACCTTATGCTAAGCACTTATGTTGAAAGCAATATGAAGAAATGTCTCTGTCTGCTTATTATTCATAGTTAATGAAATCTGTAAGCAATAAAGAAAGCCCATGCATTTTACTAACTCATAAGTCCTTAATCACTCGTTGGTTGGTGATTGGTTTCTCAAAGAGTTTCATGACACCTTTCTGTCAAAAATATCATGTACTGGTCTAGACAAAAAGTTGTATTTCTCTTTTAACTCTTATTTCTTGAGTCTCTCATGCTTTCAAGCCTAACAAATCTAACAACTTTGTTCTGCTCAATTTTAAAAACTTTTCATGTTGTTTTTACAGATGTAGAGAGCTACTAACTTAATATTTGAATTATCTTCTGGAATAAAAATAAAAAATAAAAGATCCACAGCAGCTTACTAAAACAGCCACAATCTAGCTTTTGATATTACTAAGATCTATAGTTATTTATTTGTTGGAAGAGTAATTAAACTTTTAGGGCAAGAAAAAAAGAATTATCTACATGAAATTAACATGTGATAAAACTACTTACTAATTATTTATCTACATATATATATTTACACACAGAAACATAAAACAACAAAAAAACACTTTTATCCACTCAATTAGTCTGTGTATAGCCTTACTTAAATCATAATTTAGGAGCTTGAAGCCAGGAGCTTGAGTATTAGGTGGCACTCTTGGATACATATGCATAGGGTGAGTGTACTGGAAGTTGATCGGGGCAATTAAGGACTGTTAGTGCACTTATTTCATTCCATCCACACTTTGATTTCATCCACACACAGAAGAGGGCAAACAAATAGGTTTTATAACTGGTTTTGTTAAATGTCATGACACTTCTATACAGCTGACTATAACAATTGAAAATGAAGGCAGTCAGAAATCACCAGAGGGGATAGACTTTATATCCAAGGTAATATTTAATGCCTCACAAAATAGGGCATGCTCAGCAAAGTACAAAATTACTTTGCAACCTTAATGACAGAGCCAGTAACACTAAACTTTGGTGCTGAATTGCTTTGTTCTGTTTTCGGTATTTTTTGCTTTATTCCTCCTGTTGCAAACAATCTCAACAACTATGTTTTATATTCAGTGTTATGACCAAGAGAAAAATAAAATGAAAAGAATTTGGGAAGTCTTTATTGGGAAGGGGAATGCAAATAAAGTGATCTCAGTTTGGATTCTTCTAAAGTTTCTTGCCCCTGGCTCCAATCACACTCAGTACTTTAACAATGTAAAGGGTGTAGAGAGTTGTACTAAGAAGATATCTGAAGATAAGGTACCTTCTTTAGGTAAATTTATTTGTTTTATTTTTCTATTATTCATTTTTATATCTCTATTGTGAGTACATTTTGCTGAAGATTAATTCTATAAAAGTCTAAAAAGTAACCTAGGTACAGCATTGAAGAGAGGTCATCACCTATTACAGGTGGCATATTACCAGGAATTCATCTTACAAAGAGATTCAAAAGAATCTGTGAGGTGATACAATTACAATCTAAAGGAACTTATAGATAAAAGTAGATTCTGAGAGCATTCATAAGGGGGGTATGTGTTTGTGTGTGTAAGGGAGAGATTCATTTTCCTAAATGAGTACAGTGAGAATTACATCTGTCCTTAAATTCCCAGCTCTGCAGCTCATGAGCTGTAGCTGTAGTAGTCTAGTAGTTATTTGTTTATTATACCAGTAGCTTATTGCTAGCAACACTGACATTTTAATTCTAAGAAGTAAATAGACAGTAATATGTTTAATGGAAGGAAACATAGTAACTTCGATATTTTATTTCAGTGAAAGTAATTTTTGAGAAACTTAGGAATTCAAGAGTGGAAAAAAAAAAAAGAAAGAAACAACAACAACAACAAAAATGAAGATAACTAATGTATACCATTGTCACTTCATTCTTCCTGTCATTTGTGCTATTTTGGGACTTTCTGACCAAATGGATTGATGACACCTCCTCTCATCTATGTAGAATTGCCCTTAATCTTACAGTAATACGTATTGTAACAGTTGAAATCAACAGAAGAGTTTAAGATTATTTTATTATTATTATTATTATTGCCAAAGCAATATCATTTTTATTATTTAAAATGTAGCCTAATGATCTGTGAGAAACAAACCTTATGAGATTATTTTATGAAGCCAAACCCAAATTCTGAGGAGGATAGACTCTACTAAAAATAATTAGCCAATAACATTTATTGCAAGTTGGAAGCCAAAGTTTATGGAAGGACAATTTTGTTTGGTAACTTGTTGAATGCATTGCAGAACTGCAGAAGCCACAAGAAAGAAGAAAATGTTGAGAGTAATACAAGCTTCTGTTCTCCTCTGTTCGACTGTAATGTGAATACATTTCCTGTACAACTGTATTCTGAACTGTTGCAAATGGCTGAACAGTTAGCAAAATAATACGTTTATTTTGTTCCAGAACTCTGTGAGAACAAAACTTTTTGTCATATTTTCTGTAGTCTGTAGTTTCTAACTACCTCAGCATTTTTGTTTCTGGACATAATAACAAATTTAAAATGCACATGAACTCAAAAAATGTAGAAAAAAAACAAGACTTCACACAGCATATAAGAAATGGGAAATAAATAAGCATATATAAGAAAGGTAATTTATTTTAAAGAGACCATAATATTATATGATTTCTAGTAATAACTGCAATTTTAATAGGCAATGTGTGGGAGGGAGATGACATATTTTTCATAAAGAATTAAGAAAATACAAATGGAAAAAAATAAAAATAAAAATTCAAGATTGGAGCACATGGAGAACATTACAACATTGCTCCAAACTTTTAGAGAAAGCAATTACTATAATTAACTCAGAAAGATTATCTTAGAAGATGTTTCTGTCTCATAACATATGACAGTTATTCAAAAGATGTAGAAAGCATTTCTACTCTCATAAAAATGGTATTTTATTCTGAGTCAGAATACTAGATTGGCATAAAATTGTCTAAATAAACTATTCTAATGGATGATATCATAAAGATATGTTTATAGCTCTTTGTGAATTTTTGTGCATCTACATGGTAGAAAACTATTCAAAATAATTTAATCTTCAGACTTCACAATCCTAACAATGGTATTAATGTTAATTAGTACCCCTTTTCTAGGTAATTTTATTTCAGTCAACAATTTAAGGAAACAAGTTGTTCATTAACTTAAGTTTCCAAAACTGGGCTTTAACGTACTTGTGCCAAGAGGAGAAGTGTATGTGTCCCAAAGAGCCCAAATCTACAGCAATATCTGATAATTTAGATAATTTATACTTTAGAGAACAGCTTTTCTTCTTGATTTTCCACAGGAAAAAAAAAAAAAAAAAGAAAGAAAGAAAAGAAAGAAAAAATCATTTTGTTTTAATTATTTTAATTATCTATAAGATTTTTTTAATGTAATTCAAAATACAGAACATGCAAAACAAACTAGTTATTTTTGTTTTCCTACATTAAGATTTATAATTAAAAAATACATATTTTATGTTTTTCTCTTTGTTATTTTTAACATTATTATTAATGCCAGTGAACACAGAGAAGAATGAGAAAGTGGTTTAAATGCAAAGTCAAACAGCTCTTATGAAACAGAGTTCATTAGTTATGGCCAGTTTTGTAGAAGCAGCAATAAAATCTAATTTAAACTTTTAAGAAGATTTGCACATGAATCTTTCTAAGTACTTACCAAATAAAAACTTTTTTAATTAAAAAAAAAAAAATCTTTTTAATTATAGAAATTTTTAATTATGACATCAGTATGAAAAAAAAAAAAAGTAGATGGGATTATTCATTTCAATCTTTCAAAGATGTGAAGAACTTCATCGAGAGGAGTGGGATTTTTTTTTTTTTTAATTTATTATTATTATTTTTAATGTGACAAGTGAAAATTCTCACTTTGCCGATATTCTACTTTGTTAGATGACGTTTATTCTCAGTGTACATCGATTTGTTAGTTATGGGAAGGAAAGGAGAGAAGGCAAGGATTACCCTGGTCCAAGTGTCTGGTTGAACTACCTTGCCAGGTAGTAGATTACCCTTGTCCTTTGGCTGCTTCTGAGCTGGTGAATAACTGCTGCGTTTTGTTTCTTAAAACCTGAAGGGTGGAACAGGTATATGCTAGACTTAGGAATTGGTGAACATTCCCAATTGGTTTAAGCTTAGTGTAGTGAGATGCATAAAAAACAAACAAACAAACAAACAAACAAACAAAAAAAAACCAGCTGCTTTGGGATTCACCTATCTTCTGACTGCAAGTGAACAAACCACCTTTTTTTCATCACCAATGTGGAGAAATAGCCTGTTTTAGGACAGAATTCATCTAATCAATATGGAGGCAAAAATACCATCACTAATAGATCAAAAATGTGACTTGAGAACTTGAGAACAGAGGCAGGATACACTTACATTCTCTTTGAGGAATATGACTCCTTGTCTTTAAACCACGTTTTCATAATATTAGAAATGTGTTAATGTTCAAACTGCCTTATATCAACTGAAAGTGTTTTTCTGCTATTTGAGACCTTTCATCCAATTCTGTAGAATTTAATAAGGATATAAGATTATCTGGATGAAGTAAAAATATAAATAATGGAAAAAGTGGAAATGACACCAACCAATTATAATAAACTGTACCCAACTAACCAAACAAAGCCTACTGTTCTCCTCAGAACTATTGATATCCTGCAGCTACATCCATCCAAGAGTCAGTCAGATGCCATGATGACTGAACATAGTTATTTAGAAACGGGAATCCAAAGAACCAACATCTGCAAGAAATTCAATTTTTTTTTTTTTTTTTTTTTTTTTGTCATAAGACAGTTTATTTTATTTTATTTTATTTTAAAATGAAGATTTTTTCTCTTCTGATAAAGAGCTTGCCTACTTTCCTTTTCATTCACCAGGAATTTTATAAGCATAAACATGCTTTTGGCTGAAGAATCTTTAAAAATACATTCAAACTGAAAAATAAATTGATGTAATGGGCTCATTTTGGACATTCAGAAATGTTTACTCTATAATAAAGGTACTGGTCTACACAGTTAAATTTGAACTACATAACCTACAAACTCCTGTTTTATTTTTGTCCTAAAATGTGGTCAGTTATCATTACTGTATAGTTTTGACAATAAACCTCTACCATTACTGTTGGCATCTCAGTAACAGAAATGTTATTCTCCAGTGACACTTCCTCAAACAAGCATTGCTTAAATTAGACCAGGGTGAATAAATAAAAATATAGAAAAACAAATGCAAATTAAGTAGTAATTCATTTTGGAATCCACCAAAAGTGTGTAGGAACACTGCTCACACTAGTGACAGGATAGCTCTGTAGTGGTTTTACTCAGGTGGGCAGCCGAGCTCCACCACAACTGCTCTCTCACTCCCCTTCCTCAAAGGGAAAGGGTAGAAAACAATATGAAAAGGGATCTAGGACTGAGATAAGGGTAGGGAGATCACTCAACAATTATCATGATGGACAAAACAGACTCAGAGTAGGGAGATTACTAAAATATATTGCCTATTACTATCAAGCTAGAGAAGTGAGAAACAAAGGAAAGAAACCAAAAACACCTTGTCCCCATCCACACCCTTCCACCTCCTCCTTCCCAGTGGTGCAGGGGAACGGGGGAAGGTGAGTTGCAGTCAGTTTATATTGCTTCTCCTCTGCTGCTCCTTCATGGTCACTCCCTACCCCTGCTCCGTGTGGGGTCCCTCCCATGGGATGCTGTCCTTCCTGAACTGTGTGGGCTTCCCATAGGCAGCAGCTCTTTAAGAACTGCTCCAAATATGGGTCCGTACCATGGGGTCCATCCATCAGGAGCAAACTGCTCCAATGTTGATCCTCCATGGCCAGCAGTTCCTGCCAGGTCACCTGCTCCTTCATGGTCCCCTTTCTACTGGCTACAGGTGTGGCCCGGAATCTCCTCTGGTGAGAGTTCTCCACAAGCTGCAGCCTTCTTCGGGTCATATCCATCTGCTCCACTGTGGTCTCCTGTGGAATAATTGACTAAGGTAACTTGGAAATTATATTGATATTAATATTTTAAAGAACAGATATATCATTAAAGAAGCTTCCAGGGTGTAGCGTAGCTGCATTACCTAAATGTTCCCTAGGCATCCAGCCTTAGATATTAATCACACTGGGGGAACGTGTTGTGCTGACTCTAAGAGGAACAGTGCAGAGTGTGGAGCAGAGTGGAGACACTGTGGCTAGGCTCTGTGATAAGATGGTAACTTGATTGTTCTTGTGCACCCTGAGACTGATATATATACATGTAATATAAATTGGCTTAAGACGGAGGGGATATTAGGGAAGATATCATTGAGGCTTCTAGGATCAGTCAATGGGATGGGCCTCTCTTCCCACCCCATTGGGACACTTATTTGGTTAAGATTTGAACACTTGGTTACATCAGGTGTCTCCACAGGAAACTTAGAAATCACTACAGAATCTTTATACCTTTTAATGCGTCTATAGCTAGGCTGCGTTACTCATTCTTTTGGTATTTGAATGTACTTTACAGATAATGAATTTATCACCAGCAATCCAAATAATCTGTATACTTGTTCCTTTAATAAATTGCTCTATTCATTAAATCCAGCCATGATAATTCTCATAGAACGCGACCAAACTCTTTAAGTGTGGCTGTGGTTGTTCATGGAACATGACTAGATTGAGGATGTATTACATTATTTGTGAATCTGTAATAGTGATACTTTAGTACCCTGAACATGACAGGACTTTTTAAAGGCTAATTGAGTATACCCTTAACACAAAATTTCCTCTTTGGGCTGCAGTGTGGAAATCTGCTCCACCGTGATACACCATGGGCTGTAGAGAGACAGTCTGCTCCACCATTGGCCTCTCCACAGGCCACAGGGGAACTTCGGCTCTGGTGCCTGAAGCACCTCCTCCTCCTCTTTTTCACTGACATTGGTGTCTGCAGGGCTGTTTCTCACTCCTTTCTCTCCCAGCTGCAACTGTGCAGCAGATTTTTGTTGTTGTTGTTGCGTTTTGTTGTTGATGATGTTATTGACGTTGCTGTTTTGTTTTTGTTTTTCTCTTTCTTAAGTCTGCTCTCACAGAGGTGCAAACAACATCGCTTATTGGCCTAGCTCTGGGCAACAGTAGGTCCATTTGGAGCCATCTGAAACTGCCCTTATCTAACATGGGATAGGTTCTGGTTTCTTCTCACAGAAGCCACTCCTGTAGCCCTTCACTACCAAAACCTTGCCATGTAAACCCACTATAAGCTCATGGAAAGTTTTGTAGTGGGCTCCCTGTGAAATGTCTCAGTCCTGTGAATTTATCAGATTTTCCAAATAAAAAATTCTGAGAATTCAGTGTACAGTCTGCTTCTACACATCGCACTCAATTTTTCTTTGGACCTGTCAGTCCCTTACTTTATGAATGCAACTTGAAGTGAGTGCATGGAGAAATGGATTTCTGTACCATGGAGGAAATATAACTTCCAGAGCTTTGGGAAACTATTTTTAAATCATGCCTTTTTTAAGATCAGGAGAGACTATTATTTGGAAAGCATTCATTCTGACATATACATGTCTACATATGCACACTTTTTACTTTACCAAGATATCCAGAATATATTAGAAAACATTTGTGTATAATGTTTAATTAATGTTTAGTGAAAGTTTTTTGTTTGTTTGTTTGTTTTTCTTTTTTAAATGCCAATAGGATTAAATACTTCTTTTTGGAATTAAGCAGCAAGACTCCTGTTTCACGTAGAGTCCCTGCTATTTCTTGGGGGATTAGTGCACTCACAGTTAAAATTTACTTCTTCAAGGCAGCTGGAATGTTCATTTTTTTATGTTTAGTCTTTATGCTAACAGAGCATGAAGTAAAAAACAACAACAAAATAATGATTCATAGACTAATTGACTGGATGTATTGACATGACACAGACTTGGTTTACATCAGTCTTGCTAGGACAAAAGTTTATCGTTCATAAGTACCACTCTTATCTTTCCCTATCTGAACAATGTGAAACGAGGGAACAAAGGAAAAAAATAATGCTATTTTGTTTTGCATTACTGAAAAATTGCTTATTAACTTTTTAGATGTAATGACATCATATGAAGACACATGTAAATTACCTTCCAACATTCAATCTGACAGATTCATGTGTTTTTTATAAATATGTTTATTAATACATGCTAATTATCATGATCACTTGGTGATGCAAAAAGCCTTAATTCTTCAGAAATTGTCAGACATTGTTTTCTTTGTCGTTTTTTTTCTTCCCCAATGAAAAAAATCTACCTAATAATGCCTAATGCCCAGTGTTGGAATCTGATAGTTTTTTTTTTTGCTTGTTTTTTTTTTTTTTTCCTTTTCTGTAGTTTCTGTAGAGTATATTTGCAAATTTTTGAATTTTTCTTTCTTTTATTTTTATTTTTTATTTTTATTTTTATTTAGAGACTAATTAGATCTTCTGTAATCAGTTTTGCAGATATTATGATAACTATTAATTGTATCTCTTACATAAATTTAGAGCTGAGACTGTGACTTATAAAGTTTCATTTCACCAGTCACTGAACATTCTTGTTTTTAAATGGTGTCTTTTTGTACAATTTCAGTATTTTCTCCTTTTTTTCCAGTGTTTTTAATTTGCTTTTATCTCCTCACAGCTCCAATTTGTTAGTAATAAGCAACAAATTATATTCATCTCCCTTTGCTGAGTCTCTTTTGCTTGTGGTGGTAATTGGTGAATGATCTCCCTGTCCTTTACTGAACCCTTGAATTCTTTTTCAATTCTTTTTCATCATATTTGTGTCGTCCCACTCCTTTTCTTTTTTTTTTTTTTTTTTTTTTTTTGAGGAGGAGGAGGAGGAGGAGGAGGAGGATGGGGAGTGAGACTGGTTGTGGTGTACTAGTCATCCATGACCCATGACCAGACAGAGTAGAGAATATATCCTTTGATATTGTTCATGGGACTTAATCACAGTTCATTTGAGGGATTTTGATATCTTCTCAACTTGTTTGTGTAGTCCACATAAGCAAACAGTTTGTAACCAAAGCTGGATACTTAATTTCATAAATGTTTGTAAGCAGTTATGGACACAGAATTAAATCACTAACTGTTATTCAAAACAGTGAAAACCCATTCATCAAAGCTTGGCTTGAGTCCATAATATCTTAGGTTATTAAGATGATGTCATTTGAGTAATGTTACCTTATGACTACTTCCTGTTCAACTTCACTCTGAAATAAAGAAACAAGATGAAGAAAATTGTATAACACTTGCATGGTCTAGTAGCCTACAACCATATATTTCAGCTGTGACTTTAAACACTCTACACATGGGAATGGGGAATCCCAGGAGTGAGGCTGGAACATAATAATCTACAAATTATCCTTAAAGGACAGGCTTCTAGTAAGCAAAGTTGCAACACTATTGGTGTATTGGACCATCCTACAAATTCTGAGTAATGGTGAGACAGAATATTACACAATAGGTTTTAATAGTGGAACTGTATTATACAATTGTAATTTTCATACAGTGGTGAGTAAAGATAAAAGTATAAACTTGCAAAATTTTTAGATTTTCCAGCAAATCTTTTATATATATATATAAATAAATTTTGTGCATATTTCCAATAAAAAGGGAAGGTTTAGGTTAGAAATTATGAGACTTTTTTTTTTTTTTTTTTTTTTTTTTTTATCAGAAAATAATGGTCAGGCATTGGAATGGGTTGCCCAGGGAGGTGGTGGAGTCACCATCTCTGGGGGCATTTAAGGAAAGGCTGGACGGGGTACTTAGGGGCACAGTTTAGTGGATGATATTGGTGGTAGGGTTATGGTTGGATCAGGTGATCTTGCAGATCTTTTCCAACCTTAAAGATTCTATGATTCTATATCAAAATACTTGAAAATTTCAAAACAACACACTCTTCTAATCATTGTATTACAAATAGGAAGCTTCTGAGTTTTCCCCATTGAGGAACTTTCAGAAATTTTCAGAAAGACTGATTAATAACAGCATGCCTATTTTCCTTTTTTTTTTTTTTTTTTTTTTTTTTAAGGCTTAATTATTGATTGCTTCTTTGATAAAATTTTAAGAATGCATCTAAAAATGTCCAGTGATATAAGATGTTTAGATTATCAATGGAGCAAACCAAGGAGATCATAGTATTTTCAAAGTTTTGTAGTTTTGTTTACATAGTATATCTATTTTGCATATCACTTCATATAAGAAGTGAACCAAAATAAGGTAACTTTGAAAAGACAAAAACTAGTGCTCATTAGAAAATGAGGAACTATGATTAATGGAAAAATACTGAAGAACTATTTGCTTAGTGTACACAAGAGAAGAAGAAAGGTAGTTCCATGAGGTTATCAACAGGGAACATAAACATAAAGAGATAGATAACAAATTCTTCATATTTTAGCTATAAAAGTAACTGTCCTGAATAATAATAAAAAAATAATATATGCTTCAAGCAGTGAAGATGAATTTTGAACACAAAAAGGAAAGAGGAACCAGAGGAACCTTCCACATAGGGTGGAAGGACTTACTAAATGATTAATGAATAACGTTAAGATAACTCAATCTTTTTTTTTTTTTTTTTATGAGAAGCCCAAGTCATAAGAATTTCATTGCATTTCTTTTTCATCATGTTAACTATGTGTTTTTAAAGAAACAAATCAAAATAAATCCAGAGAAAGCGTTGGAAAGCTTATAATTTTGCCTGCATAGTTACATACTAGGTCAAAATTATAACTGCTGAAGTTATCCAAAAGGACTTTACTTCTAAGTGCCTGCAGACATTGTGTTTACATCTTTACTGATGTAAATAGTTGTGAATATATGGAGTAAATATAAATAATACATGTGGAAAAGTTTTAGTTAACTCTGCTACCTGACCCTTTCAGTGTTCTTGATCTACTGTACTATATCTGTGGCTTTTCCTGTTGGTGGCTGTTAGTCTTTCATTACAAACCTAAACATTATTATACAGAACTGTGAAGATGCCCTTTGTGTTTTTGGTGTATTAATGATCATTTGAAATTAGACCTGAAGACCCAGCTGATCTTTTCTATTTTATTTTATTTTTTTTCATCCCTGTATTGAGTCTGGCTGGGATGTTAACTTTCCCTGCAACAGCCCATATAGTGCTGTGCTCTGCACTTGTAGCTAGAACAGCCCTGGTATCACACCAGTTTTGTGTCTGCTGCTGAGCAGTGCTGGGACAGCATCAGGATTCCAGCCAGCAGGCTGGGGGAGGACAAAAAGTGAGAAAGGGATATTACTAGGGCAGCTGACCTCAACCAACCAAAGGGATATTCCATACCATATGATGTCACACTCAGCAATAAAAGGTGGAAAAGGAAGAAGAGGGGAGAGGTAGGCTCTCAGTTGTGAAAATGTCTGACCTCCTCCCGAACACCTGTTATGTGCGTTGAGGCCCTGCTTCAAGGACGTGGTCAAGCATCACTCATTTGTGGCAAGTAGAGAGTAATTTCTTTCCTCTACATTTCCACACAGCCTTTACTGTTGTTGTTGTTGTTGTTTTTTTCCCCCTTCCCCTTTCCATTTTTTCCCTTTAGTTAAATTGTTTAATTAATAACCTTTGTTCCTTAATATTTTTTCCTTTAATTAAATTATCCTTATCTCAACCTGTGAGTTGTTTCTTTCCTTTTCTTCTTCCCCTCCTCTTCGGAGGAGAGGGAGTGAGAAAGAGGTTGTGGTGGGGTTCATCTGCCTAGCAAGGTAAAACCACCACAATCCTGTGACTTAATGAATTCCTTACATGTAACTATTAATGTCTCCATTAAATTTCCTCAGTCAGATTTTAGTTAAAATGAGACTAGTTCAAAAACTTTCTAGAACTCAAATTTACTAAGGGGAATTATTATTAAGCACACTACTAACCTGAAAAATTTCTTTACATAAAAATGTTATACTGTGATTCTTTTTATTTGGCACTTGTGTGGAACGGTGAAATTCAGAAAGCAAGTATATTTGAAACATAATAATACATATGGAAAGCTGTATGCTGTTGCTACTTCTCAAATTTAAGTTATGCTGTCATAAACCAAACAAATATCAGGTCACAGTGAAGATGTGGTTTTCTCTATAACATGTTCTACATAAAAGAATAGCCATCTTGATATAAGTAGGAATTGATTTTGGTGTAGCTTTTGTCTATATATCTAAGTTATTTATTGACACTTCATCCAATTCCTATCTTTCAATTGCTACAGACATCTGGGCAAAGCACAGTACAAGGAGAAATAATACATAACACTGTATGTTAGGCTTATTTATTTTCTACAATTTCTACTTACTCCCATGTGAAGGCATTGACATGTAGACATTTCCTATCTTAAACCACTGAAAAGCAGGAAGTTTTCTGTATTATGCACAAATATGAAGATATCAAATTAGCTAAGGTGACTGAGAGTAATCTAGTGATTGCTAATATAAAAGTTGTGTTTAAGAATTCCATCTATAAAGAACATTTAGTTTATTGTTATATCAGTAGAAGAGCTCTTTTAAGTGGTACATAAATACTCAGTTGATTAAAAAAAAAAAAAAATACTTTGAAGGACCTATTCATAACTAAACAAGAAATTGCTGGTTTTTTACCAGTGCTGACACAGCTCTTCAGCTTGCATATTTTCCTCTGTGAAAACAATCATCAAGCTAAAGACATGTATTGATTGTCACAGAAAATTCTGGACATATTTTGCCCTGGACATATTTTGCCCTGCTATTACTTGTAAAAAAAATAAAATAGCGCACACTGAATGTGAATTCTCTCACATAATCTCATATATCTTCATAGAGTCTTAGAAAGATTTGGGTTGGAATGGACCTTAAATGGATCATCTAATTCCAATTTCCGTGGGCCTCCTCCATGGTCAAGGACATCTTCCACTAGATCAAATTGCCCAAAGCCCTATCCAATCTGGTCTATGTGACATCCATAACTTCTCTGGACAAATTGTTCCAGTGCCTTACTCCCCTCATAGTAAAGAATTTCTTCATAATAAATCTAGATCTAAATAGGTCTAAATCTATCCCCCAGTTTAAAAGTCATTACCCCTCATCCTATCACTACAATAACTGACAAAGAGTCTCCGTCCATCTTTCCTGTAGTTCCCCTCTGAGTAAGTATTGGAAGGCCTATCCAGACATTTCTTTTCTCTAGGCTGAGAAATCCCAACTCTCTCAGCCTGTTTTCATCGGAGAGGTGCTCTAGCCCTCTGATTGTTTTCATAGCCCTCCTCTGTACCAGCTACAACAGGTCTATGTCTTTCTTAAGCTAGGAGTTCCTGAGTTCAACATAGTACTTCAAATAGGGTCTCACAAAAACAGAGTAAAGGGGGAGAATCACCTCCTTCAACCTGCTTCTTTTGATTCAGCCCAGGATATGATTAGCTTTCAGGGCTGCAATTGCACACTTCTGGCTCATGATGAGCTTTTCATCCACCAATACTCCCAACTCCTTCTCCTCAGGGCTGCTCTTATTACACTCATTGCCTAGCCTGAATTCATGTTTAGAATTTCCCTGACCAAGGTGCAGAACCTTGCACTTGACCTTGTTGAAATTCATGAGGCTCACATGGGTCCATCTTGAGCCCTTTAAGGTCCCCCTGGATATCTACACCTAAGTTAATCATCCTTTTCATACCTTTTCATACACAGTAAAAGACATGAGTAGTTTAATTTGCACTATTTTAAATATCAACTTTAGCATGAGAAAAACTTGTCCAAAAGTAGCTACCTTTTGGACAAGTTAAAAGTGGCTACCTCCTCCAGCCACTCCAGTCCAGAATAGCTCCTAACCTTCTTCTGGGGTCCAGCTTGGGCACTGGGGACCTGGTTCACTAACCAGGCTGAAGTGTACAGCTGCTGCTTTCCTGTTTGCAAATTCAACCAGTACCAGCAAGCACATATTTTAGACACTCACACACAGAGGTCACTGAATCAGCTGGTCATACAGACTGTCAAATAAAACATGAACATTATTAAGCTGGCAAGCTCCATGCTGGACACATTGGTGAGGAAGAGGTCCTGGATCTGGGCAGGGTTATCATAGGTGGAGAGTCCATGCTTGTATGGGTGGAACTTGTGAGTGTGGGTGCCTAGGGGAATAGTGTAAGGGCTGCATGTGTGCAGTGAGCACCAAGCTGGACCAGTTGGCAAATAGGGGACCTATAGGGTCTCGGATCTGGGCAAGGTGCTGGGCAGAAATGTGCACATGTCTGTGCCTTCACTATTGACCCTCTATCTCTACCTGCCAAAAAGGAGGAGGGGACTGGGCTGCCTGTGGTTGTGTTGCATGTGAGTTTTGTGTGTGGGTGCTGTTGAAAATAGTACCTTGTCTATGGCAGATCATGTGACTGACCCCATCAATGTCCTGTTTCCTTGTGTGTCTGGGCCAGGTGTTCAGTGTATCTGCTTGTTCAACCTGTAAATGAGAAAGCAGCGGCTGTGATCTTCATCCTGGGAAGAGACACTGGGTCCGACAGGCACTGAGGCCCCAGCAGATGGGCAGTAGGGGTTCTGAGATAGGGTTGTTGGAGGAAGTGGCTGTTCTTCCCTTAGCATGGAAGATATTTCTTCTTGTTTCACTTCCTGAAGTCAGGCCATTTCTCCAGCCTGTAAAGGTCCCTCTGGATGGTAGCACAGCCCTCTAGGATAGCAGCCATTCTATCCAGTGTTGTGTCATCAACAAACTTGCTGAGGGTACACTCTGGCCCATCATCCAGGACATGAATGAAGATGTTGAACAGTATATTGATTAGCCCCAGTATCAACCGGTGTGGTACACCACTGCTGACTACACTCCAGGTATATGTCTTGCCACTGATCACACCCTTTCAGCATGAAAGTTCAGTCAGTTTCCAGTCCACATCAATGACCACTCACCTTGTCTGTACTTTATAATCATGTATATGAGGAAATTAGGGGAAACAGTGTCAAAAGCTTCACTAAAGTTGAAGTAGACATCATGCATTGCTCTCCCTTGACCCTCTGAGGCATTTTTCCCATAGTAGAGGGTTATCAGGTCATTCAGGCAATATTTCTTCTCTGCAAATAGATGCTGACTATACCCAATCACCTTCTTTCCCATCCTATCTTGAGGAAATGACTTCTAGGATTCTCTGATCCATCACTTTTGCAGGGATGGAGATGACTTCTGTAGTTCCCTGATCCTCATCCTTGTACCTCTGCAAGAGATGTGACATCAGTTTTCCATTAGGCCTCAGGAACTCAGCCACTATAACACTTCCAAGATAATTGAGAATGGTCTTACAGTGACATTGACCACTTCCCTGCTCACTCATGGGTACATCCCACCAGGGCTCATAGGTTTGTTTGCTTAAATGTTCCCTAACATGATCCTGCTCCATCAAGGAAAAGCCTTCCCTGCTCTAGACTTTCTCAAAGGTCTGAGGGGCCAGGGATTCCTGAAGACCAGCTTTGTCAGTAAAGACAAACAAGAAGGAGGCACTAAATGCCTCCATCTTTTTCATGTCCTGTGCCACCAGCTCCCCTGCTTTTTCTGTGCTAGACCTGTGTGGCGTTATGACCACACAGACACCAGGGTTCTTTTAGGATCAGTAACTGCTACTTCTTTATTGATGACATAACTTCATTACATATCTGTTGCCTCCACATATTGAGGACAGGCTCCCTTCTTATACCATTCCCCCACAGCAGTACTTTCCCCTAACTATTCATTGGTCAACAACTTTGCCTGGCAACGGCAAACACGCAGCAACTCCCATGCCCCAAGGGCTGGATAACAAGCAACCCGAGACAGCAAGGCGACTCCTGAATCACCTTTCTTTGTTCCCTCTGAACTCTTTACATTCCTGATGGCCTCGTTAAGGCCATCGTTAAGAGTCTGATGTTATCACCAACCATGGGGCTTGTCGACCCCCATGGCCACACACCCACAGACCTGCATTTTCCCTGGGCTTATTTTTGCTGCTGACTGAATTTATAAAAGCACTTCCTGTTGCCCTTCTTGTCTCTTGACAAATTCAGCTCCAGATGGACTTTGACTTTTCTAACTCAATCCCTGAACACTTGGACTAGGTCTCTCTATTCATGCCACATCATCTGTTCCTGCATCCATCTCTTGTATTCTGCTTTTTTGTGTTTTGTCAGGAACTCCTTGTTTATACATGCAGGCCTCCTGCCACCATTTCTTGACTTCTGCTCATCAGGGCGAAATGTTCTTCAGCTCTGGGGAGACAATCTTTTAAAATCAACTGTTTCTGCTCAACCCTTTATCTCTTCAGGGTTGTATCCAATTAAATTGTTCCAAGCAGATCTCTCAATTGCCCAGAGTGTGCTCTTCTGAAGACCAGTGTTGTGATTCTGATTTTTCTGTGCTCTCTCTTCTCGGGATACTAAATTCCACTATTTAATTGTCACTGCCACCAAGGCTGCCTTTGACCTTCACATCCCTCACCAGTCCTTCCTTATTTATTAGCATCCGGTGCAGCAGAGCATCTTTCCTCATTGGCTCTTCAATCACCTGTGTTAGCAAGTTGTCATTAATGCTCATGAGAAATCTCCTGGACTGCTTATGCCCTGCTGTGTTGTCCCTCTAGTAGAATCAAAGTAGTTCAAATCCCCATGAGGACCAAGTTCTGCAAATGTGAGATTTCTTCCAGTTATCTGAAGTTCTCATCCTCTTCATATTCCTGATCAGGTTGCCTATACCAAACATCCACCACAGCATCACCCATTTTGGTCCAACTCATAAACTCAGCTAGCTCATAACCTGAGACAAAACTCCATACATTCCTGATGATCTCTTAAATACAGGACAGATTCCCCTTTTCATCTACCCAGCCTGACCTTCCTAAAGAGCCTGTATTCATGTACTGCAGTACTCCAGTTACCACTAAAAATATATAAAAACACATATTAATAAATATGGACATAAATATAAATAACACAAACTAACATATACATTAAAAATACAGAAATAATTGATTTCTCCACAGCCTCTTTGTAGTGAAAATTTTGGTAGCCATTCTTCTACAGCAGTTCTCAAGAGATTTTGGGTGGTTTAATAATGTCTTCTCAACCTATTGTAGTGTATTTCTCAGCTGGCTAGGTATCTTTTGCAAGCCTGGTGTTTTTCCAATACAAGGATCAAAACATGGAGTTGTATAAGGGGAAATTGAAGTTCAAAAGCAAAGTAAGCTTATTTGATGAAGAGCTGCAGTGATAGCAGCAGCTGCTGTTTTCTGGAAGAGGTGGATTAGCTAAACAGTAGTGGCTGCAGCAATGATTGTATGAGGCATGATAAGGCTGGCCCAGATTTCAGTGAGCAGAGGCATATGTGGCATCTGAATTTCCATACAGGCCACAGGTGCTAAATGGTGTACTGGTGAAAAAAAAAAAAAAAAAAAAAAAAAAAAAAAAAAAAACTTGTTGACATTGTGTCATCTTTATATTCAAAACTTGAATGCAGAAAGTAGACATAATTTAGTCCTAAATATGTATAAATATCTTAGGATTGAAGAAAATTTTCCTGCAATGTATTTTTAAATAGCCAATAACAAATTAATATCATGAAATCTTAATGTGCACAGCTGTGCTAGTGATACTTTTCATGATTTCAGGGTGAAATATTTCAAATTATATTAAAATTAAATTGGACGTTACATTTTAAAAATGTATATATTGCAGATGTTTTCATTATTAGTATACGGAATATAGAAAAATGCGTGAATACATAGAACGCCAATATCCCATAAACAATGTCTCTCAACTAACAAGAAGCACTGCTGGAAACATGGATGAGCTACTGCTGTTCTGTTTCACTCAAAATATACATGAGATTTGGTACTGAGAGGTCAGGAAAAAAATGTTTTTGACTAATACATTGGCTTAAACTCTGATTAAATTATTGTTATCATATAAAAGGACTGCATTATCCAAATTTTCTGAATAGTGTTCAGACAGTGTTCAGAAGCTGGAAAAATAAAAACATTATGGTCAAAATCATAATAGGAGCTAAGTGCTACACAATTTATTTCTTAGATTGTTCATGTTCACTTTATTCACAGCTGTTCAAGGGCTGCTATATTTTGTAAGCTCTGCATATAGATTTTATTTTTAATGTAAAATAGAATTTTAATTTAGATATTCCTTCACCTGACAATTAAGGAAAATTAAGCAAACAAATAAATAATAGCAACAAAAACCCTCTCTTTTTATTTTTTAATATTTAAAACTCTTTTAATATTGCTCTTTTTTGTATAGCTGATTGAGGTTGGTAACACAGAGATGGATAGACATACACAAAGGAGAAGATAGGTACATGTAACTGTCCTGGTTTCAGCTAGGATAGAGTTAGTTTTCCTCCTAGTAGCTGATAGGGTGCTGTGTTTGGGATTTAGGATGAGAATAATGCTGATAACGCACTGATGTTTTAATTGTTTCAAAGGAGTGCTTACACTAAGCCAAGAACTTTTCAGCTTCTGGCTCTGTTCTGCAAGCGGGCAAGCTGGGGGTACAGCTGGAGCTGGGAGGGGACAGACCAAGGACAGTTGACCCAAACTGGCCAGAACTGATTCCATACCATCTGATGCCATGCTGAACAATTAATATGGGGGGGGGGGGGGGGGGCGGGCGGGGGGGGGCGGACCAGCTGCTTGGGATAGACTGAGCATCGGTCAGAGGGTGGTGAGTAATTGCATTGTGCATCGCTTGTTTTGTACACATTAGTATTATTACTATCATTATTATTATTATTTCCTTTCTTTTCTGTCCTAATAAACTGTCTTATCTCAACCCACAGGCTTCATTTTATTCTGATTCTCAAAGAGAGAGGGGGGAGGGTGAGCAAACTGCTGCCTAGTGCTTAGCTGCCAGATGGGTCAAACCACAATAGTAACACAGGTAGTACACAGTAGAAAGGGGTTTTACAGAACAGTGTGTTTTTGTTTGTTATTATTATTATTAGTTTGATTTTCCTCTTTATAGAAAATTTGGATCAAGCTTAGCAATTGATGGATTATTGGTGGGGGAAAAAAAAAAAAAAAAAAAAAGCATTTTAGGTAGGAGGACTCTGGGACCAAGAAAGAGACAAAGTTTGGTCAATGAAAATAATAATAATAATGGTAATTGCATTTTTTTTTTTTTTTAAGAATAAAAGAAAACAAGAAAAATACACAAAGTTTATTTCATGGTTACAGATATTCTCTGGAAAGACCACTGAGCATGTTATAAATACCTGATATCTAAATACAGTTAGTCTTTTGTAGAAATATGTGAAATTCTGTGGTTATTCTCATGGAATATTCTTATTCTAGCATTTTTAATATGTTCATTTTTATCTGTTTGTTTTAACTGCTGATAGATGACCCAATGTAATTATGGTGCTCAGCCTTTGCAAATGAATGTAGCATTTTTATGGTGGGCATGTGGTCTGAGGAAAGGGAGAAAGAAGTGGTAGGGAGGGTAAGGTTCTTGTAATGAAGTTGTGGTGTTAACACCAGAAAGTTAAAGGTAAAATGTAACAGTTTGTCACAATTATACTTCATATTGGCAGGTGTTCTGAACTTTCTGTTTCATAACTAGACATATAAATTTCAGTTCTTAAAGCTTTGCAGCCAATTTAAGGGCTCATTTGTTTCCCTGACAGCAAGATATATATTCTGCCTGGCAGAGTAGATGTCTGGGGCCAAATCCACCACTTTGTTGCTTGCTTGTCTCATGGGAAGTAAATAGTAGCAATTTTTCAGCATAGGCATACCAGCACAAGGTGGTTAGCAAATAAATGAGCACAAGATGACCTCTGGTGTCCTGAAATTACTAAAATTCATGAATAATAAAATGATCTATAGATTGTTAGCAGAGGGCTATAGCAAAGGCTAATTTGCAGTCACTGAAGCTTTACAGAATAATTTGTAACTTCAGAAAATTTAATGACTTCATCAGTTTTTACCATTTTTTTAACCCAAATAATTGACCAAAATCTGCCTTCAGCAGAGATCTTCTGTCTAAATAAAATCATAGACTCCTAAATCAACACATTATGAGTACTTAACTGACTTTATCTAAAGAACTTTTCTTTCTTTCACCCCTACTTTATGATTACAAGCAAAAATGTTTTTATCTTTTGAAGAAGTATTTTTCATTTTATTAAATCTTGTTGACATATAAAACAATTATAAGGAAAACAAACAAACAAACAGTGGAATAATACAAAGGGAAAAATGAATCTGAAAGAAAAAAAAAAATCTAATGGGCTAACTAAGGCTGATTGGAAATAGACTGAAAACACTCTAAGACAAGATCAAAGACACAGAAGGAAAATTAAAAGGCTGTGCATATATCATGCAAATTCTATGCCATTTCACTAAGTCTTTGAAAAGAAATTTCCATGAGTTTGTATCCTTGATCATATTATATTTTATTTATTTAGATTAGCCTTCAACACATACATGCTGAAATAACCAAGAGAACAGGGACAAAAGCAGTTATTCTCTCTTTCACATGAAATGTTACATTATTCTTCTGTTCTCCTATTTTTTAACATTTTGAATTCTTTGTTATATATGAGTTTTTCACATACTATATCTCCTATATACTCTACACTCAGGTACAGCTTTGCATTATCTTGGGTATTATTTCAGAATAATTAAATGCAAGGCAATAATTAGGCATAGCTCAAACTCTGAAAACTGATTATTTTCAGCACTGCAAGAGTACACTCTCTCCTCCAGTTTATAAGTTGTTTTTTCATGTGGTACTGCTACTTTAGGATTTCTGAATTCTGTTTCTGTCTTGTGTATTTCCAGGTATAGAAAAACATTGAATCTTCACTACACTTTTTTGTGCCCCCTTTATACATAGATCCCCACCCATCAGCATTATAAATATAACCACATGTTAATGGTATCTCACTTAATGCCATATGTATGCAAAAGAATGGATTCACCTATTACTACTGAAGAAATTGCCCCACACTAAGATTTATTAGTGACTACCACCTTCTAATACCATATGCAAGTATGAGAGGAAAGTTCCATCTACAGTCTATACATTCTATAGTTTAGGAAAGTGAAAATAGAAAATGGGAGAACACTCAATGTAATCTCTGCTTTCTTTAAAACACATTCTTAATTAAGGAAGATAATTTTTCAAACCATATAAAAGAAAAGCTAATATATGTCATTTTGTCAGTGTATAGAAATAGTGGTTATTGGCAGATACTTGAGAAGTGCTTTAAGGTGATATTTACAAAAAGAGTATTAGAGAAAGAGAAAGTACAAATGAAATATAAGAATTTCTGGAAAATGCAATTTAAGGAAAATTGTAATCAAAGGAGGAAAAAGAAAGATTAAATAAATGAAATGAGAAGCCTGCCTGCTTATTTTACAATTTTAAATTACTTTTTAACCTTTAGAATACATCTGAAGGCAAAAACTTTGTAAAGTATATTAATATACATAGTCCTCATTAGGCTTTTTAAAGGATAGTTATTCTCTGGCAATGCAGAACAAATTTATCTTAGTAAAATATTTCTAAGTTATGATTGAAAAATTATGACTTAGTAAGTATTCCATTCTATGGAATATTTATATTGTTCTTCAAGTGATATTTTAGAAAAATAAATAACAATTTAAAAAGTCATTCATTTGTAGTAATGAGTTTCTCCAGACCTGGATGAGACTTCATATAGGTAATCACAGTGACCTTGCTCTTTACAAAAGTTGTGTTCAATGTTTATTGCAATCAGAGCATATGGACCACCTAATTAGTCCCCGAGCTTCTGAGTTGGTTCTTAAAACACAGTAAATAGGAGAAGTTTTTTAAAAAAAGCAAAAAAAAAATAAAAACCTGGGGGCTGCTTTCGATCTAGGAAGCAGTCATCCCCGCACCTTCTTAGTCAATGAGATAATGTATCCTTCTGAGTTTTCTTGGGCAGAATATCTAGAAGAATAAAATGAGACTAAGGACCCTGTTTATGCCACTTCTACAAGTCTACTATTAAAAATAAATAATGATAGTGATCTGTTTCATCTTCCCCTGATCATGATTCCACAGGAGTTAAAGCTGTTTGAGCTGAAGTAATAGAACAATCAAGCAGAAATTCAATGTTGTTTTTACCTTGCACTAACTTATTTTCTACTTTTTCTCTATATCCTGTCTTTTTTATTATTATTCTTTAGTGCTATGAATAAGAAGTTCAAGTTCTATATCTTCTTTTATTATTATTTTTTAATAATAAAATAATTATTTACTTTTTACAGCTTTCTAACCACTTGATAGGTTAACAGTAGTTGCGAATTCCCAGGTGAAGATCTGCCTCTTGTGATCATTGTAGGCCCATCAGTGTGACACCAAACAAGAACAGTGCTCCTGAAATGCCTGTAAGCTTGACCATGCCACTGACACAGGTCAGCTTTGACAGTTTGGCACCTGGGAGGTTAAAAATCACTAAGAATGTGAGATAAAACATAAGCTTGAACATAACTAGATTTCTTGGTTGCAGGAAGTGTTTTCTGATCCTGTAAGATTGGTGAATAACTACTTTAATTCTGAGATTGCATGGCAGAGGTCATATGTTGAGTTGAGAAACAGGAATTAATACTATCTACCAGGATGAACGACATACCTACTGCACTAAGACTGTAGAATAAAGATATTATTATTTTATTTTTTATTTTTGTAATCATATTAACACCAAGTTTACCTGCTTATTCAATCCCCTTACCAAGGTTAAAATTAAATAATCAGCTTAACTGTTCAAGCAGAATATTGCTTGAATTTGGCCATATGGTATATTTATGATCTAAACTAAAACCCATGTGACCAGGCACTGAATTTAACTTGACACACTGATCTAGGAGTGTTTTGTTTTGTTTTACTGGGGGACCATTGGATGCATCTCCATCTGAATTTTATCAAGGGTTGTTGCGAAAGAACAGTGCTAAAAATATAAATGTTGTGAACTGCGTCAGTAAGTCTTAAACTTTGCAAATTAAATCTTCCAGCACAAATATAGTTCCTGGAAGTAATATTTTTTATTTTTATTTTTAATAAGCTAAACTAAATTGTGTTTGCAAATTTTGTACAAACTTCAATATACAGTGTCTGTGAAAATCAAACAAAAAATCTTGTATAATATAGTACAGTGACAAGCTTTGTCTGAGGAAGTCTTAGTCTACTACTGAATGGATTTGGTAGCTGAATGATGGAACAGAAAGCTGTGTAGAGAAATACTAATATTAGTAGCATTTCCTGTCAAGTTATAGAAAGATTTGGAAATTAAAACAGAAGCAGATACAAATTTTAAAAATTTCAATAAATCTATTCCAAACTAGTATTTTTATATTTTGATCCTCCATCTGGAAAATGAGGAAAAAAATACACTAATGTCTATGACTGTTATAAGATATAGAACTGTTCTGGAAAGAAAGAGGAAAATTGTCCAGCTGGTTATAAAGGCCATATCTATGCTGCTGAATCTGCCAGCACTTTCTGTATTCTGGATCTGAAGATAGATGTGCCCATCTTCTGACTTCAGACTTACCTTGTGAGAGCCAACGGCAGCATTGCTGACAGTCCAGGTGTACAGAGTAGAAGAAGATGTGGTGCATGTGTCATAGCCATTACTATGACACATGGTCAAAGATTAGCCTGGGATTCTTGGAGAAAGGGAAAAATAAAAGTTCCTTATTTATTCTGTTTTGTGTAATGGCAATAGCTATACAAATACAGAAAACATTTAAATATTTATAGGAAACTCACACCATTTTTCTCTTTCTCCTTTTCCTTCCTTTCCTTTTCTTCGTCTTCCTCTTCCTTTTCTTTTTCCTCTTTCTTCTTCTCTTCCTCTTATCTTGGCCTTTCAGGCATTGCATCACATCTATATTACACTAATTTGCTTTCTGTTTTGATACTGATCTCAGTATATATCTAAATTGCAGACACTGAAAGCACAGGATTAATATTTTAAAATAATGTTTTGGAAATTAACTGATATGACACTCACAGACATGACAGTTGCCTTAGGCTGCAAATCTTCACAAGAATTAGGGTAGATATTTAGATGATTAGTTAAAGCTAAAATCCATGTTATTTTGTGCAATATCCTACAAACACATTGTCATGACTGAAAAGTGCAAGTAAGACATACCTCGCCAGTCACTGGCTTTGAACTGATAAAAGATCGACAGGCAGATTATATTCAAGTAAATAATATTTCCAGTAATTTCAGGTCTACACGAGCAATTCCTTGGATTAAAAACAACAACATCAACAACAAATAGTACTTTTAATGCATAGTATTGTAATAATACACTAAGGTAGTTGTTTATAGCTTACTGATTTGGGATAAATCATCCTTAAAAATAATTATCTTATTTTAGAAATATATATTGTGTTTTCTATTATATTATTGAAATGCATATTCACACTCCTGCTACAAAAATTTGTACTCTGACTTACTTATTACAGTGACTACAAATAATCATTTAATGCATCTTTGGATATGTACCTCTATCTGTGGACATTAATGGCCACAGAAACAAACAAACAAACAAAAAAGATATAACAGTGCAAATGGTGTTCATTCCAGCACAGCAGCCCCAAACAGCTCCTGCCAGAACTGACAGCTCTTCCAAGAAGTCACAGTATCTATTGTGCTTCAGGATTACAGGTTAATATTTTGAATTGTGCAGTATAGCATTTGGCCCCATTTGTAGAATGCAGTCCTTCATACTATGTATACGTTTATAGGAGTTTTCAGTCAAACAGACCAAGAAATAAGACAAACTGACTAAGAGAAAGGCAGTTTTTAACAAAATTAAAGGCAGGCAGCTAGTTTGGCACCAATATGTTTTGCAGTAAGAACCATGGTAAGAATCACAATGTATTTCTGTTTCGATGCTGACTGACTCCTATGATCTCAGCCAAATTAATTCGGGTTTATTTATGACAACTTTAGTCACACTGATTAATTCTTTACTCAGTGAGTAATTCCATGTATATCAGAAACTTTGGAAGTATAATGAATTTTCTACGAATAGAAGGAGGCTAAAGTCACTCAAAAATTGATCCCTCTTGGTGTGAAAGCATATCTCACTGTCTTTTCCCCTTCTCCCTAATCCTAAAAAAAATTTCTCTGGGCAGAACTGGAATGGTAGTTGAAAGAACCTTTTCTTCTTTATTTTATTTTATTTTATTTTATTTTATTTTATTTTATTTTATTTATTTATTTTTTTCCTGTGCAGTTTCAAAATTCACTACATCTATCAATGTTAATAGTGGCCTTTAATTTAAGATATTTTTAAATTATATCATCCAGGAGGTTACTTGTGTGCAGAGCATACAATGTCAGGGATATGTTGTATCCAGTAGCCCCAGAGTGGTGAGGTTGCTGCAGTCCCGTGCCCTCAGGTCTAACCAGTAACATGGCTGGCTTTATATTGCCACTAGGCACACACAGAGCACAGCTGTACACCATGTATCTATATATGTAAATGTCTGGTCACACAAATCAACATAGCCCAACACACTCAGCACTCAAGCGCAAACAGCACCGAGTCGTCCTGTTCCCCTCTGACTGATCAGGGTAGTTTTCCACTAGTAATAAATACATGCATATTTATATATCTGCTCTCTTTCTCTCTCTCTCTACATATATACTAAAAATATGTACATGTGCATATACACACACATATGTGCAAGGTGTATCTCTCCCACAGGTAGTCTTAAACACTTATTCTGCCCAGCAGCTGCACCTGGATTCCCGTCTCCCCCGTTGCTAACACCCAAACATGACCAAAGGTCACAATCTCATCCCTTTTCTGGTACAGATCATTGCACACACACCCTTCCCAGCTAACTGACTCCAATGTCTCTCCAGCAGCTGACTGGGACTCCCTTGATCCCTCCAACAGCCAGCTTCTCCTGTGGTCTCACCCTTAGAGAAACACATGTGCCTGTTTCCCAGGTCTCATCACCTGATCACTGACAAGTTTGGCTTGACCCTTGTTAGTGCTCACATGCTCACCTGCATACCTGCACGCTCTGCAGTTACTGACCAAGGACTTCTGACACATGGTCGGACTCCAGTTGCTGCTCTCAGACTACCTTTCTGCCCCTATACTCCCCATCCCTCCTGAAAGGAGAGTCTCTCACTCAAGAAAGAGTTAGAAAGGAATTTAACAAGAAGATACTGATCAGGCACAAGGCATGAGTAAAATTAGTATGAACCAGCAAGCTATTTATGTGACCCACGCTTTTTTTTTTTTTTTTTTTTTTTTTTTACCCCCTTACCTTTCTATTTTCCCTCACTCTTTCTTTCCCCAAATCACCTAGATTGAACCCTCTATCCTTTTTAAATACTTTGGTTCCTCCTCTAAACATCCTGTAATAAGTCTTTTGCAATCCCAGAATGCAATCTCCCTACAACCTGTAATGTATCCCAAATGGGTAATGAATGGGTAATGGACCCCTCATTCTGTAAAACAGTATGTAACAATTAGTAGGTGTTGGTAGGATAACCTAACAAATAGTTCTTGAATATGACATTTTTCTTTACATAATGGTGACACCTATTTTTAACGTTTAGGAAATACAAGCTGAAATTGCTCTTAAGGGAAAAAAAAAAAAAAAAAGGGAGACAAAAAGCATAAGCTAACAAGGAAAGCAAACAGCAAATATAACCGAGAAACCTTGAAAAGTGAAGTGTGCATGTTAAAGTAGCCTTGGACAATTCAAACTTCTGTATTTAGCATTTATATAGTCAATAACCTCAACTGACATTGACCTTGGGAGCAAAATGGGGCAATTTTTTCACTTGGGTGAACTGTTATTGCAGCGCTTCTCTAGTGTATTAGACACAAGCATACATTCCATCAACATCAAGTACATGCTATCTTTTTTCATCAATTTTCTTTTACTTTTTCCTAACATTGTGATTGTGGTCAGTATAGAGTAAAAATATGTTATTTGTCTAAACATTAACTTAATCTTTGACATAATACTATTGAAATCAACTGTCTTATATATTTTTTCTTTTTGCAGGGAACTTTGTGTATATTTATATTACTGATAATAAAATAGGCCATCTCAATGAAAAAAAAATAATAATTTATTATTATATTCTTAGATTATAAAATTAATTTATTTTTAATCTTCAGGAATTAGTCTCCAATTTAAAATCTTCTGGGCACAGTCTGAAATGTTATAGATGGATTGCAATTAATATACATATTCAGGTGATCTGCCAATAAGAAGGATCACTTATGGAATGTCCTTACATATAAGACTTTTACTGTGTTATAATTCAAAACAAGGGACTGACAGAGGTGCTGCATACTATCCAAACAGCCACATATATCAATTGATAGGAGTTAAGAGATCATGATAGCTGTGTTGTAAATATGTATACAGCAGTTAGGCTTTGCTCTGCCTGTTATATCAGGATAGAAGTTTATTTTGAGACCAGTATTAGAACTAATTACTAGAATATACTGAAATTTCATCCAGACCTGTTGATTGCTCTTAAAACCTAAGATTTCATTTTAAGTTTCTACTTCATTCCAGGAAAAAAAACTATTCATGCCCAGAGATATGAATTCTCCTGTGGTGTTGGTTAAGCTACACATGGAAACAACTGAGAAGAAACTTTAACAGCTCATTTTCTTCTGAAAATATTTGCCCTCTTTAAAAGCAGATTAAAGAAAAACAAACAGTACCACTAAACCTACTATAATTAAGGTAAAGGTGTTGCTTATTTTCACTCAAATTTCATTCACTAATTCCATTCTAGCTTGCATGTGGGCATGTGCAACTGGTCATATGGGTTTATTTTATGTTTACATATTTACCAGTAGCAGGTAAGTTGCCACATTTCAAGCAGAAGCATTTTCACTCAGAGAAAAACTAAAAACTAGTTAATATACAATCAGTTATATATGTATCATGTGTATCGTAATGTGAAGAGAAAAAAAAAAAAAGAAAAAAAAAGAAAAAAAATAAACCATGGGGAAGAGATATTATGATCCTAAAAAAAATTACTATAGCTTTCCAGTATATAATATTGAATCTAACAGGTTGGTAACAGAAATGGTAACAAGTCTGTAGAAACTATATTAACATTCCTATTTACTTTTCATATTTTAGAGATGTGCACTAACATCAGGAAAAGGATCCTTCATCTGGGG
>CM021697.1:163662266-163684101 GCA_011074415.1 Stictonetta naevosa | reverse complement strand
GGGGGGAGGGGGGCACACACACGACACAGCACAACAGCATCAGACCAAGCAGCTATTCTTTAGACTAAAAGTATTTTATTGGCATCATTGTGTGCATGCACTGAGCCTTCGAGAATCTGGGCTCCAGCTTAGGCTATAAACTGGTCAGAAGTAACAGCATGATGTTAAAAGTTATAACTACAAACCACAGAGAGTTAATCATGTAAACAAACTTGTTACTAGTAATTGACTTAGGATGGACATATATTTATAGGACTAGGAATGTATGCCTCAGCATAAGGATTTCAGTAATATGTAGGCTTTTTGACGAAAGCAAACAAACAAAAAAGAAACAAACAAAAACAAAAAAGCATGCCTCATTAAATTAATTTTACTTAACTGTGTATACCTATATGGAAGACTTCAAATAAATTAACTTCCATATCAAATAAATTAACCTTTAGAGCAACTGGAAAGGACTAATACCATGAAGTAGACATCTGAGTTGACTGTCCTCAAGAACAATCTTCTCTTCAAATCTGCAAAGGACCATGTTACAAATCCTAAATTTCAGTAAGATAAATCCTTCTAGTTCCTTTTGTAGATGTATGGAAATGGAAAAGAATGAAGTATTTGGTTAGATCAGTACTTCCTTAATACATATCTAAAACTCTTATATAGTCTAGTTAAACTATAGCAACCTTAGGTGAATATAGCACTGCTACCTGATCTAACTCATAGTATTCTGTAGCAAGATTTTTTTTTTTCTACTAATCTGCAAAAATTGATATCCATTCTATTATTTATTTATTTAATTAGAAGTAAGGTTATTGAACTAGAATAGTACAACTGATTCAATAATACTTATTTTGAATTAAATATCTTTGGTGTACTATATTATTTATTCCTCATAAACATTCTGTAGTTCCTCATTGTTGTCAACATAGGATGGAAAGGATTTTATAACATTTTGAAAATGTAGTGTCTGTAGCCAGTATGAAAACACAGAAATGTGTTTAGAAAAATAGATGAGTAAAGGATGGAAAATAGTGTATCAGATGTTTAAACCAACCTTGTTAATACACTATAGTGACTCATGCATGCTCCACATCATAAGAGTAGCGGAAGTCTCGTAACTCTACAGGTCTGGCATCTGAACTGTTGCTTCACACATTCCTGGATACACTTCTACAGATTCCAGAGTTTCTTTAGATCACACATATTATTTTAGCAAGAAGTGATATTTCTAAATAGCCAGAATCCCCATACACAGGAGGTATTATAAATAAATAAATAATAAGTATTAAAAATTGTGTTAAGCTAAAGTACAAAAAAAACACAACTCTCTAAAAAGAGTTTTAAAGCTTTCTATTGTGTTTATATTGTGGGAAATATATTCCAAAATAATTAGAAAAATGTAAAAGTTCAAAATGGTTATGAAATATGATGGAAAAAATAAAACAGAAAATATAAGGGAAATCTGAATATTCTGGAAAAAAAATATTTTGGAAAAAAAAAAAAAAAGGATATGTTAATAAATAAAATCACCAAGGGAGCATATACACATGGGAGGAAAATATTATATTTTGTCTCTATTTTCATTCATTACTCTTTTGCATTTTTGTTTTCCTGTTGTTTCTTTGTGGATTTGTTTGTTTGTTTGTTTCACACAGAAGGCTGTGGAACAGTATGCAATTAGCTTTCTTCTGATTTGCTGTTGCATGTTGCTTATTTTGTGCATTGAAGTCATTATGTTTCCATGCCAATACCTTACCTATAAAAATTCTTTTTCTTTTTTTTTTTTTTAATAAATAGAATAAAGTACATTAGCTAATAGTGTTTTATTTCATCACTCATATTTAATATACTTATAACAAGAACTGCTGTATTAATACAGAAATAAACATGCTGGTACAAACTTTGTATACACGAGTTTCATTTCAAATGCATAAGCAATGGCATAAAATTAAAGTCACTCAATGTGATGAAAATTGAGAGAGGTTGTAAAATTAGCATGATTTGATGAAAGATAGGGTTCACCACAGAACATGGGAAAAGAAGTGCATCTGTGGCTCAAGAACAGGAATATAGGAATATACTTTTACAAAGTATATGGTCTTTTTCCTTTCACACTTTGCCTTTTTTTTTTTTTTTTTTTTTTTTTTTTTTCCTCCAATGCATACCCCTCTCTTACTCCATAAATGGTGGAAAAAGGCCTGAAGATACTTGGGTGCAGATTGGTTTCATAATGCTGAGCAGACAGAGCCTAATTCTCACAGCAGGGTGATACAGTTACAAGGAGACTAACAGAAGAGGAAGGAACTGATCAGGCATTCAGCATTTGTTATCTGCCACACTGGCATCTTTAGAGGGCTTATCTGAGCACACTGAAGTAATAGCAATTCCAAAAATCTTCTGCTCACACTGTCATTACATTGGTCATCTGCTATTAAGCTTTCCAGCACCTGTTATCTATCAGTGGATGGAGTGTTCATGAGACTTGGTAAAAGCACATTCGTATCCTTACTCAGCTGAGCTTTAACCATGCAGTTTTTCAGCTCAAATTGAGAAAACGTCCTAGAATTTAGTGTCTGAGCCTTTTGAAATTAATTTTCATATAAACTAAATATAAAATACACACTTTTAGGACAAAATGAATCTGAGAATTGGGTTTTTTGAATACCTATGAAAATTTTATAACATCCTGTCAGATCTGGCATTAGAATAATCAAGAATTCCTGTTTGGAGAGATTTGTTTGTTCTTAGTGGTTGGAGCACCTTAGCTGTAAGGTCATTTCTTCTCTGCTGTCCAGTTCTGTACTAGATGCTCTATTCTGATTTTGGAAGTGGACTGGAAATAGGGATGTTCAAAAAGTTTTTTTGCCACAGAACAAGATAAGAGGTGTGGGCTGATAATTAATTAATTAATTAATGTATAGTGAATTGTAGAGTCTACTTCATTCAGCCCCCAGAGACTGATAAACAAGTTATGGGATGTTTCACCACTAAACAGAACATTAGACTTGTCTGCATATAACTTGGATATTTCCCCCAACCAGCCTCACAAAACACCAAATCTACAACTCATTGCTATGCTTCAAATAACAGAGAAGTCCTCATGGAGCCATTAGACTCCAATTAGGAGTCATCAAGCAATGTGGAACCAGGGAATTCTCATATATACTAAATTCCTAGAAAAATTAGTAGCATGTCATAAAAATACTATATATCACTGATGAAAAATAGATGTAGCAACACAGAAGAAAACAATGACTTTATAGGAAGATCTTTTGTCTGTTTTCAATTCAAGGAAAAGAAAGAATAAATGAATAATGCTGACATAATAATATGATAGCAAGAACAAAGACGTATCTCAGAGAGAAATGTAACAGGAAGAAAATAGGTCAGTTAACAAATGAAGGAACTGAAACTAATGCTGAACAAAAAAATGGCCTACATTCTGATTCTTTTTTCTTTTCCTTAAATAATCTGCAAGAAAGCTAAAAGAGAAATGTTTATATGATTAAGAACACTGAAGACTGTTCTTAAGTCTGTAGCAGACTGTAAGATCTATTACAGTGAAGACTATATATATATCCTATATAGGTTAGTGTAAGATGTATTACAGTGAAGACTGCCTATATAACCGTAGGCAGCACTTTGGAAAGTTTAGCATATAAACATCAACCTATCTGGAAAGAATCATGGACAGGACTTCTCAAAGAAAGTGCTATTTACAGGTCCCATTCAGGTGCCTGGACATCTAAGAGTCTTTATGAGAACAGTTAAGTGAATAACTACATATCGCATTTTTCATTATACATGTGCCACTATGAGACCAACTGTTTTAGATCACTGAGATCCTCTGAAAAGATAAACACTTTGTGTAGGTGACAAGATGAGAATTTAATTGTCTTTGAAAATCTGGCTTTTGGAAGATAATTTAAGGCTGATGAATTGTGAATTAATATACTTGTCAGACATCTCTACTTTAAAATTAGACTGTGAAGAGACAACAGAAAATGCACTAAATGTAACAAAGCATTTATTTAAATGCTATAGCTGGAAACCTTGATTCTCTCTCATTTGTTAATTCTGATGTTATAGAGCCAACAACTGCACTGTATGCCAAGGTATGTCCAGTATAAATGGTGAAACATCTTGCTGATATTTGTCTAGAGTTTTACTCTTCTACCATGAAAACCAAACTGATTACTGTGAATTTGAAAAACTGATTGCTGCAGGATCTGAAAATTCTAAAAGAACATAAGGTGTTCTGTTCTGTTGGCTTAGATAGATACATAAATACATAACAATTTATATAGTAGAGTATCACAGAATCACAAAATGGTTGAGATTAGAAGGGACCTCTGGAGATCATCTAATCCAAACCCCCTGCTCAAGCAGAGTCACCTAAAGCATGTTACACAGGATCACATCCAGGCAGGTTTTGAATATCTCCAAAGGAGTCTCCACAACTTCTGGAAAGCCTGTCCCAGTGCTCTGTCACCCAAACCATAAAGAAGTTATTCCTCATACGGCAATGAAACCTCCTGTGGTTCAATTTATACCCATTACCCCTTGTCCTATCACTGGCCAGCTCTGAGAAGAGTTTGGCCCCATCCTCTTTACATGGTCCCCTTGGGTATTTGTAGAGATTGATGGGATCCTCTCTCAATCTCCACTTTTCTAGGCTAAACAGTCCCAGTTCATTTAGTCTTTCCTCATAGAACAGATGCTCCGTTCTTTTCATCATCTTTGTGGTCCTTTGCTGGAACCTCTCTAGAAGTTCTACATCCCTCTTGTACTGGGGAGCCCAGAACTACACACAGTATTCCAGGTGTGGCCTCGCCAGAGCTGAGAAGAGCAGGAGGATCACCTCTCTCCACCTGCTATCCACACTCCTCCTGATGCAGGCTATGATCCCATTAGCCTTCTTGGCCACAAGAGACACTAGTGGCTCATGGTTAACTTTTGTCCACCACAAGCCCCAGGTTCCTCTCCACAGAGCCCCCAGCCTGTATTGGTGCCTGGAATTGTTCCTCCCCAGGTACAGGACTTGCACTTGCCTCATGAGGAACCTCATGAGGTTCCTCTTGGCCCAACTCTCCAGCCTGTCAAGGTCCCTCTGAATAGCTGCACAGACCTCCGATGTTTCAGCCACTCCACCAAGTTTTGTATCTTCTGCAAACTTGCTGAAGGTGCACTCTGTCCCTTCATCCTGGTCACTGATGAATAAGTTGAATAGAACTGAACCCAGTACTGACCCCTGAGTGACACCATTAGCCACAGGCCTTCAACTAGACTTGACACCATTGAGTGCAACCCTCTGAGCTCTGCCATCCAGCAGATTTTCAATCCACCCCTGTCCACTCATGGATCCCACACTTCTGGAGCTTGCCCAGGAGGATGTCATGGGAGACAGTGTGAAAAGTCTTGCTGAAGTCAAGGTAGACGGCATCCATTGCTCTCCCCTCATCCATCCAGCCAGTCATCTCATCGTAGAAGGCTATCAGGTTGGTTAAACATGCCTTCCCCTCAATGAATCCATGTTGACTGCTCCTGATCACCTTTCTTTTTTTTTTTTTTTTTTTTTCCTCCACGTGCTTAGAGATGGCCTCAAGGATGAGCTGCTCCATTACCTTTCCAGGGATGGAGGTGAGGCTGCCTGGCCTCTAGTTCCCTGGGGAAACTGGGTCTTCCTGCTTGCCCTTCTTGAAGACTGGAGTGATGTTGGCTTTCTTCCAGTCCTCAGGCATCTCTCCTGTTCTCCAAGATCTTTCAAAGATGATAGACAGTGGATTAGCAATAACGCCCATCAGTTCCCTCAGCACCCATGGGGTGCATTCCATCACGGCCCATAGATTTGCTGGTGTCTAGTTTACCTAAATAACCCAATCATCTTCATCCAATGGAAAGTCTTCCTCTCTCCAGGTTTTCTCTCTTGTTTCTGGACTCTGTAGTGCTTGGCGGCTAGCCTTAGCAGTGAAGACTGAAGCGAAAAAGGTATCCAGTAACTCCACCTTCTCTGTGTCCACAGTCACCAAGGCACCCACCTCATTTAGCTGCACACCCACATTTTCCTTAGTCTTCCTTTTGCTGCTGATATATTTGAAGAAGCCCTTCTTGTTATCCTTGATGTCTTTTGCTAAATTTAATTCTAACCAGGCCTTGACCTTCCTCATTGCATCCCTACGTTCTCTGATTTTGTTCCTATATTCCTCCCAAGTGGTCTGTCCCTTCTTTCACAACATGTATGTTTTCTTCTTCTGTTAAACTTTTCCCAAGAGCTCCTTGCCCATCCATGCAGGTCTCCTGCCCACCTTGCTCAACTTCTTTCTCATAAGGATGCACCTATCCTGAGCTTGGAATATTAGCTTGAATATTAGCTAAATCTCCTGTATTCCCTTTCCCTCTAGAGCCCTGGCCCAGGGGATTCCTCCAATTAGGTCCCTGAGAAGGTCAAAGTTAGCTCTCTTGAAATCCAGGGTTGTAGTTCTACTTTTTGCCCTGCTTCTTCTTCACAGGATCTTGAACATCAGCATCTTGTGATCACTGTAGCCAAGACTGCTCTCAACCTTCATGTTTCCAACTAGACCATCTCTATGTGTTAGTATCAAGTCCAACAGTGTCCCTCTCCTTGTTGAATCATCTACCATCTGTGTCAAAAAGTTATACACAATATTCTGCAGTAACCTCCTGAACTGTTTGTTCTGAGCTGCATTGTTTTCCCAGCAAATATTGGGGATGTTAAAGTCCTCAGTAAGAACCAGGGCCTGTGAATGCAAGCCAACTTGCACCTGTCTGTAGAAGGCCTCATCCACTTTCTCTTCCTGATCTGGTAGCCTGTAATAAACACCCACCACAACGTCACCCCTGCTGGTATGCCTTTTAATCCCCACCCACAGGCCCTTGACTTGCACTTCATCCTCCCCTAGGAAGAGCTGCATACATTCCTGGTGTTCAATCATGTAAAGAACAACTCCACCAGCTCACCTTCCTGACCTGTTCTTCCTAAGAAGCACAAATCTGTCCATGACCACATTCCAGTCACAAGAGCTGTCCCACTATGTCTCAGTAATTGCAATGAGATTATAACCCTGCAACTGCAACTGTACCTACAATTCCCCTTGTTTATTCCCCATGCTGCATGCATTTACCTGGAGGCATCTGAGTTGGGCTCCGAATGCATCTGCCTTTCCGGATGGGGCAAATATAACTTGTCCATGTGGGTCTGTGGTAGCTCTGCTGTTAAGCTCTGTTCCCTATCTAGGCTCTGGGCATCCTTTGCTGGCTCTGGTGTTCAGCTGGTGCAAGTGGGTTGGCAGATCATCCTGTACCTTATTGCTAACAACCTTGATGATATTCTGCTCCCCCATTGAACTTAGTTTAAAGCCCAGTCAATGAGCCAGTTCATGACCAACGACCTTCTTCCCCCTTTGGGAAAGATGAATCCCATCCAATGCCAGCAAACGTGGTGCCATGTAAGGCTTCCTGTTGCCAAAACCCCAAAATTTTGGCAATGACACCAGCCACAGAGACACAAGTTAATGGACACTATCCTTCTGTTCCTGTCACTATCAGTACTGGGGAGAATGGAGGAGAAGGTGACGCACACGATTTCCTGATCATCCATCCCAATTCCTTGAAGTCCCTTTTGATTGTTCTTGGGCTACAAGTTGCCATTTATTTCCCCCCAGATGTAGGACTAGTAATGGGTAATAGTCTGAGGTTTGAACTAAATTGTAAGTCTCCTGGTGACATCCTTAACCCGGGCCCCAAGAAGGTAGCAGACTTACGTTAGAGGAGGGTCCCTTCTGTATATTGGACCCTCTGTTTCCCCTATCCACAACTAAAACCTACCTTTTCTTCTTCCTGCCGGTGATTGCAATATGGAGGGTTGGTCTTTCTGGCCCTGGCAATATCTCCGGTGGAGAGGGATCATCACCTTCTCCATCCACTGATTGCCTTTCAGCCTCCAGGACCTCATACCTGTTGCTCTGGGATATCTGATAAGGTGAGATGGTTGAAGTTGGATTTTGCCTGCCACCTCAAATGAGTATGATTAGGAGATACTAACTAGACAAAAAGGGAAAACAAAACAAAACAAAAAAATGATTTCTGTAATTTGGAAGGTGGAAGTTCAACAGTCTATTGCAAAGTATATAATCATTTTCAACTGAAATTATTCTGCTATGCTATTTTAACAAACAAATAGTATGTCATTGTGGGAGTCTACTATAGACCACCCAGTCAGGATGACAACTCCAATAAAATATGCTTTAAGGAAGTAAAGATAGTTCCATAGTTCTCACGTAGAGATACCTCTAGATCAGCTGCCCTTGTCCTTATGAGGGACTTCAAACTGTCAGATTTCAACTGGCAGTCCCACATGGCTAAACAGTCTCAGGAGATTCTAAAACATCTTGATGATAACTTCATGGAACAGGTACTAAGGGAGCTGACTTGGAAAGGTGCCCTCCTAGATTCCATTAATCGTGAACAGAGCGGGTCTTGTGGGTGAAGTTGTGATTGGTGTCTGTCTTGGCCACAGTGACCATGAAGTAGTTAAGTTTAAAATATTTTCTTGGGAAGCTGGAGAGGTCCTAGTCGACAGGAAGCTGACTAGTGTTGTCCCAGTTTTCAAGGAGGGCAAGAAAGAAGACTGGCCTGCCAGTCTCATTTCAATGCCTGCTAAAAATTATGGAGAAAATTATTTTAGGATTCACTGAAAAACATCTGATGGACAATGTGGTCATTGGTTATAGCCAACATAAGTTCACAAAGAGAAGGTCCTACTTAACTAACTTATTTTCTTTTTATGAAAAGGTCATCTATCTGGATGACCAAGGGAAGCCAGTTGTTGTCATCGTTTTGGATTTCGATAAAGCAATACTGTTTTTCACAGCATCCTTCTGGAGAAAATACCCAATATACAGCTAGATAAATGCATAATATAATGGGTGAACAATTGGTTGATGGGTCAGGCTGAAAAGGTTATAGCAAATGGGGTTACATCAAGCTGGTGACCAGTAACTAGAGGGATCCTCAGGGATCCATTTTAGGGCCCATTCTCTTTAATGTTTACATAAATGACTTTGATGTCATTCCCAAGCCTGATGAAGTTCAAGAAGCATTTGGGCAACTCTCTCAGACACATGGTTTGATTTTTGTGGTCCTATGTGGAGCCAGGTGTTAGACTTGGTGATCCTTGTGGTTCTCTTGCAACTCAGGATATTCTCTGATTCTGTGATTCTATGATTTAATTCATTAATTTTTTCTTCATAAATAATAATTCTGAGTGAATATTGATAAAAGTTTGTCATGCAAAACGTTTCTAAGATGTTCACCGTATATCACTAGTTTTAGCTTTTTTCTGGGATTCATATTTCACAGAACATGAGTACAGCCAATGAGAAATGAAAATGAGGTAATGAGGCTAAAATAGAGTTCTATTCTCCACCATTTGTGTCCTCAACTACTTTAAGCATTTTACATTTTTAAAAAAGACAAAGACCATAAGTGGTTGAGTTTGGAAGAGACCACTGGAAGTCATCTGGTCAAACCCTATGCTCAAGAAAGGCCATCTAGAGCTGCTTGTCTAAGACCATGCCCAAATGGCTTTTGAATGTCTTCAAAGAGAGAAACTTCACAGCCTCTTTGGGCATCCTGTTCCAGTGCTAGGTCACCCTCACTGCAAATAAAATATTTCCTGATGTTTAGAAAGAACCTGCAGTGTTCCAGTTTGTACCTATTGCCTCATATCCTGTAACTGGGTACCATAGTAAGTTCTCTTAGGGTATTTAGCAACGTCTATAAAAAGACGTTGATAAAGATCCACAATGAGCCTTCTCTTGGCTGAAGAATTCCCTATTTCTCAGTCATTCCTCGTAGCAGAGATGCTTCAGTCTCTTTGTCATGGACCTTCATTTGTCTCTTTCTGGTATGTATCTATCACTCCTTCTCTTTTTCTTTTTTCTTTTTTTCCCTTTTTTCTTTTATATTTTTCCCTTTTTTTCCTTTTTTCTTTGTCTCAGAAGAGCTGTGATTCTGCAGCTGAACGTCTTTGAAGAAGCTCAACTCTACAGTGATACTTCAGAAAAGGTGAAAAGAATTTTTGAAAGCTGTCTCGCCATGTAGTATTAAAATACTACAACTTACCTGCTTCATTTTCTATTTTCATCCCTGATTTATTTATTTATTTAGGGGGGGGGGGGGGGGGGATGTCTTTGTTTGTTTTCCCAGGCTGTACCACTATGTTAAAAACGTCTATGTGCTGTTTGTAAAAATCACATCTGTAATGCTATTTAATATCAAATTTGGTTCATAATTCAATGCTTTTTATTTGTGAAGCTGGTTCTTCATGGAAGACAGAAAACAGATGAATCTGTGGCTTTGTCAGATGAATGAAGTAAAGGGTAGTATGTTATTCTATTGTTTTTGAAGGATATCATGGTCCTGAGCATCGAAGTCTCAGTTTTTAATTTGTTCTGGCAGTACATTATCACTTTATTCTTGGTCCTGTGATCTATGCTGTCACATGCTCCTTACATCTTTCTTATCTCAACCATGAAACAAACATAATGGATGACAATTTTCTTGATCCTCATGCTTTTAATTTCAATGAGTAAAAACAATGAATACCAAAAACAACAACACTCTGTAGATAAAACAACTACTTATTTTCAGGTAACTAAAGGACACAAAACCAGGAAACAAAAATATTTTACTGCAAGTGCCATACAATTGTTTATAAAGCACAATGAGAAACTTTACAGTTTAATTTGACTTTATAATTATGAGCAGTCTGCATGCCCTACAATTAAATAACCTGGAATTACAATGTAAATTAAAACAGCATCAACTATAGTTAAGGCTAGTGAAAATGAAAAAAAGAATTGTTTGTCTTTTTCTTTGTTTTCAGGAAATATATATATATATATTATATGTTTTTATAGGGCATTAAAAGATTATAAAAGGCAATATACCTGCTTCCCTTGATTTTAAATGCCTATCATATCTGTAGGATACTCAGTCTCAGTCATCAGAAGCTAATTGCTCGTAAGTAAATTAGTTAAAATAAGCAATGTGTAATAAGAGTGTCTGTTAGTTCCAAAAGATATGCCTTGAGGTGATTTCTTATTGCTGTAACTTTTCACAAACAGACAGCAGTTTAATGTTATTTTTATTAACTTTTCTATCATCATCATTCAGTCCAGTACTATTATACCTCTTATTGCCACTAGATGGAACTGAAAAACCTTGTAATTTCTCGGTTTTTCTGCTACACAGATACATATCAATTTCTTCATAAAAAACAAAACAAAAAAAAAAAAAAAAGAAAACCATGCAGAATTGGCACTTACCAAGGTAGCAAAGGTTATCAGAAATACAGAAATTTCATCTTGATGTAGCACTATTTTTGTTGCTTGAAACTTTTAACTGCAAAAAAATAAGCTATTAAAAATATTTTTTAAATGTAATGTCTTCATAAAAATGAAAATAAAAATAAAAACAAGGAAAAAGAAGGAGAAAAAAAAAAAGAAAAAGAAAAAAGAAAAACAAACAAACTATCAAATATAACTACCCTGGCATTATAATTTCCCAAACTGCAATAATTTAAATCCTAAGTCAACACTGATTGTTTTTTTTTAACAGATATTTTGGAGTCAAACTAATGCAGAATTCACTTTCAAGATATCTGATGTTTAAGTGTAGAAAAGCATGTTAAAAAAGAGCAAAACTTTTATTTTGTTTTGTTTTATTTGTTTTATGCTGTGTCCTCGGAAGGGTTTATTTCATTACACATCTTAGGAACAAACATTTATTCTTCTTCTGAAAGATGTAAAGAGGTAAAACTGCTAGTTTCATGATGTATTTAAATTTAAAGAATCTGTAATGCAGTGTATTCACTTTCGAAAATTTTGTTTTGAAAATCTATCACCTATTCTTTTTCTGAAAGTTTATTTCTGTGACAGGATGATATCCATAGAATGATCTAGTTGTTTCTGTACTCAGTTTATTTGAACACTTGAATTAGGTATTGAAACACTATTTATCCTAAAACAAACAAACAAAACAAGCAAACAAACAAACAAAAATGATTTTTCAAACATTTTAATTAACATAATTTCATATGTATCCCTCCATTTATTTGAATTGATTTTATCTAAGTTACCAGCATGTTAACCACCAAAAGCTTGACACATAGACATTACAGACTACACAAGTGTGTATCCTGTTTAACCTAGCTATATAACAGAAAAAACCTGTGAGAAACTGTCAGTAAATTAAGTGAAAATAAACTTCTTGATATTTATTCCATTTATTTAAAGGAAAATATATTATTACTATTACTGTTGTTGTTGCTATTGCTGTTGTTATTGCTGTTGCGGTTGCTATTACTATTACTATTACTATTACTATTACTATTACTATTATTTTATGTTATTTTTTCTCTAATATCAGATTTTCTTACTCATTCAATTCCTTGACCTCTTCCTTGATCTTTCCTTGGCATAACAGTCCCTTTAATTCTCTCCTAAATTATTCTCTTTCTGCAGTTCTCATTCAGATTTCCCAACTTCTAGAATATATCACGTGCATCAAGAATGACATTGCTAGCTGGTCAAGGGCTAGCAGGATTGTCCTGTTGTTCTCTGTGCTGGTTCAGCCACACCTTGAGTACCATGTGAAGTTTTGGACACCACAGTATAAGAAAGACATAGAGCTATTAGAGACTGTCCAAAGGAGGGCAACAAAGGCGGTAAAGGGTCTAGAGGGGAAGACATATGAGGACAGTCTGAAATCACTTGTATTCAGCCTGGAGAAGAGGAGACTGTGGGGAAACCTCACTGTGGTCTACAGCTTCCTCGTGATGGGGATTGGAGATGCAGGTTTTGATCTCTTCTCTCTGGTGACCAGGGAATGGCTTGAAACTCTGACGGGAGGTTCAGACTGGATATCAGGAAAAGTGTTCTTCACTGAGAGGGCGTTGGGCACTGAAGCAGGCTCCCCAGGGAAGTGGTCATGGCACTGAGCCTGCATGAATTCAAGAAATGTTTGGAAAAATGCTCTCAGACACATGGTCTGATCTTTTGAGTGGTCCTCTGGGGACCCAGGACTTGGACTCAATGATCTTCATGGATCCTTTCTAACTGGGATATTCTATGATTCTATGATCACATCCCTGGTGTTGTCAACATTTATCCAGAAGGGCAAAACATAGTAGTAAGTATTATGAACACAAAACTGTATTATATGATCAATTCCTACCTAGAAAATTAAATATATTTTATTTTCTTAGTGAGAGTAGACTGAACAATCTACTGTAAAGTAAACTAGAATGCATATTAAAGGAAAGATGGGCAAAATATTATTTGTTTGCTGTGCAGTTTTAAGGAGAAAGGGTAATATTTGAAGTTCATACTTTAATTTAAATTCACCTTTACATCAATGTTTCTTTGACTGTACCTTTAAGATATTAAATGCACAGAGCAAGTCATAGTTCCTTTTATTCTCTATAAAGCAGCCTTCACATTGCCAGCCTTCTGCACCACCATATGAAAGTCTGTGAAAAAGGTGAAGACAGCATAACTGTTCTGTGAAATCCCTGAAAAAAAAAAAAAAGATCAAGAGTTCAAGAGAAGAAAGCGACTTTTTTTTTGGTTTCAGTAAGGATGGGGGAGGGGGTTGTCTATATGAGAAGATGTGGTTTCTTTAATTAGTTCATGAATGCCCTCAGAGTTGGGAAGAGGTAAGAAGGGAACAAGTATTACATTTGTGAGACCTTCCTTCCTTTGCCTTTGGGATGAGATGCCAAAATAACTTTTGCAACTATAAAATAGTGGTATAAAATAAGAGCCCATGCCAAAAGTGAATATTTGTGTATTACTCTATAAATTTCTTGGTGAATTCTGTTACAGAAGAACTACTTTCTATTCCTGCCAAAATGGGAACAGTTTTTCAGGAATGTCTCTATCAAGCATGGCAGTGATTTTCTCCAGTGTTTCATATTTAATGTCTTAAAATACATCTAATTTTAATACCTTCAAATATATCCACTCGGTTCCCCGGAGGTACTTGGTTTAGTTTATATGATTTTATCATACCACTTCATATGGGATAATAGCATTATGTTATTATTACCAGGTTTCAAATTTCTCAGCAAAGGCATACATCAGTAACTATTTATACAATTTAGTAGTACAAAATTTATTGCACTGGTGTGCAAGTTATTTCAAACACTCTAGATACATGCTGAGATTTTACCTGATATAAATTGGGTATCTTCATAGGCTTCAATGGGGCTAGTCAGTTTTTATCAGTTGCAGATAAGACAATGAAACACAAAGCACATTTTATTTCTTGCTGAGACTTTTATTCAACTTATAATGTTTTGACCATATATCCCAAGTAAAAAGCTTTAACACTGTATATGATTATACATTATTGTTTTCAACATTACTGCTTTAACAATATTGCAGTTCATATTCTGAGAATAAATAAATGGACAAGAATGCAAAACCAAAGTAAATATCCAATCCTGAATATAAATTGTTGTTGCTCTTTACTTATTCATCATTTTAGTTTAAATAGCTTTGGTGTTCAACCAAATTATTTTCAGAAGCTGATTAGGAAACATTCTAAGTCCTCCTTTGTAAATTCTAAATATTTCACATTGTATTTGCCATTATTTAATTATTTATTTATTTTTCCCTTCATTCAAGATTTTATTTGGTGGCTATTATTGTAGAAGTTGAAGCATTTGAAGAGAGTACTTAAAGACCATTTTCTGCAAACGTGTACCTTAAGCTTAAGTAGCCCCAACTCAGTGAAAATTCTCTGAAAGGATGACTATGGTGAATAGAGTTTGAAAGTAAATTAGCTATAATGGTTAGTATCAGAAAAAAAAAAAAAAAAAAAAAAAGTCATATAAAATTTTATTTAAATACTTCAGTGTACCTTGATGCATTCAGTTTAGACAGGATGCACTAGAACTAAAGAATGACCCACCCATGTTTCTTAACTTTTTGTTAGATGCACATTGTGCTGCCCAGCTTTGTAAGAGCTCTTCTACCACTTTAGGTGAGGAGCCTGGAGAACAAGTCTTACAAGGAGCAGCTGAGGAAGCTGGGATTGTCCAGCCTGGAGAAGATGAGGCTCAGGGGCGACCTTATCACACTCTATAGATACCTCAAAGGAGGCTGTAGAGAGGTGGGGATTGGTCTATTCTTCTACGTGCCAGGTGATAGGACAAGGGGGAACGGACTAAAGTTGTGCCAGGGGAGGTTTAGGTTGGATGTTAGGAAGAACTTTTTTACCGGAAGGGTTGTTAGGCATTGGAATGGACTGCCCAGGGAAGTGGTTGCGTCACCACCCCTGGAGGTCTTTAAAAGATGTTTAGATGTATAGCTTAGTGATATGGTTTAGTGGTTTAGTTGAGGACTTGTTAGTGTTAGGTCAGAGGTTGGACTGGATGATCTTGGAGGTCTCTTCCAACCTAGATGATTCTGTGATTCTGTGAATGATTCCCCTGGTTTCTCAATGAAAATTTAGATTTGCTCTTTGCACTTTTAATGTTTGAAATGTACCTCTGACTTCTACATATCTAACATCCAGTTTTGTTATTTTGAGAATCAATGGAAATTCCAGGTTTGTCACTGATGGAGACCCAAGACAATGTTTATAAATGCATTTAAAAAAGTTATAAATAAAGATACAGTTCCTGCATAGGATAAAGAAAGAAAAAGTTTCTCACAAAATCAAATGAAAAATGTAGTGGTTTTGGTTCTTGTGTATCCATACAGTATTTACAGTGATGGAAATTACAGTTTTGTATGATCTCTTATGTTAATTCTCTAATCACCAGATTAATTTCTCTAAAAGGTACTTAAATCCTTTTACATTTACATAGATTTGCAAAAATAAATTTACATGTATATGTACATTTATATGTACATTTACATAGATTAGTAAAAAAAATAAAGAAAATAAAAAGAAGAGCACTGAAGACTAAAACAGTTACAAAGAAAAATCTATCTCCCCTGAGATCTAAATGAACTCATAAATGTAATTGATTAGTCAGTACTAGGAATTATATGAAAAGAGAAATAAAACATTCCAAAGAAACGCACTGAAAGATGTGAGACACTTTGGATAGTCAGTTTTGTCATTTTAGCCTAGAGAGAAGAAAGCTCATGAGGATCTTAGAAATGTGTACACACATCTGAAAGGAGAAAATGAAGACAGAGACTTCCATCTCTTTCAGGCTCTTCTCAGTGGCATCAAGTGACAGGACAAGTGTCAATTGTCCCAAATTAAAACACAGAAAATTCCATCTGAAAATTTTTGTTATTAATAACAATTACATTATAATTAGTTATATTTTTATTATAATAAAATATATTGTATTAATTGTATTATAATTATTATAATTATTAGTAGTATTCCATCCTTCCTTCCTTCCTTCCTTCCTTCCTTCCTTCCTTCCTTCCTTCCTTCCTTGCTTCCTTCCATTTCATTGTGAGGGTGACCAAACCCTGGCACACGATGTCCAGAAAGGCTGTGAAGTCTTCAACCTTAGAGATATTCCACACATGACTGGACATGGTTGTGGACAATCTGTGCTACCTGACCTTGCTCTAGGAAGGACTGGGTTGGGATAAACACTCTCCAGTGGTCCCTTGAAACCTAAGTAATTCTGTGATCCTCTGTGATTCTGTGACTCTGTTATTTTGTGATGATTTTTTAAATGATCTTAAGAAAAATCAAATAAAAATAATAATAATAAAAAAACTCAAAACATGTTATCTAAGAATGATCCAGTCATATATAATTACATTTTTTTTTTGGCTTTTAAGTTTTTGTCTGTGATATTAAACTTTTTTTCTAGTTATTTTCATAATCATTTTAAAGGAATTTGAAACCAGTGACCAGTGAATTTCATTTTCTTTAAAATATTGTAATAGATGGTGTTGTTTCTTATGTTATTATATGAAGAACTAAAGGTTTGTTGGCATGTACAATATATGTGAATACAAATGTCTACCATTCCTATACGAATATGCAAGTTCTTTGTAAAAGTATCTTTGTTAAGGGTGACAGAACTCTTTTTCTAGAATCCCAAAGGATCCATGATCTATTTCTTTCATCAATCAATTCCTCTAATCATTAAAGAAACAAAGGTGCTAAATCCTTGTTTTACCTAGAAGATAATAAAATTATCTGCTCAACAGAACAGCATTCAACAACAATTCAACATTCACATATATCTATGTTCATGTACCTCAATCCTGTGTGAATTTTCACAGAACCTATTCAAGAAAACAGGTGAGAGGGAAACGTTCTCTCTCTGTCTCTCTCTGAAAAAAAAAAAAAAAAAAAAAAAAAAAAAGTTATGTCATAGGCACATCGCTATATCAGTGTGAGAGCTAATAGCTCCCTTTGAACTGCAATTCAAAATTGGTAGATGAGCTAGTAACATAATGTCAAAGCAGTAGATTAAAGTAAGAAATGCATTAGGGAGCATTCTAAGACAGATGGATGACATTTTGCTTAAAGCAACACACATTTTATTCATATTTCAAAGTCTGAACAGTTATATCTTATTTCTTTATGTTAGTTAAATAGCTGTTTGTATTCAAATACTATAGTGATCTTTGAGTAGGAGTTATTTCCCCGAAAGACTACACAAGGTAATATTACCTCTGTTTTCCTCCTAGGTGACAGAAAGGACATAGTTCTTGCTGTCCAGTGTGGTCAGTAAGAAATTAAAAAAAATCAAAACCAGTTTATATTGAATTATGTGGTCTATATTTTCCTTAATTTCCTTCTCCGTTTAAATTCCAATCATATCTTTGTCATCTCACCTTTAGGTCCAAAACACTTCCTCATTTGGAGTTCAAAATGCTCTTTGGAGGTAAACAGAGAGTATCACATTGTCTGTGCTCCCAAAAGAATATATTTCTTGCATTCTGTTAATGTATTCATATATTCTCTTTACCCACTAAGAGGAGATAAAGCACCTGTCTCAGACTACAGAATGACCACAGACTATTGCATGCAGAGGTGAATGATTAGAGAACTACACACAATGAATTCCTTCAGTGATAAGAGTCTGGGGATTAAAGGGAATTCTTAGCTATTTGAAGTTGAGAGAAATATGGAAAATAACCTTGCAAAACAAAAATCCACAACAACAACAACAAAAGAAACAAAAATCAAGACAAAACAACAAGAGTTAGATTATATTTTTTAATTTTATTTTTTATTAAAAAAAAAAAAAAAAAGTGAAATGGACGTTAACAATACTACTTAACTCCTTGGAAGTAGTTTTCTTCATTCTAGAAAGACTGCTGTGTGATGAGGTAGAATCACCGGAAAACAAGGTAATCTGATTACCAGAATTTAAACTCAGAAGGTAATCACAGAACTAGATGAGTGTTCTGGAAAACAAAACCTAAAGAAAAGATAATAATAAAAAAATAATCCAAAAGTTTTTTGAAAAATGTCCACTAAGAAATTTAGGATTAGAAGACATTTCTTCTCAGAAAGAGTAGTCAGACACTGGAACAGGTTACCCAGGGAGGTGGTGGAGTCACCATCCCTGGGGGTGTTTAAGCAAAGGTTGGACGTGGTGCTTAGGGACATGATACAGAGGGTGATATGGGTGGTAGGGATATGGTTGGACCAGATGATCTTGAAGGTCTTTTCCAACTTTAATGATTCCATGATTCTATTCTATGATTCTACCCATCTACTCCATCCTTGTGAAACCCAACTGGAACCTGTTCAGCTCTGGAGCTCACAGCAAAAGAAAGACATGGACTTTTTAGAGTGGATCTGGAGGAGGGCCATAAAGGTGATCATATGGATGGAGCACCTCTCTGATGAAGAGAGGCTGAGAGAGCTGGAGTTCAGCCTACAGAAGAGGAGGCTTCGGGGAGACCTCATAGAGATCTTCCAGTATTTATAGGGGGCCTGCAGGAAAGCTGGGGAGGGACTCTTTATCAGACACTGTAGTGGGTAATATTTTTAAATTAAATGAAGATAGGTTTAGACTAGCTATGAGGAAGAAATTCTTCACAATGAGGGTGGGGTAAGGCTTAGGTTTCCCACAGAGGTTGTGGATATGCCCTTCTTAGAAGTGTTCAAGGTCAGTTTGGATGGAGTTTTAGGCAGACTGATCTAGTGAAAGATGTCCTTGGCAGGTGGTTTGGACTAGACGATCTATAAAGTTCCCTTCCAAGCTGAACCATTTTAGAATTCTATGTTTCCATGATTTTATGTTTCTATGGTTCTATGAAAATATAAGATGCAATAATTAATACAAATGGACAATATAATAACAGCATTTTGTGCCAAATTAGAGCACAGTTTTGATGTAGGCCAACCTTGAAATTGGCATCCAGTCTGCTGTCAGCTTGAGCCAAGAATAAATTATTTCCTTTTTCCTCTCCCTTTGCTTCTCACCTCTAGGCTAGATCAGCTGCAGATAAGTGCTTCAGTGTAGCTAATTTCTTAATTGCTATAATTAAAATAAGTCAAAAATGTTAACAACCTAATAAATTCTTGTTAAATCTAAATATAGAAAGGAAAAGTCCTCACTACCTTTTACATATTAAACAAATACAAAGTCCTTCTTTGGTGATCAAGTTTTAAAAATAAAGAAGAAACATCTTTTGGCTATACCTGCTTTGAGATTTACAGAAACATAAAATCACAGAGGAGCACAGAATCACTGAGGTTGGAAGAGACTGGTAGAGATCATCTAGACAGAACCACCATAAAGCAAGGCCAGATAGGTCAGGTTGTCCAGGTTGTCCAGGAGCTTGTCCTGGTTGGACAATCCAGTTTCTCTGAGCAACCTGTGCCAAATCCTCCTGAACTTTCTCTTATCTAGGCTAAAGAGTACCTTGTCTTTCAGTCTCCCAACATAGACGAGATGGTCCTGTCCCTTCATTATTTTTGTGTCTCTTTGTTGTACTGTTTCCAGTATAGAATGATAGAATGTCTTGGGTTGGAAGGGACATTAAAGACCATCCAGTTCCAACACCCTTGCCATAGGGAAGGGATGCACCCACTAGATCAGGTTGGCCAGAACTTTGTCTTGAACACCTCCAGGGATGGGGCAGCCACAGCTTCTTTGGACTACCTGTTCCAATGCCTCACCACCCTCTGAGTGAGGAATTTCCTTCTAAAATTTAATCTAAATCTCCCCTCTTTTCATTTAAAACCATTCTTCCTTGTTCTTTCATTGTCTGAATGAGCAAAAAGTTATTCTTCGTCTTTTTTAGAAGCCCCCTTTAAGTACTGAAAATCCACAATGAGGTCACCCCATAGCCTTCTCTTCTGCAGGCTCAACAGCCCCAGCTCTCTCAACCTCTCTTCATAACAGAGGTTCTCCAGCCCTGTGATCAATTGCAAATTTGCTGAGTGTGCACTTGGTCTCACTGTCTCTGTAATTGATAATGTCATTAAACAGTAGCAGTCCCAGGACAGACTCCTGAGAGACACAACTTGTCACTGGCCTCCACCTGGACACAGATCCATTGACCACCACTGTCTGGCTGCAACCTTCAAGCCAAATCCTTATATACTGAATGGTCCACTCATCAAATCTTCCAATTTAAAGATCAGGATGTCATATGGGAATATGACAAAGATCTTACAGATGTCCAGGTAGATGACATTAGTCAGTCTTCCTTTGTCAACTGATGCAGTCACTCCATTATAGAAGGCCACCAGATTTGTCAGGCATGATGTTACCCTTTGTGAAGCTATGCTGTATGTCTCAGACCACCTCCTTGTCTTGCGTGTGCCTTGACATTGCTTCCAGGAGGATCTGTTCCATGATCTTCCTAGGCACAGAGATAAGGCTTATTAGTCTGTAGTTCCCTGGGTCCTCCTTTCTACCTTTCTTGAAAATGAGAGTGGTGTTTCCCTTCTTTTAGTCACCAAGGACTTCACCTGACTGCCAGGACTTTTCAGATATGATGGGGAGAGGCTTGGCAACTCCATCAGCCAGTTCTGTCAGGACCCTGGGATGCATGTCATTAAGCTCCATAGACTTGTATCTGTTCAGTTTCATCAGGTGGTCTTGAACCTACTTTTCTCTTACAGTGGGAGGAACCATGTTCCCCAGCCTTCATCTACAGGTTCAGGGAAATGAGAAACATGGTAAGACTGAGACAAAGAAGTGGTTGAGTGCCTCAGCTTTCTCCACGTCTGTTGTTAATAGTTCACACTTCTCATCCATCAGAGGGGGTACGCTCTCCTTGGCCTTTCTTTTCTGGACAATGCACCTACAGAATCCCTTCTAATTATTCTTTGCATCCCTTGCCAAGATCAGTTCCATCTGAGCCTTGTCTTTCCTGTTTCCATCTCTGCATATCCAAACAGTATCCCTGTACTCTTCCCAGGCCACATGTTCCTGTTTCTACTGCCTACGCAGTTCCTTTCCTGCACCTCAGTTTGACCAACAGGTCCTTGCTCAGCCATCCCAGTTTTCTGCCCTCCCTGCCTGCTTTCTTACATAGGAGGATGGAGAGTTCTTGTGCTCTAAGAAAAACACCCTTAAAGAGTTGCCATCTCTTTTCAGCTCCTTTGTCCCTGGGGACAGTGTTGTAGGGGATCTCATCCACTAGGTCTCTAAAAAGCTTGAAGTTCACTTTTACCATGTCTAGGTATGTCCATGTCCTTCTTGTACCAGAGAGCCTAGAACTGGACCCAGCACTCCACTTACTCAGCACTATTACCAGACGGAAGGACGGACGGAAGGACGGAAGGATGGAAGGACGGAAGGACAGAAGGAAAGAAGGAAGAAAAAGAAAGAAAGAACGAAAGAAAGAACGAA
>CM021697.1:163643519-163662166 GCA_011074415.1 Stictonetta naevosa | reverse complement strand
GGAAGGAAGGAAGGAAGGAAGGAAGGAAGGAAGGAAGGAAGGAAGGAAGGAAGGAAGGAAGGAAGGAAGGAAGGAAGGAAGGAAGAAAAAGAAAGAGAAAGAAAGGGAAATTAAGATGTTTACTTAGATGATTGTTCTGAAAAAGAGAATACTGGACCCTACTCACTACTCCAATGTCTTCTGTGTTTTTTTTGTTGTTGTTTGTTTAGTGTGTTTGTTTGTTTGCTTGTCTTCTGACTTTGAAAAGTGATGATTAAAGTAGAGGGGAAAAAAAAAAAATAAATCCCATGCCACCAGAAACTAGCTTCTTTTATATTATCCTTCAGTCCCATCAAGCTTACATTTTTGCTATACTGACATTTTAACACTCCTCTTCTGGTTCAGTTTGTCACATCATAAGTAGCCAGGTGCAATAAGACTATTAGCAGAAGATACAGAGCATAATATAAAGCAATTATTAATTACTTATCTTGCACAAAAAAAAGAAAAAAAAAAAAAAAGGATTTAAAAGACTACTTTAATTATGCATTAGTATACTCACTTTCTCTTGATGGTACCCCAAAGACCATTTGTTGGCCAGACCACAGATACCTGAAATGATTTTTCGCTGTTGTTTTGTTGCCATCCTTCTCGTTCTTTATTAACTGTGATGACATTGATGACTCAGCCTGGACCCATCTATACCACATAGATTCCCTGTTTTGTTTTATTTTTGTTCTTTTAGGGTTATATATTTTTCTATGTGACTGCTTCTTCATCCTGAACCCTTGAGTTAATTGCATTCCCTGAGTCAACACTCCTGTCCCTGTCCATAGTTCTATATTTCTTATCCTTCTCCACTCTTTCTCACAGCTTTACCTCTGAACTTTGTAAATTTCTCAGAAGTCAGAGCCAAGGTAATGCTAGTTGAGCTACATCTAAGCTGGAACTTGGACTCTCCAATCTCAGGCAACTGAGTCTCAAGGGCAGGGTGATTACAGCAGGGTCTGCAGAGAGAGAGGGTTACTGTGATGGCCAGGAGACTGAAAATATCCACCCTGGCATATAAGGATGCATGTATGTATTTATGCAAAATAGATGTTATGGTATTCCCTCAGAGAAAAGCTGAACTTACTCTGATTGAGACAGAGTGCAAGTAGCAAATGGTAGTAACAACAAATATGGCCATTCCTCCACTTTCTGAAGAGTTCATATGCTTTTTTGTCACAATGCATCTGTCTGCTTTGAGAGAGTGCCTAAAACTGGGATGAAGGTAATGAAATCTAAGGTGAACTAAATGCTCTGAAAGATTTTAGCAGATTGGTATCCTTATTTTTCATCCATAATAGATGTCACAGTTGTCACATATCTGGGACTTTGAAAAAAACTCCTAAGTAAGCAACCAAATAAGACACCAGATTATCATAGGATCCTCTAGATGATGATTCAGAACACCTGCTTAAATTAAAAGTCATTAAAAATAAATACCACTTTTTAATAGTTCTCCTTCTTTATATGAATTTGTAATGTTTGTAAAACAGCAAACACTGAGATGTGAAACTTCTTTCAATTTCAGATTATCATATTCAAATTCTAATTTAACTAGGTGTTTCACTCTTTTATTACTTCAGTTTAGTCTGAGGTTTACCAAGGGCAGTAAACCTTGTTAGCTGGCTTTCTTAGTTTAATGAGGGGAAGAGGACCAAAATGGATGAAGGTTTTTGACATAAGCTGTAACTGTGAAGATTCTATACATGTATCCGAAGTATGGTATATTCTTCTACCTGAGGATACGTTTATAATCTTATGACTTCATTTTCTCTCATGTCAGGTGCCCCCTTTATTACCACTAGAAATTACACAAGAATATAACATTGTGATAATAAATTTGACATTGCTTTACTTCACTAACACAACACTAATACCATGCTAACACCACATTGTAAATAATGAACATAAGCAACTGATTTAAAAAATCATATTAATTTGTTAAATCCTTAGTATATCTAGAAGTGGATCTAGATTATTGTTACCTTTGCTTTCAATGTTTTTGAAAGGAATTGTCTTTTTGTTTGTGTGTGTGTGTGTTACTATTGACATTATCTTAACAAACAGAAGCTACCAACCATAGAAATCATCACTTTTCCAAAGGTCCTAAGTACTTTTTCCACCTTTATGGGAGACTCTGAAAAATTTCATAACACAAAGTAAAACTATACTCAGGATATTCCTCTCTAGGTTCATACAAAAATTATCTTTTGAGCCTCTGTGAAGAACATTACTTTCTTTCAAATTCACTCCATAATAACAGTCTTGCATATTAGCTCAGTGTATAAAATGTTAGACATATATTTTTTGTCTGATTTGGCAGTTGGTTAATATGCAGAAGCAATATCATGAAGAATACCCTAACTGAAGGACATACACAAAAACCTCTCAGTACTTCTGAAAATCCAGATAAAGAGTTTTCTGTTCTGTTATAGTCATTTACAACACTTAAAATGAAGCAACGTCTTCTTTGTTTACTTCAAAAAAAAATGTAGTTTTGAAAGATGGTATGAATTTAAATTGCCTAAACTTCATAATTTATTCCCTTTTAGAGATATATTTTTCCTTGCAGATTTAAAGTGTGATCCTCTGATACATATTCAGCTTCCATTCAACTAACTTAACCAATATTATAGCAAAATATGTCTGTCATAGATAAAAAAATACATACACTTTTGAATCTAAATGAGACTACTTACCATTTTACAGTCACAAATATTTGTAAGCACCAAAAAATATATATTACGTTCCTGATAGATTTTTATATGTGAAACTCTGTTTTGTTTGACAAACTTGCATTTCTGGCAACCATATATCTCATTAGGGCTCTAGGAGGTATACATGGTAATATTTCTCTATCAGTACCAATACTGTTTTAGATACTTCTAACAGTGCTGGTTCAGCCAGCAGCTTTAGTGCACATGGATATTGTTTGAATAGCATTTAAAATTCTATATTGAAAAATTCTGCTTGGAGCATGGTAATATTTTGTATTAGTAATAAATTTCCCAAGAGAATATATGTTCTAAGAATGAAAATCATTATTCCCCATCCTCAGCTTCTAGAAAATCAAGAAAAGGGGAAAATGGGATTTACAAACAACTTGAGGACTGGCAAAAAAAAAATAAAAAATAAAAAACATATTTTTTTCTTTTTGATACCATAGTGCACATTGTTGATATACATATTGTACATAATGTACAAATAAGTATGTATATTGAAATTCATATTGTACATATTTTGGTGCTGCTGTACATAATGTAGATCTGTATTTTTATAAGTCCTGTTAAGGGATGTAAAAGTTGTTTTTCACATCTCTAGTATTGTTTTATTTTTTATTTGTTTGTTTGTTTTTCCTGCTCTAATGTCTTCACATTTTCAATGATTTCTAATTTTTTATTGTGTATACATTCCTCTGTGTGATACTTGCCCATTTATACTGCATAAATAGCATCACATACTACGGCCATAGAAAACAGAGGAGCTGGTAGTCATTTTTTTTTTTTTTTTTCCTAACACAACTTTATATTTTTTATGTTGTTGTTGATATGTTTTGAATTTTTCATTTCCAGTGTTATCTAGTTTAGTAGATAAGTAGATATTTTTTCTCTCTCCTTTTTATTTTCTTTCTTTCTTCTGGAAACAGAATAACTCTCAAGTAATAGTGAAAAATTCTTGTCTTGGACATATTCCTATTTTGTCACTTTGTGTGACACTGGTGTGATGCTGTGATAAGTAGTTCACATTTTCATGGAAAAAGATTACCATATCTCTTCTTTCAGCAGCATAGACAAATGTCAGATACTCGAAGACTGGATGGCCTTTTATGATCATATGCTTGATCATAAAATGTGAACATTAGCCCACTCTCTGTTTAACTTTCCTGTACAGAAAGATTCTACGTTACTGTAGTTTTCTTTAACCTTAACTACAATTATTTCAATCTGTTTGTGGTGTCATTTCCTACTTGTTTCACTTCATTAATTTTTCTTCTTCATACTTTACCACCTTTCTGGATGCAAATTAGTCAATCTTCATTATATGCCATGAACTTCCATCAGTGCAATTTTTGTTCACTTTGTTATATTATTTTATTCTTATGAAAAGCAGACTTTTAATTCACAAGATCCCATAAGTGTTAACTAGTAAAAACAGACAAGAGGTGTAAAAATACAGAATCATAGAATCATAGTATATCCCAGGTTTAAAGGGAACCACAAGGATCATTGTGTCCAACTCCTGGCTCTGCAAAGGACCACCCAAAAATCAAACCATATGCTTGAGAGCATTGTTCAAATGCTTCTTGAACTCCAGCAGGTTTGGTCATGACCACTTCTGTGGGAAGCCTGGTCCAGTGCCCGTCCAGTGAAGAACCTCCTAAAATCTGACCTGAAATTCCTCTGACAAAGCTTCTTGCCTTTCCCTGAGGTCCTGTCTCTGTTCAGCAGATAAAGAGAGTAAAGATAAATGCCTGAACCTCCATTCCACCTTGTGAAGAAGCTGTAGACTGCAATGAGGACTCCCCTCAGTCTTCTCTGGGTTGAACAAATCAAGTGACATCAGCTGCTCATCTTGCCCTCTAGACTCTTCTCCATCTTTGTAGCCCTTCTTTGGACACTCTCTAATATTTTTATGTCCTTATATTGTTGTGCCCCAAACCATACACGGTACTTGAGGTGAGGCCATACCAGCACAGAATAGAGAGGAACAATCATTTCCCTCAACCAGCTAGCAATGCTGTGCCTGATGCACCCCAGAATAGAGTTGGTCCTTTTGACTGCCAGGGCACACTGCTGACTCATGTTCAACTTGCCATTTCCATAGCCCTGTCTGCAGGGCAGCTTTCCATCTTCTCTCATCTGTTAATCTGTAAGTATATTCAGGGTTGCTCTGTTTAAGGTGCAGAATCTGGCATGTGATCTAATTAAATTTCTTATGGCTGGTGACTGTCCAGTCCTCTAGTTTGTCAAGAAATCTCTATGCTAAGTAACTTATAAAAAGAGTACATTATATCTGAAATACAATACTTCTGTGATTTTGCAGTAGTTGAATACTTTTTTTTTTTTTTTTTGAAGGTCAAATGCAAACTTTAAGCTTTTTCATTAATGTACAAGTTTTTTTTTTTTTTAATATTCAACATCTGTAGGCTTTTTTACATAAAAAGATATTTACAAAGATAAAAGTTTTGCAAATACTTTTCATGCAAAAAAAATAGTCGAGAATTTTCAGAACTAAGTAACTCTATAATTGATTCATAATTACAGGCTTTCACAGAACTTAGTATGACATTATTTTTGCTTTCAACCCAACTTTGTCATTGTTTCATTTCAACAGTCAAATGGAATGTTTGCTGCACCTTTTAATGTACACGTATCATTGGCACACATGTATAATCAGTTAGCAGTCCTGCCATCTGTGTAAAATAATCCTGCTCTGTATTCTCTGCAAGTGTATTTGCAACCTAAAACTGTAACTCTGTAAAAAGATTTCACGGTGCTGCAAAAGGGTATCATGAATTATTTACTGTAAATCAAATTTTATAACCCTCCTCAATCTTTCATAAACTGTATCTTTTTTTTTTTTTTTTAATTTGATATTTTATCCAGAGACTTAAAGCAGCATAAGTCAGGGAAATCTCTTAAATTCCTGAAAGATTTGTAAGAGTACATAAAGAGCTCTTAGAGTATCTCATCCTCACTGACTCTGCATACACACAGCCAAATAACGTGAAATGTACAGGAGTTACAATGTACATCGTGGTTAAGGAATGAGAATGTTTCCTCAGAAAGGCTTTTGCACCTAAAAGAGGGTAATGAAAAACTGTAAAAAACTCCAGAGATGAAGTCCAAGAGCTATTAAAGTCCTTGAAAACCAAGCATATAATGAAGGACCTAGAGAGCTTTATTTATGGTGATAATTTAAAGGGAACACTAAGATGTGGCTATATTGTAATTGTATATGCTAAGAGGTTTGTTTTCCGGTTTATTTATTAAGATATGCAAAGACATATCAAGGACAATTCAGCTTCAGGAAGGAGAAGTTATATTTAAAGAAGTAGGAAATCAGTTGTCTGGATTTAAAATGATATTCTGGAAGGGCATGTATGTTTTCTTCACTGTCTGAAATCATTTACTGCTCTTAAAAAGATAACTTTTATGGTATGAAATGTATAAAATTTATCTGAGAAAGCAAACATTAGTTTTAAATAAATCCTATAGACCATTACATGTTACATAAACTGAATGGTGAAACCTAGATATTCAGAATTTATCATAACTGAAAAAATGAAGCTTCCTTTGTAGTCACAGTTTTATCCTAAGACCTTATCACAGACAGAATAAGAAAAAAACAAAAACAAAAAACAATCTTGTAACCAGAAACAAAATAGCAAAAATAGTAGTTTTCTAATGGCAGAATTAAGATATGAGCTCTGTCAATACTACTTAAGAATTCCAAAAAATATAAGATTAAAATAATCAAGAAATTGATGGAAGAAATAGACATTTGGGAATTGTGAGGTAAAAGAATAAAGAGAGAGTTTTGATTTCTCTAGCAAGATCATTCTAGTATCTAACATTATAAACTTAATTTGCATTAAAAATATTTACTTTTTGAAATTATAAGGAGGAAGCAAGTTATTAAAATATATTACAGGTAAGTTTATAACAAATTATAGGAAAAAAAAAAACTAAAATGTTTGGTGAAGACTTAGTGGCAAATAAATCAAATTTTATTTTGAAAAATTAAAAACAAAGGCAACAACAACAAAAAAAGTTTTACAGAATGATTATATGAACAAAATAGAAAAAAAAAAAATGAAAGCCTAACTCTGGTTATATTTGTGGCAACTCAGACAGAAATGGTAGAAAATAAATTGCTCTGTAAAACTAAAGAAATAACAGAAGGATACTCACTTTTTTGAAGGAACATAAACATGAATTACAAATTATTTTTTTTCAAAAATTTTGGAATATCAGTTCATATTTCTGACATTGGAAAACTCCAATCTTTTGAAGTATAGTTTCAACCAAAACAGTGATTACATGGAATGTTTTTTTCTAATATAGGTTTTCAAGGTTTTTATATATACTTATAAATTCTGGATTTTTTTTGTTTGTTTGTTTGTTTGTTTGTTTGTTTGTACCCAAGAGCTTTTGAGAGCACAGCATTGACAGTAATAAGAATAGAGTATTTAAATGTAAGAGTTCAGGAACAGCTTTTAAAGAAAAGGATATTAAAATAAAATATTGACATTTGTAAAATATGTTTGCCAGAATATGAGTGATAAGATTTTGGTGTCAAGAACACAATCTACATTTAACAAAGTATCTTTGATAAACAACTTTTTTTAAAAAACAAAACAAAACAACACAACAAAAAAAAAACGCCAACAAAAAAGGTTTTAAAATATTAATACTAAGACAGATTCCACTCTGCTGTTTCTGCTGTTTCTACATCACAAATGACATGGACATCGTCTCTGTTCCAGACTATCACATAATTGCACAAGACCATTCTGAGAAGACTCATTTGACAACACCCACCAGAGATATAAGACTTGAATTTATTGCCCAACGGCATTTTCTATTTATATAAATGATCACTATTGTTATTACTATTATAATTGTTACAGAATATCTGGGCAAACACATATTCAGAAACAAATTCAATATAGCCATAAGAAACAAACCCATAAGAAACAAACTTCTTTAATACAGATCAGTATACACCACAGATTCCTTGGGGGGGGGAATCCTTTTAAATACCCAAATGATGACCTCTCAGTTACAAATATCCTAAAAACACATTGTACTTCAGTTGTAATAAAATAAATAAATAAATAAATAAATAATGTAAAGAAGCCATAAGAAACAGGGATCTTAGAGCCAAGTCTTTTACTGAAACAGGAGTACAACGGAGCAATCACTTTCTTCCATTTCTGGCTGAGAACTGTGAGAGGCTATTTGCAAGAAGGATCCCTCATATGTTTTCATCTTTGTATCCCTCCAGGTTATTCCTTGCTCAAAGCCAATTAAACTTCTCACTTAACAAGGCACATCCTGGAGTTATTATATCTGTAATGATCCCCATGGTTTTCTGTAGAGACTTCACTGCTAAGAATTACAAGATTATTGTGACGGTACCTTCTACCATATTTAAAGACTGAATTATGTGTTTTATTTGTTTAAATTAGTTTTCTCAAATATATGTAAACATATTATTTTAGGAAATATAAAACAAAGTGAGTACCAAAAAAAAAAAAAAGTTTTCAATCATGTTGGTTTTATTATATCTTATTAGCAATTGACATATATATATATATTTTAATGAGAAAGTATTTATATAATATGTCAATCATTGGAACATCATATCTTGGTAGCTCTTGAAATGAATAACACATGACATGTCAAAATATTCAACAAAGTGAATGGTGACATGCAAAGTAATTGAGAATGTGTGTAGTAATGAAAATCACAGAATCACAGAATTGATGGGGTTGGAAGAGACCTCAAAAGATCATCAGGTCCAACCCCCCTGCCAAAGCAGGTACCTTTAGAGCAGGCTGCCCAGGTAGGCGTCCAGATAAGCCTTGAATATCTCCAGAGAAGGGGACTCCACAACCTCCCTGGGCAGCCTGTTCCAGTGCTCCGTCACCCTCACTGTGAAGAAGTTCTTTCACATGTTGGTGCGGAATTTCCTGTGCTCTATCTTGTTGCCATTACCCCTTGTCCTGTCTCCACAAACCACAGAAAAGAGGTTGGCCAAATCCCTCACCTCTCCCACACCTCAGGTATTTATAGACGTTGATGAGATCCCCTCTCAGTCTTCTTTTCTCAAGGCTGAACAGACCCAGGTATCTCAGCCTTTCCTCATAGGGGAGATGCTCCAGGCCCCGTATCATCTTTGTGGCCCTCCATTGGACTCTTTCCAGGAGATCCCTGTCTTTTTTGTACCAGGGAGCCCAGAACTGGACACAGTACTCCAGGTGAGGCCTGACCAGGGTAGAGTAGAGGGGGAGGATCACCTCCCTTGACCTGCTGGCCACACTGCTTTTAATGCACACCAGGATCCTATTGGCCTTCTTGGCCACGAGGGCACACTGCTGGCTCATGGTCAACCTGTCGTCCACCAGTACCCCCAGGTCCTTCTCCGCAGAGCTCCTCTCCAGCAGGTCATCCCCCAGCCTATACTGATACTTCCAGTTTTTCCTTCCCAGGTGCAGGACTCTACACTTGCTCTTATTAAACCGCATTTGATTTCTTCCTGCCCATCTCTCCAGCCAGGTCTCGCTGAATGGCAGCACAGCCTTTTGGCATGTCAGCCACTCCTCCCAGCTTTGTGTCATCAGCATACTTGCTGAGGGCAGACACTATTCCATCATCAAGCTCTTCGATGAAGATGTTGAACAAGACCGGACCCAGCACTGACCCCTGGGGAACACCACTAGTTACAGGTCTTCAGCCAGACTCTGCGCCACCGATCACCACCCTCTGAGCTTGGCCAGTCAGCTACTTCTCAACCCACCTTACTGTCCACTCCTCTATCGCACACTTTCTCAGCTTTGCCAGCAGGATGTCATGGGAGACAGTATCGAAAGCCTTGCTAAAGTCAAGGTAGATGACATCCACTGCTCTCCCCTCATCTACCCAGCTGGTGATGCCATCATAGAAGGCAACGAGGTTGGTCGAGCACGACTTCCCCTTGGTGAATCTATGATGACTACTCTTCATAACCTTCTTCTCTTCCAATAGCTTGGAGATGGCATCCAGAACAAGCTGTTCCAACACCTTTCCAGGGACAGAGGTGAGACTGACTGGCCTGTAGTTTCCCGGATTCTCTTTCTTGCCCTTCTTGAAGGCCAGTCTTCAGGCACCTCTCCTGTTCTCCAGGACCTTTCAAAGATGATAGAGAGCAGTTCGGCGATCACCTCTGCCAACTCCCTTAGCACACGTGGATGCATCCCATCGGGACCCATGGATTTGTGTGTGTTGAAGCCACTCAGACGCTCCCGAACCACCCTCTCGTCAACCAGGGGGGAGCCCTCCATCTCCCAGACCCTTTGTCCTCCCACCAGGGTCGAGGAGTCCCAGGGGGGAGTCTCTGAAGCAAAGACTGAAGCAAACAAAGCATTCAGTATCTCCACCTTCTCAGCGTCTCCCATTATCAGGACACCCTCTTCGTTCAGCAATGGAGCCACATTATCGATAGTCTTCCTTTTACTGTTTACATACTTAAAAAAACCCCTTATTATCCTTTATCTCTTTTGCAAGCTTCAGCTCTAGGTGGGCTTTAGCTTTCCTGGTCGCGTCCCTGCAGGCCCTGACAACATTCCTATACTCCTCCCAAGAGGACAGGCCCTTTTTCCATATTTCATAGACCTCCCTCTTCCTTTTGATCTTATCAATGAGCTCCTTGCTCATCCACGTAGGTTTCCTGCCCCCCTTCCCCGATTTCCTACTCTTAGGGATGCACTGATATTGAGCTTGGAAGAAGTGCTGTTTAAATGTTGCCCAGCTCTCACAAGCACCCTTGCCTTCAAGCAACCTAGCCCATGAGATACTCCCAAGCAGGTCCCGGAAGAGGTTGAAGTTGGCTCTCTGGAAGTCCAGGGCAGCAATCCTGCTTTTAGCCTTACTTCTTCCACCAAGTTCCATCTTGAACTCCACCATCTCATGGTCGCTGCATCCCATGCTGCCCCCAGCCTTCATATCCCTACCAAGGCCATCCCTGTTGGTAAGGACAAGGTCCAGAAACACCCCCCACCTCATCGGCTCCTCTACCACCTACGTCAGAAAATTGTCTTCAACACTTTGTAGGAACTGTTTGGACTGTGTGTGCCTGGCCGAGTTACTTACCCAACAGATGTCTGGATAATTGAAGTCTCCCATAAGAACCAGCACCCGGGATTGTGAGGCTACTACCAGCTGCTTGTAGAGGGCCTCATCGACTTCCTCCTCCTGATCTGTTGACCTGTAGTACACCCCCACAACAGTGTCCCCCATACCAACCCACCCCTTAATTCTCACCCACAAGTTCTCCACTTCTCCTTCATCCTCCCCCAGGTGGAGCTGCGTACACTCTAATTGTTACCTCACATAAAGGGCAACCCCACCCCTCACTTCCCCTGCCTGTCTTTCCTAAAAAGGACATAGCCCTCCATGACAGCATTGTAGTTATGCGAGCTGTCCCACCAGTTCTCTGTGATCGCAATGAGATCATGGCCCTGTGACTGAACACAGATATCGAGCTCAGCCTGTTTATTTCCCATGCTCTGCGCATTTGTATACAGGCAACTTTAGAGAAGCAGCAGGCACATTTACCCCTGGAGGGATGCAAGAATAAGATTCCGGACAGGGTATCAGGATCATTACCTTCCCTGAGGAGCCCTCAGACAATCCTATGGGACAACTCAGAGGTTCTTCCCTACTACCTTCAACAGTGACAGCAGCAACAACTTCCCCCAACCCTTCTCTGTCACTTTTAGCTCCCCTCCCTTCCCCCATCAAAACTAGTTTAAAGCCCTGGTAATCAGCCCAGAGAGCTTACTCCCCAAAACACTTGTGCCCCACTTGCTGAGTTGGTCAGCAGCCCAAATACCCAGCTTCTCAAAGGACTGCCCAAGATCAGAATACCCATAGCCTTGGTTCAGACACCGCTCCCTCAGCCAGTCGTGCACCTGTCCCGTTCTGCTCCTTCTTTCTGGGTCCTGGTCACACAGCCAGAGGACGGACGAGAACACTACCTGAACCCCTGATCCCTTCAACAACCTTCTCAGGGATGCAAAGTCCTTTTTAATATTCCTTATTCTTCTAGTTACAGCTTCCTGGGATCCAACCTGAATGACAACAAGAGGATAATAGACCTCTGGTTTAATGAGCTGTGGCAGAGCCTTCCTAATGTTTCTGACACATGCTCCAGGAAGACAGCACACCTCTCTAGATAGGTTATCCAGGCGACATGGAGCCTCAGTGCCTCTCAGCAAGGACTCTCTGATCACTAAGAGTCTCCTCCCTTTTTTGTGGCACAGGTTATGATGCAGTGCCCCATCCGGCCCTGCTTCCTATTCTTGGTACTTCCCCCAGTCTTGACATGCTTCTCAGGGTTGCTTCCAGGGATCAGATGATGCTTGTCTGTATTAACACTTTCAATATTTGGTTATTTATGAAACACTGGATCCATTTTATGTGATGTTCTATTAATAGTTGAGTTTCAAATTCTGATGAAGGTCGAATTTGGATTTTTGTAATGAAACTAAAACTTTCCCTTTATTGTTTCCTTTTTTTGTCCCCTTCCAATTCTTTTATTTATTTTGGAACTATATTTGAAGACAGTCTCAAATGTTGTAACTTATCAAATTGTTGAATAATATAGGACAAGTTAAAATTATTTTGCAATAATATTGGTGGCTATTTAGAAATCTTGGATGATATAATGTCCTAAGTGCTTATTCAGAGAACATTTCTCCTGTGGCAATACAAATATTAGATTAATCATGCACTTGTTGAAATGAACAGTGACTTTTTCATTGATCACAGTAAAAGAAGTAGTGGGTATCTATCCAAAAATTCCTGCAAATTACTGAAATTCTTATCATCTGAAATATCACCTTATACCGTAACATATATCATTTTTAATTAAAAACTTTCTGCTCCTCATTTTAGCTGAAATACACAAGAAAAAGATAAATTCAATGGCAAATAGTAACATAGGTGACATTGACTATGTGTTTGCATTCCTTCACAAAGAATGCTTTTTGAGGTCACACAAAAAATTAGAAACATCAATTAACACTTAAACATTTGAAGATGTATGTAAAGAAAAGCCAAGAGAAAATAAATAAATAAATAAATAAATAAAATATGTTTTCTGTTGAAAAATGGAACAGTAGCTGTTTCTATGCAAAAATAAAATTAAAAAATGCAATTGATGAGAATTATTTAATGAATTATGTGTGATATAGCTTTTAAATATACAAAGCCATGATACTATCATATAAAAAATAGATTAAAAATATTAAATTTTGTTTTCATTCTGGAGAGATTAACCTTTAAAAAAAAAAAAAAAAAAAAAAAAGACTAGATACCTGTAGGACTAGGGCTAAGAATTACATCTCCAGTAAAGGTAAGGACAGCTTATTAAGAGTGGTTATAGGAGAAGAAATTATCATGAAAACACTATAATATTATATCTGGTATGTAAAGTTCACCTGAATGGATTTAGCTAAGTACTTCAATTGCAGTAGACAAAATTTTATATACATGTGCTTGCATAAATATTGCTCAATTGTTACAATGTTACTATTTGCTGGGTTAAAAATTGTCTGGATAAATGAACCAAAAGAGTGGTGATGAATGGAGTGAAATCTAGTTGGCAACCGGTAGTATTCCCCAAGGGTTGGTGTTGGGGACCATCCTCTTTAATATTTATTCGTGATTTGAATGAGAGAGTTGAGTGCACCCTCAGTAAGTTTGCAGACGACACCAAGCCGGGGATAAGTCGAACTGCTGGAAGGTAGGAAAGACCTGCAGAGGGACCTGGACAGGTTGGATCCATGGGCAGAAGAGGCCAATGCAATGAGGTTCAACATGGCTAACTGTTGGGTCCTCCACTTTAGTCACAACAATCCCACGTAATGCTACAGGCTTGGGGCAGAGTGTCTCGAAAGCTGTGGAGAGGAAAAGGATCTGGGGTTGTTGGTTAATGCTTGCCTGAACACAAGCCAGCAGTGTGCCCAGGCGGCCAAGAAAGCCAACAGCATTCTGGCTTGTACCAGGAATAGTGCAGCCAGCAGAATCAGGGAGGTGATTGTCCCCTTGTATTCTGCTCTGGTGAGGCCGCACCTCGAAATGAAAAAGTATCTCTAATTCCTGATGTTTGATCTAGCAATTAATTATAAAAATACAGTAGATCCCATTGCAGTAATTTACCTCTATCTTTTCCAATACAGCTTTCTATTGATGAAGCATGATGTGCTTTAAGATTTGATTGGAATTCATAAAATATTAGTACCATCATATGGTTCAACTTATGCTTACATACACCAAAACATGCTTATATACCTTCATAAATTATAATTAAAAAAAAGAGAGAGAGAGAGAGAGAGAGAACAAAAATCAGAGATTCACTTAAGAATATCAGCCAAGCAAAATGCCTAAATATGTATTTCTCCAAATATACATTCTAGCTGTTATCAATTTAACATATAGAAGGTTTCACCATCCTCTTTTTCGACACCTTTTCCTTTGGAGTTCTTTGTATTTGACAGAGTAGAGTGGCAGTTCACCTAAGATAGTCATTTTGTAAAGCAGAAACTCTTACCACTGTCAGCATTTTTTTTTTTTTTTTTCCTGGTGGTCAGTGCATATCTGTGTTAAGCTTTTAGTTATTCTGAGTTACTGTTAGTACTGACCCTGCATGTTTCACAGTACTGAACTTCAAACCTGAACAGACTCTAGTATAAAACAGGAATTCTGTTACTGAGAAGTTTATTTATTTATTTATTTATTTCTAAATTGTTTGCTTTTTATTTGAAAATAGAAGATAGTGGTATTTCAAAAATTATTTTAGAAAATGATCTTTGAGTGAAAGTAAGCATGCAGAAACATTCATTTGAAAGCAAAATTCAATCTGAACCAAATGCAATAGATAACCTTAATCTTAGTGATTTTGTTGAAAAATAAATGGAACAGGAATCTTTTCCAGATCTGTAAAACACATTATATACAGTCATATCCCAAGAAAATCTCAAAAAAATTATCATTGATTTTCTCATCCATTTCTAAGGATTTATCACAGATGATAAAACTAACCTGATTATGGTTAAGCTGATTTGGAATGGTAAATGGTTATTAACCAATATTAACAATATTAATATTAACTATATTAACCTACTTATTTTTAGAGTTTTTGGGGGAGTATAAGAAAGAAAAAAAAAAGTAGCAAAAACTGCTAAGAATTGTTTTCATCTGATTTAGAGGAAAATAATACTTTCCTAGTTGTTACTAGTTGTTCCTAAGTTGTAGTTGTTTCTAAGAAATGTAAATGAAACATCAATGTTTGGTTTTAGTATTAAAAGCTTTTGCTGCAAAGCTTAACAATGTTAACAGACTGAAAAGCAGAAAAAAAAAAAACAACAAAAAACAACAAAAAAGCAGAACAATTATAGCAATCTGAATACTTCATATCCTTAGAAATTTAATTATTGTTTATAATATATCTCATTTTCTTCCAGTTAATGTTTGAAAATATATCCTATTTATCCTATATATCGTATTTATAAGCTCAAGTTTTCCTATGTGTTGCACTGGAAACCATGAGTTTATACAAAAAGTGCTTATTTAGGAAAATTAGGATTTAGGAAAATCCTAATTTAGGATTAGGATTTAGGAAAATTAGATTTAGAGAATATCTTGAATTCAGTAAATATAATCAGAGAGTTAATTATAAAATGCCCTGAAACCGTTCTGTCACATTGAAGATAATGTAATTATTTACATGGGTTTCAGAAGATGAAACCCATGTTTCATTCAATAAAGCTTTTCACAATACAAAATATCCTAGACTGAAAACAACATATTTTTTTCAGTGGATAAATGTTAGGTTTATTGTCTTCATCTGTCTCAATTTATTGAGCAACATCCTCTCAGAATAAAAATTCAACAAGCACAAATAAGGAAACTATGAAGACATTTTACTAAAAAATATGCTGACTCAAAATCTTTAGTTAAGAAATCAGATCCTGATTTCTTAAACAAATTACCTTCACAACCACATTGTCCTTGGAGAATTTAATGGAGAGAAAGGAAATATGCCCAATTGGAACAACTATTTTAAAAACAAACAAACAAACAAACAAACAAAAATTTCTTAATGTTAAAACATGTTCCAGGATGGAGCTATTTTCTTACCTTGAACAACAATAAAATTTGTTTTGCATTTGACTCCTCATACCTTATTTATTTCAACATGCTCCTTTTTCATGTATATAATGCTTTTCAGAATATCCTATTTTCAAAATACTACCCTGAAGACACCTTATTACATAACATTGCATAACTTGTTGACCAAACACTAGTTCTGCATATCTTCCCTGCCTATTTTTTTAATATTATTTTTTTCCAATACTTAACAGTAATCTATTTTACCAAAGAAACAGGTATACCCATCAGAAGCAGGTCACATACTGCATGATAGCATTGCATAGTGATTTCAGCTGAAGCTTTTATATCACAACAGAATTCTCCAACTAATCCAGTGTTGCAGGTTAAGTCAGTCAGAGATATATCCAACATATAGATGAGGTTATAGCAATATTGAATGTTGAGCTGCACTAAACTGCATGTATACCCTTAAGGTTCAAGTGCTGCATATGAATATTCATAACCTCGAAGATAGTAGTTGCATTAAAAATACACAAATCTGTATTAAAGATGTAGAAGACCAGTAGACAATGATTTTTAAAGACATAGTAACAGAAGCAGCAGCTGTTGGGATAATGAACAGTTATCCTTGTTGTTGTTGTTGTTGTTGTTTTGTTTTTCCTTTTAAGGAGTAATATTTTTTTTTTTGGTGGTGGTTTTTGTTTGTTTGTTTTTCTTCTGAAAAACAGACAAAATAAGTTAATAAAACCCTCAAATCATGGGACTAACAATGGAGTTAACAATCCTCTTAGAGAAACTGCTATTATGCCCAATACTCAATACATATCTTTATTGTCTGTGTTTTTATTTCAGTAGACCAAAACACAGGCACTGAGATGGAGATGCAACTTTTTAGCCAATGTTATTAAGTGCTGAGATGGAGATGATTTTTTTCAGTAAATGTTAGCAGGGTCCCAACAATAAAACAAAAAAGATAATTTTTATTTTTGTGTAATTACAAGAGTGCTTGGAAACGGTAATCAAGAATGATAACGCTGAAGCGCACATCCGTGTACATGGTGGTCTAAAAACACTGGTTACTTGCACTTGTATATTAGAGGCCACCTTAAGCAGAGATGAGGAAATTATCAAAAAAAACCAAGGTTATATGTTTGTACATAATTCAGTACATCCTTGTACTGAAGTAAATCAGTTATAGAAAAGGAGTGTTTTATCGCACGGTGACAGTTGTATGACTGTTGTATGACTGTTCTAACTCAGATATTATAAACATTACAGATAAGCATTAGTAGCTGAGGAGTTTTACCAGCCCTGAATCAAAAATCTGATTTTTTTGTGGAAATTGTATGGCTAAATGATATCTGTCGCACTTTATTCCTTAGAGGATACCTCTTTTTCTCCAGAACACTCTTTTGATGATGTAGATTATAAGAGGCAAGTGGGGGTGGAGGTTATGAGCAGGGAAGATATTATCCTTTTCTTGTTAAAAAAATTGCCAGCTTCCATTAAATATATTTCTGTATATTTCAACTTTTTAATAATCTTTTGTTGGTGGTGAACTCAACTCACATTCATTTGATTGTATTGAATAAGGTGGTTCACTACAGAAAAAAAAAATGAAATGAAACAAATACACTTTTTTTTTTTTTTTTGAGGGATTTGTGCCATTCCTGAAAAGATCACTGCTTTATTAAAATAGTAGTTTCTTCAGCACAATAAATAACAAAGTTCATTTAATAAGAGATGTGTCGACCATGGTGTTATTTTTTCATTACATCTTAAAAAATGCCTTATTATTTTCAGTAGAAACAATCCACTTTTGGCCTGCAACTTGTTCTTTAACAAATTTAGATGTCAATTATACCGCATGTGAAAAAATCTCAATGACATTATGTTACCAAAGCCTGGAGGAAACCCAATAAACCCATTTCTGTTTAAAACACCATCATGGGAATAGAAACAAGTGTGTGTCAGGATGTTTAATATTATAGCCTAGGGCAGCATAAAACGTTCTGTGTGTGGGAAGAAAACAGCAGGGCTTTTCACAAAACAAACAAACAAACAAACAAAAAAAAACAACAGAGAAAAAAACTTGTAATCAAAAAACAGAAAATCATATATAAATAGAAGAGCTTTTCCACAAACAGAGTCTCTGTCTTTTTCAACTGAAATCTCACATTAATTTACTTGAGACTTTTTTGTTGCATTGCTAACAAGAAATGAGAAAACAAAACTTATTTTTCTTTTCCCAAAGCCTTTTTCAGAAAACCTCTTGCCATATTTTTCACTTAAACTGAAACATCAGACTATAATTAGATGATTCATCCTCTATTATGTTGCTTATATTAACAAAGCAGAAAATGGAAACCTTAAAAAATGCAACCCATCTCACAAATTTGAACTGAAATGATGCGTACATTTTTTTTATTTTTTTTATTTTTTCCCCAGATGCTCTTCTTGGGTATAGTTAAATCATGTTTATCACATTAATTATTTTTTGATTTTATTTTGAAATTGTACCCTAAGCCAACCCACCAAAGGATTTGCATTGTAATAGATGGAAAACTCCAGAAGCGTATTTTCTTTAAAAAAAAAAAAAAAAAATTACATGTACATTTGCATGAATTCTTTCAAACAGTTATTAGGCCCTTTTTTTATTCAGCAAATGTAATTTGGCAATAAGGACAATTAAGAATGTTGGTATCCTCTTTTGATGAGTAGATAGAAAACAGGAATTCC
>CM021697.1:163625414-163643419 GCA_011074415.1 Stictonetta naevosa | reverse complement strand
CACAGTAGATCCAATAGCCTTTCTCAAGCTACTTTTTCTTTTTTTGCAAGCTAATAAGCATGTATCTGACTTCTTTTTCACACCCTTGGAATTATCAAACCTAATTGTAGTCAAGAGGCTTTAAGGATATATGTTTTTGTAAGGACTTTAAATAACTGTGGCGTGCTCAGATTCCTGAGGTGGCTTAATTACTTGGTAGTGATAACTATTAATGAAAAGGAATTTCTCACTGGATTCAATGAGATTTGAACTGACTATTCAAATCCTTTTTAGGAGTAATCCTAAATTTAAAATAAATACATGAAGATGTGGACCTACATTTGACCTTTTTAAATTGTACTCATAGATAAAAAAAATACATAGGGAAAGAGACTGAGATGGAAAAGTAGCCTGGACTTAAGTATTCTTTAAATTCTTGACAGCATTTAAAAATCTATATCTGTTCTTAACATATTACTGTTGGATAAATTTAAGCAAGTGCTCAGCTGGCTGATTTACTGAATTGTATTTTTAAATTTTGAATTTTGTCAGATTGTAGATTCCTTACCAGGAGGAACATGTAGAATATTATTGTAGTAGTTCTACGTACTCATTTGCAGGTAACTAAGGCCCTTTCTCAATCTGTCATAAAATAGCAATGGTATATTGTTAATAGTACACAGAATCAAATAATAATAATAATAAAGTCTTTAACCCAATGTTCATTATTGCCACTAAATACTGAGAAGTTCATTTTGGTTCCTGAGTAGGTTACATTTCAGTATAGGAGACACACACACACACACAAAAAAAAAAAAAGAAAAAAAAAAAAACAAAAAAAAGTTAAAAAAAAAAATAATAATAAATAAAAAAAGACAAATTCAATCACTGTATTAATAAAGACTTGAAATTGTAATTAAATAATTAAATTAACAAAATTGATTGCAGCACCATCTGGCACTAGAAAATTGCTAAATCCTATGGCATTTATTCCCCTGCAATACTTATAGTAAAAGATTACACTGAAGTGTCAAGTAGCAGAAGGAGCTCTGTTCATGGTTGAAAAGAGTGAATGCTTTTTTCACACCAATGATTCACTGAAGATCACAACAATTCTACTTCTCTTGTGAAAGTATTCCACCTTCCTTTAAAATGAACAGGTTTTTATTCATTCTGATTGCTTACTGTTCATCTTGATTGTGATCAATGATTTTTACAATGCTTTTAAAGTACTATAGGAAACTATTTTAAGATTCAGATTCCCCATCCTGTTTTAACTGCTTTAACAATTTAAGGTGTATGCAAAACATACCAAACAGGACCATGTGGATGCATGTCTGGCTGCACTGAATTGCTTAGTGTAGGCACCACACAATGCTGTGAGAATAACTACAGGTTCATTAGTCCAATTTCTCTATAGTGATAATTGCTTGAATGAAGCCATTTCAGGCAAGGAACTGGTTGCTTCTGCAATCTCAACTAAGCAAGCTCCATAGTCACAAGAACACCAGAAGGTACAAGTGCGTGAACTTTAAAACTAGATCTAGTTCACACTCATAGAGTCAGAGACTGACGGCTAGAAATAATATTGGACAATTTTTAGCTTGGTTTTACTTTCATAGTCATCATACTGGCTTACTTTCTTCCATATCATTTTAACATCTGCAAACATATGCTTAGTCAGAGTACCACTCAAAAAAAAAGGAGGTAAAACTGCATAACTAAATGATGAAAAGAGAAAGTGAAGGACGTACACTTGTATTAGAAAAATAAAGGTTTACAAAATGTATATATACGTGTGTGTGTATATGTATATAACTATACAGTGTATATATTTATATGTATGTATATATATAATACTTATTTTTCATTGAACTGAATTGAAACAAAAATATTAAGTGCCTGTAATGTATTGTGAAAAGTCTGACCTCCTAAATGAGTTCAAGTGTAACTTACTGTTTCCCATCACAAGGTCACCATTGTATTTAAGAACCTTGAGAAAAAAAAAAAAAAAAAAAAAAAAAAAAAGATAATTGATTGAGCTGATTCATGTGTCCTGCTCATCTCACTAGGTCTACTTCTCAGTTGCCCTAGGTTAATCACCAAGTCCACAGAATGCTGCTGTCCTCCACTACATCATAATTACAATAAATCAGGCAGACAAGGGAATGCTGGTGAAATTATTCATATTTTCTTCTAAGGAGCCAGATGCTGCCAGATAAATTTCATTTAATTCTATGACAGCTGCAATAATAGTTTTCACATGAAGAGAGCTGATAGTAGCATTGATAACGGTGTAAGGAAAGTGAAGTCTGTTTCTTGACTAGTTAATTATCATTATTCATTATTGTAGATCATCTCATCTTATTTGACGATTAAAATAGATTGGGGAAGGATTTAACATATGAAAATTGAAACTGCGAAAGAGAAATTATATTCTCTAATGTGAAACCTTTGCATTGTGCTGCTTATGTCAACAGGCTCGATTTACCTTAGGATTGTAGTTTCCTATTTGGTGATATATCTTAGAAATTATATATACAGAAATCTGCATCGTACTGCTAAAGCTGATATATCATTTCTGTTCAAAGTCCATACATTTAAAACTGCTTCTGACTATGATAGGTAAAATCTATCTATATAGGAAGACTACATTTTTTGACATAAACTAGAGTAAATATGTAACTTCGAAGGATACTGAAAAAATAGGTATACCAAAATTTAGAGTGAGTGAACCAAATTATGATGCAAGGAGATGAACAGACAGGAATATCTGCCATGCATTAGAGTTCAATTATTATAATTATATGGAAATAGGTATTAAAATATTTAATAATATTTTAATATTAGGGAACTGGCTATAATATTAATGCAATGAAAAAAGTGTTACTTTGCACTTCCAAATAAAATTTTAAGACCTATGTAAACGTCCAGCAGAATATTTATCTACTATAAAACCAATTTATTTTATCTAATATATAATTCACAACATTTGTAAATATGAAAGCTGTATTGGATTGCTATAAATTTTATTCCTGCCTTAGAAACTAAATACATGTGTAAGTATGCATATGCGTATATGCATAAGTATGAAATGTTGTGGCACAAATATTCATGGAATTTAAAAGCAAAATATTTGTGAAATATCTTCTCCATAAAATTACTGAAAATTACTGAAAATTTGGACTGTTCACACTGCACGCTAAGAAAAATTGGGTTTGTCTATATTAATCCAATTAAAACTATACCTAAATTTAAACTGTCGTAAAACACATCTAAGTAATGTTCTTTCATCTCTGACTGCACTCTATCTCTGCAACAAATACACCAAAAACAAAAAAGTGTCTCACCTACACAAATGTGTACAAATAGACCAGAAAGTGTTTTTGTTGTTGTTTTCTGCTTTTTTATTTGTTTGTTTGTTTTTGAATAAGGGTTTGTGTTTTTGTATGCAGTTCTGTATTTTGTTTGATTTTCACCTCTCGTCGCTCATTAAAGAATAAAAAAATGCTGATTAGCTTAGGTACAATTATTTCATTCAGTGCAAAGACACTTGTTTGATTTGTGAGAGATGAGTTTGTGCTCAATTTATTTACAATATTATTGTAAATAATTATTACAATAGTTCTTCGGTAAACAAACAAACAAATAAAAAGTAGTTGAAAGAAAGAAAGAAAGAAAAAAAAAACTGAAATACAAGGATACTTTTCAAGAGTTCTGTTGCTTTACTTTTTCTCACCTAAGGTTTCTACATAGGTATATACTGAATTGAGGCATAAATAATAATAATAATAAAAATAATAAAGTTTTGCTCCAGAATGTTGTTCCAGTCATTAGCAATCCATTTAGGTATGTGTTTTTTTTTTTACCCATCATCACTACCTTTTTTATATGATGTTATTTTAAATAATTATGTTTTATCCGATTCTCAAATTGTAAACAGCTTTTTCAATTGCGCATTTGACCAGGAAACTAAAAATACAGCCTCTTTCTAGATTAGCCATTTCACCTTAGAACATAATCATTATACAGAGGTGCTGAGCCACTTGATATTCACTCATGGCAAGCGGTAGGACAGTTTGCAAACAGCTGAATTTAATATCTTATTTTAAAATTACTTTTAAATGTGTAGTTTTACTTTTATCCAATGTACAGATACCCATGTGAAGTGTTTATCTCCAGATGGATTTTTTTTTTTCTAGATAATCCTCTCTAACTCAGCATATAACTACAAGACATTTATACATGTGGAAGTACTCCCATTAGAATGTCAAATGTTGATATATAGATATCCATTTTGATGGTATATCAGTTTCTGTCCATTTAAGCAAAGATATAAGGATAGATAGTCATTTCATGCCAGAAGTTCTAAAAAAGTTTTAATGCTGAGAAATGGTCTACAGGAAATATGAAGCATGAGATTTATGATTTTAATCATAGCCATACATTTAAATCTGTTCCCACTTTAAAAGCACTGCCATTGAAACATGACTATAATGTGATTTTATATCAATATCTGCATCTAAAGAACAAATACAATTTTATTTTTTTATATACTCAGTTGAATTAAATGCAGCTAATGATACTGACCTTCATTTAAATGTTGTAATAATGTCAAATTCATCAGCTGATTTTAGTAGAATAAATGACCTCAAATCTAGAAATAGTAACTACTTTGTTTGGGTTATGATTGACCTTTTCAGGACAAGTGAGTGATAGCTTTCATTTTACACATCAATTTTTTAAGTGCTAAAAAGACAGTCAAATTGCAGAGATTTCAGAAAATAAAATAAAATAAAATAAAAAATCCAACAATTTTAAAAGAAAAACACGTAGGTTTGCACTCCAGTTTAAGCTTTACTGGTCAAACTTTATTTGCACGCTGTTTGCACTCAGTATTTAGTTGAGCACTGAATTCAATAATGCTATGTTGACAAGTATGTACTTGGTCTGGCTGGGATGTTAACTTTCCCTGCAGCAGCCCATACAGTGCTGTGCTCTTCACTTGTAGCTAGAACAGCCCTGGTATCACACTAGTGTTGTGTCTGCTGCCGAGCAGTGCTGGAACAGCATCAGGACTCTTTCTAACCCTCCTAGGGGGTGGGAAAAAAAGTGAGAAAGAAGCATCACCAGGGCAGCTGACCTCAACCAAACCAAAGGGATATTCCATACCATATGATGTCACACTCAGCAATAAAAGGTGGAAAAAGGAAGAAGAGGGAAGGGGTGGACTCTCTAAAACGTCTTGCTAAAACGTCTGTCCTCCTCCCGAACACTGGCTACATGCGTTGAGGCCCTGCTTCAAGGATGTGTTCAAGCATCACTGATTTGTAGGAAGTAGAGAGTAATTTCTTTCCTCTGCACTTCCACATAGCCTTTACTTGTTTTGTTTTGTTTTGTTTTTCCTTTCCTCCTCCCCTTTCGCCTTTCCTTTTAGTTGAATTGATAATTATTAATAATATTTCCTTAATATTTTTTTTTTTTTCCCTCTAATTAAATTATCCTTATCTCAACCCGTGAGTTGTTCTTTCCTTTACTTCTTCCCCTCCTCATCTGAGGAGGCAGAGTGAGAGAGAGGTTGTGGTGTTCAGCTGCCTAGCACGGTAAAACCACTACAAGGTATCAGGTATGAATATAACTCAATGATTTTTAAAAAGAATAAAATTCTTATTTAAATGAGTTGGGCAGTTCTGACTGATAACTGGTATTTACTGGTATTGTAGTCATTTGATTACAAAATGATGTAAGCAAAGTAAAATAGTTAACAACTGCATCTGTAATCAAAACAGAAATATAGGCTACTAAGCTCCTGCAAATGTTACCCAAAAATATTGTTGCTAAATTCCTTAACATTTTTTTCAAAGTTACTATTTGCATTATACATAAAATAGTTTTAAACAGAAGTCCCCCAAGACCTGTGTTATAAGGTTTAGTAGAAACTGGCATTTTAGAATTTCATCTTATGCATTACAAAATAATGAATTTTCAATAAAATTGAAAGATTGTGTCATTTGACACATATTATTAGATTAAACAAACTTTAGTAAGAGATATATTCCCGGTTCTTTCTATAGTCAATGTGAGGCATGCAAGCAGAGTTGGCTTTAGAAACAGTTTGGACATTTGCTTTAGGTCTAATGGTGACCTGCTAAACTATGTTATGTAGCCTGCATCTGTTTAATTCACTCATTCAATGCCTATTTAGCCTACAGTTTAATTGTAGATCAATACAGATTAATTTAATTAATCTGTTGTTTGCCCAGAAGACTGACAATGACTTTGCCTTCAGATAGTCCTAGGGATGCAACTAGGTGCTTCAAAGATCGGGTGTTCGTATATGGTTTTGAAATGCTCAGAAAAAGATAGAACATCTCAAACGTTTCTAGAATTTAGGTCGGTATTTAGAAAACCAGCTTTATGATTTTAAATTTCACCCCATACATTATCTAACATTAATACTGTGAGGAAGATTTGACCAATTCTTAGAAAGGGGGGAGGGGAAGAAAACAGGAAAATTAAAGTCTGACATTAAAACAAACCAAATAAAAAAATATGTTTACTTATAATTTATTCATATTTACACTGTTTTAAGCAACCATCAAGCATGTGACTTGCTAGATTTTACAAAACTAAAGTTTAATACAGCAAGATTTAGAAATGTTTTATTAGGTTTACTGTCTTTCGGCTTCTACATTACTTCCTACACTTCTTGGTCTTCGCTGCCTACCCTAAACTTCCACTATGCTTGTTAGTCTCATCTTTTCTTTGAAGCAGATAAGCTATACTCCTCAACACCACTCATTTGATTTTCTGATAGCGTTGGGACCAATCTGTGCATCTCTGTTTGAGAGCTTGTGCAGTTTGCAGAATGGGAATTTATGACAGCCGATAAGAAATTTCTTCACTTGCATCTCAGCATTCCTTTGAAGACAAGTTTACAATCCATGCACAGGAAGCACAATTTGCTGTTGGATCATGTTGATCCATAAAGACAGATATATCCCACTGAGAATGCAACAATAATTTCTAAGCAAATTCCTTCTTCATTTTCTTTACTACTTATGTGACAGTATTTTATTTAAGAGCTTTGAGAGAAGTGGCCTTATTTGTTTAATCATTTGGAAGCTACAGTGTTTACTCCTTTATCAATAGCAACAAGAACGGCTTTGCATCTGCTTATAGCACAATGATGGCTTCATATTCACAGAAGTAGAATGTTTCCTTTCCTCAGCTTCTGTTGTTTCTTGTCTAAACAGTTACACACATGCACACACACCCATACAAGCGCACACAGTAGCTCCATTTGTAACATATTTCATGCCACTTCTTTCAGGGTTCAGCAAATATATTTCATACTTACATAAATGGCTTTTTTTTTTTTTTTTTTTTTGTGCTAAGATCCTTTTCAAGTTGAGAACAGCAGAGTATGACAAAGCAAAAGACCTTAATATATTAAATGTAAGAAGAGAGCACATATTCATATACAGTGAGGTAATTTATTGAGAGGTTTCAATGAAGTAACTTCTTTTGCCATAGGTTGGAGACTTATTAGCCTAGGTTACATATTGCTTTGGAAGATCTCCAGTAACTGTCAAGGTGGTGCAGCTTTATCAGAGTCTCTGATATGTATTCTTCTAACTTTATGAATATCTCAGTGGAGCAACAGTTAAAGAAGCTTAAAATTTTATGAAGCCATATTTCAAGGGTTTTCAGGTGAAAACATTGGGCTTGATTTTTTCTACTGCCTTGACCTCTGAACAATACAATATAAAATACTGTTAAAAAAAAAAAAAAAAAAAAAAAAAAAAGAAGAGTTCTGAACACATTTTGCAAATGATTGCATGAGCTTTACAGTGTTTCAGAATTAAACTCTGATATCTCACAGAGAACCAGGAAAAAATATTAGTCCTTTTACCACCCTTGGTAAAAGATGGCTAACTGACAGTCCTGTCCCAAATCAATGTGGGGTCACAAAAAAGATCTGTTTTGGTTTCAATTTTATTTTTGTGAAACAGAATATATTATTTTAATTTAGGAAGCATTAGTGTTAGATTGCCAACACCCTAACAAAACAAAACAGAACAGAACAGAACAGAACAGAACAGTAGTAGTATTTATTTATTTGCAGAAGGATTTTCAAATAAAATGATGAATAAAACAAAGATACAAACCCTAAAAACTAATAATTATAATGCAAAAAAAAATATATAAAATAGATAATTATTCGTTGTCTGATTGAATCTGCAAGGGGTCTGTTTTATACTGTATTATAATAAAGGATGCTCAATTTCAATTTATTTTATTTATTTATTTTCCTGCTAGAAAAATTGTTTATTTTTGCAAAACATGGTTTTGTAACAACCAAAAATGATTAGTCAATTCAGGTCAAATCCAGTTAATATGTTTGGTAGAGTATTTATAGAAACTAACAACAACAACAATAGTAACAAGAACAATAGGAAAAACAACAACAAGAACAAGAACAACAGGTGAAGAAAATAGGGAACAACAGTTCTGATTGTGTTGAAGAGGGTTTGATTTAGAGATACAGGTGATGCTGAAAAGTTCTCAACACCGTGGTTATAGGAGACAGAGGTTTTCAGATATTTTTTCAGAAGAGATTTAAGAGAGAAGTCTTTAAACTGCTGGGAGAACATTCATACTAGCCAGTAAACCTGTTGAGAACTCCAAAGTTAGCCTCCAACAATGGCTTTGCAAATGAATAGCACTTGTTTAAGTGCTCTGATGCAGTAGAAATAATCAGTTTTCTAGCAGCCAGGAAAAAAATAGCTGATGCAAATTAAAAAGGAAAGAAGAAAAAGAAATGGGGAAAATGTTGACAGTAAACATCATGTGCTGAGACAGAAAAAAAGAAATGTTCACAGAGGGCTTGATTTCCCAAACACTGAAGTGAATGTTTTCATTGGGAATGTGATCAGGTCATGAAAAGAACAGGAAGAAAACTACGTTTTTTCCAACCAAAAGAATAAAAAGAGCCTAAAAATTATACATATGTTCATGTTCTTTTTTTTCTCACAGATTTTGAATGACTCAGTCAACAGCTTTAGGTAGACATTTTATAAATAAGTTATGAAGTTTTGATTCTCCCTTGAACCTGCACGTCTCTAGCACTGTCTGAAAATGTACTTTGGTACGGGGTGTGACACATTTCCTTAATAAATAAAATAAATAAATAAATAAATAAATCCCCCTGCAGTTATATGGTCACATTTATGATCAGTTTTCACTCTTTGAGTCTTCCACTGGTAGGACTTGAATATGAAAGCACTCAGAGGTAAGTACCTTAATCAGAAAATTGTTTGTTTTACCACAGATTTGCACATTTGGACAAGTAGGTAGTGTATCTGTAAGTTAGGTTGAATTCTTGACTTTGGGTTTCTACAAGTGGCTTGAATTTTTGGCCTGAACGTTATATTGCCCACTGTCAGTTTTATTCCTTTCTCAAGAAAACTGCAATACTGAGACAGAACTTTATATATATGTAGTGCGGTACTGACTCAGACGACTTCTGAATTAGCATCCTATAAAGAGAATATTACTTAATCAACCTGATTCAAAGTAATACAGATGGATATTATATGGGAAGTTTCAAACTTTTAAGTCTAGCTGTTCTGTGATAGTTAGAAGTTGTTAGTGAACAACTAGCTAGATAGATAGTTAGCTATCAAATTTTCATTTTATGAAAAAAGCTGAACGGGATAAATATATCCTAGGCTTAATCCATCTGATTAAATGTAGTAGGCAAATATGTAATTTTTGTATTATAAGCATGGTCAAATTCTCAATTTATCTAAGTTTTTATGCAGGTAGACCTATGTAGATAGTTGGGTTTCCTTAACCACTTAGCAGTACATTCAATATATTAGGTACTTCTTCTGTAATATGCACCTTAACACATATGAAAATATGGGTTTTATTGTGTCTACTACCTATACTTGAACATACTTCCGTATGCACTCTTACGTGTTGTTTGACACGCATGCCAAGAAGAAAAGTATACAAATCTTGTCAGACATCCATGATACCATACTGCTACAGATAAGCAAGCTGTTGCAGCTATCATATCTGTTTAGACATTTTTGAAAGTTACTATCATAATGTCAAAATTTGTGGAGGGTACAGATGTTCACCTCTCATCACTTTTAAGAAAATGTCAAATATATACACAAATATAAACATATGTTGTTAGCAATTTCTACAACAGCAGCCTCCGTATAGATCAGATCCAGAATCCACATATATATATATATATATACAAAAAAAACAAAAAAAAAAAAACAAAAAACAAAAAACAAAAAAACCTCACTGCAGGAAGAACAGCTACAGCAGAACATGGTAAATTTGGGGTTGAAATATGCTCTTGGCTATCTAGGCTGTAATTCCACTGACCTTAAAGTTCATTTCCCAGACATCATACTGCTTTATTGACTTTAATCAAGAAATTTATTGGCCCCTCTCTGAAAACATTGAAGACGAGGTTTATTTACATGAAGTACCTGGTATTTATCAAAGTACTTCAACATAGATATTATTTTAATAATCTGTTGCTATATTTTATTTTGTCTTAGAAAGCACATGTAAAATTACTGTTTAGATTTAGGTCTTTGGTCTAGTCAGTAGGGACTAAAATAGTGGTACAGAAAGTTGTGTGCAAGTTCAAAAAAGAGAAGGTACTATAGATAGAAAATGCAGAGCTAAGGCTATATTTAAAATAAATCTGAAGGTAACAAGATATAGGAATAAACATATCAAATACCTTAAAAATATATCTTTACGGAAAAAAAAAAAAAATGTATACAAAAACGCGATTATGGGATAAATAAAGGGGATTAGTGTAAATGCACAACAAATAATGAAGCAAAGAGAATCTTTCTTTTGAAGTCAATAGATGAGCCTACTGGCTCATCATCGTCATTGGAGAGCCTACTGTGTTACTACAAGGAATATTTGTGCAAAAAATACACACGGGCCAACAGAATATTTTATTATCTTTGGAAGTGGTTTTGTTTTGTTTTGGTATTGTTTATTTCTCATGTGATTTATTTTTAAATACACAAAAATATTTCCTTATTGAAAAATGAGGTTTATAAACTGCAAAAAGAGGCGTTGCCAGGGAGATGAGACAAAGACAGAAAGTGTGTTATACATTAGAAATTGCTGAAAAAATGAAAATCATGTTTAATTATAGATTATGGCCAGCGACTCTATTTATATCAATTACATAAATGATCAAAAATAATTTCATATCTGGTGATCCTACTTCTATGCATATTAAAGATTTCTTCAGAATTCATCAATATGGTATTAGTATAATTGACAATACAAAAGAAAATATAATTCTTCAAAAATGTTTTATAGAAATGAAAGCATTGCATCAGTTTTATTTTATTAGAAAGAAAAGCTGGCAGCTCATGGCTTGCACATGTACACACTTTTCTGGGTTAAATACTGGCTGGATGGTTGGGCCCAGACAGTAGTGATGAATGGAACGAAACCCAGCTGGCAACTGGTCATGAGTGGTGTTCCCCAGGGGTTGGTGTTGGGGCCCATCCTCTTTAATATCTTTACTTGCTGATTTGGCAAGGGAATTGAATGCACCTTCAGTAAGTTTGCAGATGACACCAAGCTGGGGGGAAGTGTTAATCTGCCGGAGGGTAGGAAGGCTCTGCAGAGGGACCTGGACATAATGGGTCAATGGACAGAGGCAAATGGGATGAGGTTCAACATGGCCAAGTGCCAGGTCCTGCACTTTGGTCACAACAACCCCATGCAAAGCTACAGGCTTGGGGGAGAATGGCTCAAAAGCACAGGAAAAGGATCTGGGGTTGTTGGTTGATGCTTGCATGAACAAGAGCCGGCAGTGTGCCTAGGTGGCCAGGAAGGCTAATGCCATCCTGGCTTGTATCAGGAATAGCGTAACCAGCAGCATCAGGGAAGTGATCGCCCTCTTGTATTCTGCTCTGGAGAGGCCACACCTCAAGTACTGTGTTCAGTTTTGGGCCCCTCAGTACAAGAAGGCTATTGAGGCACTGGAGCCTGTCCAGAGAAGGGCTACAAAGCTGCTGAAGGACCTGGAAGGTCCTATAAGTAGCAGCTGAGGGAACTGGGGTTGTTTAGTCTGGAGAAGAGGAGGCTCAGGGGAGACCATATTGTTTTCTGAGAACAACAGTAAGATCCTATTTACTTCAATTATCAGAGAAATGTTTAAGACCGTAAGAGATGTCAATTATAATAGCTCTTCCTCAAAAACAAAGAAATAATTAAATAATTAAACATTTGTTTATTAAAAATGACCATTCGGGAAAGAAAATAAAATGAATGTCCTTTCTAACAAATTCAGAATGGTGTCCTCTCTTTTTGCCACATACATAATCTTATTTGAACTGTAAATTAGATTTACATGTTATATGTCAATTTTCCAGAAATGTATCATTGAAGATTAAGTTTGTGTAAGAACTGAAAAATAGAACTCTTTCTTTGAATAGGAAATATTTAATACTGACCCTATGCTTAAATATTAATTGAAGTTCCATATATATATATTTTTTTCCAAAAAGGTAACTTAATGATAATAATAATAATAATAATAATAATAATCTTAAAGCTTAGGCCAATCAAATTTTTACACTTCTTGCATTTCTGTAAAACAAATGTCATGAGTGAAGTTATTATGCATTCAGTTTACCCCAAACCTTCCCCGGCCACTTGGAAATTGTATGTTGGTTGAATTCGAAGTATCCTCTAACCTTGAATTTTTAAAACATCTGCCAATCTGGTCAGAGGATACTTAGAATTTCCAAACACCCAGAAATCTTGGGCATACATAGGTCATCTCCACTGAGCATATAAAGTCTGATGCAGATGTACTGTGAAGCTTGCTGTGAAGGTGTCCTATATATTCATTACTTTTAGTGTTTATGTATATGCTTTCTAAATGCCAAATGTACAGGATATGTAGTATGTTAGTACTACATCCATGAGTTATATTCTATCCATAAGTTATATGCAGTATTTTATCTGAGAAATGACAGACAAAGATATTATCAATGAACAGGGTTTACTTGGCTTTCAAAAGAGTATAAAGGAGATGTGTGCTATTTTACTTAAAATATTTAAATGACTCAATCTTTTGCTTGTGTCATTTGCAAGAGCAAACATCTTTCCCAATTCCACTAAAAGAAAAAAAAAAAAAAGACCTCCAAAATGATGCAGACTTACATATCTTACTGATAAAGACTGAATTACAGTTACAACAAGATGCAAAATATTCAGAAAAAAAAAGGTCTCTGCAATGGATCTCCTTACATTTTCATAGTTATCCTTCTTCCTGATCTTGTGTATTTCTCAGAACTTCCCAAGTGAGTTAAGTGAGTCACTGATGTGTTGAGTCCCTTCTTCATTTACTGTTGAAAACATTTTTTTTTTTTTTTTTTTTTTTTTTTTTTTCCCCCTGGAGTCAGTATTCTCAATAAAGTAAAGCCATAAAAAGCATTTTTTACTTCTGGAAAAAGTACCTTTTTACATTTATTTATTGTGTGTGACAAAAGCAATAAATAGTTTTTTATTCCTTTATTATGGTGGCTCAGGAAAGTAAGTGATCCCCAATTTGTTTTCAGTCCAATACCTTTAAGCTTTAAATGTTTGTAATTAGAAATGTACATATACAGCCTGGTTTTAGATATGCTTTACATCTCTGGGAAATTAGCTGCAATGCAAAGCAATCTGTTACTTATTTTATCCCTTTTATACCCTTGAGTGACTCAGAAATATTTGGGATATCTATGATGAGCACTATGGGGAAAAAAAAAAAAAAAAATCTGACTAAGAGTCTGAAACAAATTTCTGGCATAGATGGACAATTTGTCAGCAAGTTAATGCTGCAGCTATACTCTATTTGTTCCGTTACTCCTATGGGCAAAATTACACTGAGTATTGGCACCAATGTGCCTGGAAAACAAGAACATCTCTTTGAATCATAAGACAGTTGTTGATGGAGCTTGGCAGTATTTAGTTTGCCTCAAGAATATAGGAAGTTAATTGTAGGAACAGAGGATGGAAATTGCAGATGCAATGCTCATTTGTACCCCTTCTAGACATATTTGAAATCCAAGAACTTTGTAATAATGTGAGGATTATTTTAGATTTTGTGTACATTGTGTGCTTCTTTATTTTATTTTATACTTTATGTAAGTCATATTCTTTTAATTTTACAATCTTACTTTTTGTGTGTGTGTGTGTTTGTTTGTTTGTTTGTGTTCCCGTATTACACTTTCTCCATCAAAGTGTATTTCCGGTTCTTTGTGTTTCAGGTCTTTATTTTAAGTACTACCCCAGCATAATATTTATTATTGCTACTCTGTTTGCATAAGCACTGTTGTTATTCACTATGTAAAAACCCACAGACATGCCAATTGAGCCTTATTTGTTTTTCATATGTAGTTCAATAATTCACATTTACAGTACCTCTGTGTATTAAACCTCACAACAGGAAAGGAAAAAGAACCTGATTTAGAAGACATCTAACTGTTTTGGTCAGACTTTATGTAAAAACAAATGGAACAGAGATGTACCAGTAGGTATCAGATTTGTCTAGTTTCTGGTTTACATGATTGATGAAAGAATACTGTTTTCTACTAATGGTACACTAGGAGATATGTACCATGTTTTTCAGCGAAGTAATAATGCATGACTATTTATGACTAAAAATATTTGATTAGAATGTAAAGTTGCTTCGTAATATGGCCAAGCAGTTTTTTGGTCATACATTTTCCTAATAACAAAAATGACTAAAAGACACCTGAAATAGTCAGGAGATGTCTCATCATCTGATGAGATGTCTCATATACTCACTGATGTTTGCTACTAAAACTGCAGGTACATTTCCAGCTGCGTAAAGATGGCACAAAAATTAGACAGGTTTTCTTTTGGAAATAAATGTATTGCCCTCCTTTCCCACTTCCTTCTTCACTTTCTCCATATAATCTGCAACACCAGATTTTCACATTTGTGTTAACCTGAAAGTGATTAAACTGTAAAGTCTGCATCATATACATAACACATACACATAATTATTTATATATATATATGTGTACATAGTAATGTTGTGTTTTCCATAGCTCAATGAGCTTATGTTTTGACTATGTGAAAGTACTCTACTTGCAGTAGCTCCAATTAGATTAATGTTTTATGGCCTAAATAAAAATAAAATATATAAAAATAAATAAATCTACAAACAGAAATATATTAGCTATATTCCTTATGTCCAAGGAGATATGGAATATACTTCCCATACACATTGCTGCAATGACATAGAAATAAAAAAGACAAATCTTCAAGATGAGACACAAAATTATTTAGAAGTAAATATTCCCTACAAATAATGGTAGAATTCTGTTGAGTTATGCATGTATCAGGCATATAGTTTCTCCATAAAACTAGAATTCTGTTAAGAAGTTTTTGTTTGTCTCTTAATGTAGGAAAAACTAAAACTGAAGATTATTAAATAGAATCATATGCATTATTTACTAGCTCTTTTCCTCATATCTGACTATATGAATGGACACAAATACATTTTGAATAAACATGTATGAGTTGTTAAGAATTAAAGTGGTTTTGAATTAGGTTCCAACTTAAATGCAACTTCTTGGTTTATATTTAAGCTTAAAAGTTACTATCATGTTTATTTTGTTCCTGAAAGATGAAGTCTTGTGGTTTGAAATTATGTGTTTGCTTTGTGTTGTCAGCTTCCTTTCTAGTATTTGTGTTTATCTGAAGCTTTATCCAATTACTTGAAAAATAAAATAAGGAAGTGATATGAAGTTCTCAAAGGCAAGAAATGCATTGTTACCAAGAGATATTTTCTTCACAACTATTACTGAAAGCCGTATACTTGTTTAGCTGGTAAATAACACTTCTGTGATACATGTTCAGTTCCTTCCTGTGCTGAACAGATATGAAATTATACTACATCAAGCTTCCAGAATCCCGCTAGTTCTTCAGCTGATTCACCAGAACCACATATCTGTGTGACTCTGTAAATGTCCTTATCTTTGTTTAGATTTTGAGTCAATACTGTGACCCATGGAAAAGTGTCAAGGGATTACTATTTAAACTTCTGGCATGAATAATGATACAGGCTGCTTCTCCAACCTGGCCATTATTTCCACTCCTTATATGAATTTTCATATTGCAGGCAGCTGCTTGGAGAGTCCAAGGTTGCACTGTTCTTTTATGTAATTCATCAATTACTTCTGAAAGCTTTGTGGGAGGTATGGAGAAAGATTTGTTAATTTGGGGTTGGAGCTGCAGCACAGAGATAAATGTATGCTTTATTAAATGGATACTAGTTAGCTGCCTCAGAGGTGAATAAATCTACTGATTATGTTACTTAGTTCAATAACATAGCAAAGAAACATAACAATCTTTATATTTAGGAAAACAATTTGCCTATACACATGCTTGAAAACAAATTCTTGTGTCATTATGAAAGTTTTCTTCCTTCTACAATATCTATGGTAAATGGTATTTTATCTGTAATCCTTTGGAAAATATTAACCAGTTACATCAATCTTTTTTTTTTTTTTTTTTTTCTCTTTCTTTTTTAAGTACAAATCTCTTGTCAATGGCAATAAAAAATTTCTTTTAAACTTTCAAAGACTCATTGAAAATAACTGGAATTTTGTTTCTCACATTGAATTCTAATCATTTAAGAAATTAAACAAAACATGACAAGTATCTTTCAAAGTTGTGTTGGCTGGGAAATTGTTTGTTTGTTGTTATTTTAAATCTCAAATTCTGACCAAATATTCAGAATATATAATCAAGATATATTTTATTAGTCAGGAGAGGAGAAACACCAACTACATATGCTTATACAACTCTGAATATATTTTTCTTACATTTCTTTGTGTTTACATAAAGGCAAAGAAATATGAGCAAAATATATTCAGAATGATGAGTGTGGAAAATGTTACAAGTTAGATGAATCTCCATAATATAATTCTCTTTTGCCTAAGTGTTAATGTGTTCTCCAATGTGAAGACAATAGTAGGATGAATCTATGTATTTTTACCATTCTTCACACCAAGAAAAGCTACTTCATTCAGTCATGATATGAAATAGCAAAGTCATTCAGATACAGAAGCCTATTATGTTTAAGGTGACTGAGAGTTTCTTTGCAATCTGTTCAAAATAGTCATTAATGAATTAGCTAGATTTATTTGTAAAGCCTCCTTTCCAACGTTACTGGTCAGGCTGAGCTCATTCCATAACCAGCAAATCTGCACTGCTGGTCTATTGACATTTCAACGAAGTCTTGTGATGGGTTTTTCCAAAACTGAAGAAGTGCTTACTCTGCGGAAAATAAATTTTAATCTCTAAAACTGGCTTTCTGTTGAGCTTAAACTATATTTGTAAAACAGAATCTGACAACTCGTGTACATTATACCTAGAGACTGTTCAGAGATGGCTTTTCTCATCTTAGGGTCATAAGAAGGACCCAGGGAACTACAGTCCTGTGAGCCTGACCTCAGTGCCAGGGAAGGTGATGGAACAGATCATCTTGAATGCAATCACACAGCATAAGTGAGACAACCAGGGGATCAGGCACAGTCAGCATGTGTTCATGAAAGGCAAATCCTGCCTGACCAACCTCATCTCCTTCTATGACTGGGTGACCTGCCTGGTGGATGATGGAAAGCCTGTTGACATAGTCTACCTGGACTTCAACAAAGCCTTTGACACAGTATTCTCTTAGACAAGCTGGAAGCCCATGGCTTGGACATGTACACTCTTTGCTGGGTTAAAAACTGACTGTATGGCTGGAACTTGGGAAAGGCAAGGCAAGGCAAGGCAAGGCAAGGCAAGAAAAGAAAAGAAAGGAAAAGAAAGGAAAAGAAAAGAAAAGAAAAGAAAAGAAAGGAAAAGAAAGGAAAAGAAAAGAAAAGAAAAGAAAAAAAAGAAAAGAAATAAGCAATATTGACAAATCTTCTGGTTTGTAAAAGAAA
>CM021697.1:163592821-163615414 GCA_011074415.1 Stictonetta naevosa | reverse complement strand
CCCCAGATCCCTCTCTTCTAGGCTGCTCTCCAGCGTCTCATCGCCCAGTCTGTACGTGCAGCCAGGGTTTCCCCGTCCCAGGTGCAGGACCCGGCACTTGCTCTTATTGAACTTCATGCGGTTGGTGATCGCCCAGCTCTCCAAGCTTTCCAGATCCCTCTGCAAGGCCTTTCCACCCTCATTCGAGTCCACAACTCCTCCAAGTTTGGTGTTATCAGCAAACTTGCTCAAAATACCTTCTATTCCTACATCCGGATCGTTTATAAAAATATTGAAAAGTACCGGCCCTAAAATGGAGCCTTGAGGGACCCCACTGGTGACCGCCCGCCAGCCTGACGCAGCCCCATTTACCATAACCCTTTGGGCCCTGCCCGTTAGCCAATTGCTCACCCATCGGATGATGTTTTTATTTAGCTGTATGGTGGACATTTTGTCCAGTAGGATCCTATGGGAAACCGTGTCAAAAGCCTTGCTGAAGTCCAAAAAAATCACATCAGCTGGTTTCCCTTGGTCCACCATACGGGTGATCTTATCATAAAAGGAAATCAGGTTAGTTAGGCAGGACCTACCCTTCACAAACCCATGCTGGCTGGGACCAATGACTGCTTTGTCCCCCAGATGCGCCTCAATAAGTTCGAGAACCATCTTCTCCATGATTTTACCAGGCACTGACGTGAGACTGACAGGCCTGTAATTGTTAGGGTCTTCTTTCTGACCCTTCTTGAAAATCGGCACAACATTTGCCAGCTTCCAGTCTACCGGGACCTCTCCAGATCCCCAGGATCGTTGAAAAAAAATTGAGAGAGGTTCCGCGATGACGTCCGCCAGCTCTTTCAGCACCCGGGGATGAATCCGATCCGGACCCATGGACTTGTAGGGATCCAGGTGGAGTAGCAAATCCCGCAAACGTTCAGGGTCGGTTGGGAGTTTGTCATCACCACCGTCCCGGTCCTCCAGCTCAGGGCACCCTGGGTCCCAAAGCCCATCATCGGCATTGAAGACAGAGGCAAAGAAGGCGTTAAGCGTCTCTGCTTTGCCTATGTCATTGTCTGTGAGGAGACCTTCCCTATCAAGGAGCAGCCCTATGTATTCTTTAGTTCTCCTTTTTCCATTCACATATCTAAAAAAAACCTTTTTGTTTTCTCTCACAGACACAGCCAGCTTCAACTCTAGGTGTGCTTTGGCCACACGAACTTTCTCCCTACAAACACGAACAGTACCCCTGTATTCTTTCCATGACACCTGGCCCTCCTTCCAGTAGTGAAACACTCTCTGTTTCCGCCTAATCTCCATTAGAATGTTCCTGGTCAGCCACGCCGGCCTCCTGCCCCGCCTGCCTGACTTGCGATATTTAGGAATTGCCTGATCTTGTGCTTCTAGGAGGCATCGCTTAAAGAATGACCAGCACTGGTGGACATCGAGGCCTTCAAGAGCAGTTTCCCAGGGGACCTTGCTGACTCGTTCCCTGAGCAGCCTGAAGTCCGCTTTCCCCATATCTAGGGATGAGGTTTTGGTGGCACTTTTCCTTCTGTCACCGTAAATTTTGAACTCAACCACTTCATGGTCGCTATGACCAAGGCGGTCACCAATCAGCACATCTCCCACCAGACCCTCTCTGTTTTCTAGCAACAGGTCTAGGAGGGCACCTTTCCTAGTTGGCTCCGTTAGCACCTGCACCAAGAAGTTATCATCTAGGTGCTTCATGAACCTCCTGGACTTGCTCGTGTCAGCTCGTGTCAGCCATGTGTGTATATATTGATATATTGATATGTGATATATATTGATATGTGTATATATTGATATATATCATATATTGATATATATATATATCATATATATGATTGACATATATTGATATTAACATATTTGGTTGGGGTCTACTTAAGGCTTCCAGATCAAGGATGCCTGTTACCAAAGTGTTGTTACCTTCAGCTATAAGAAGCATAGCACTCACTAGCACTCATCCTCATGGGGTATTTCAACCACCCCAATGTCTGTCAGGAAAGCAACACAGAAGGATGTAAGCAACCCAGGAGACTCCTGGAGTACACTGAGGTCCCTGGTCCAAGTATTAGACAAACCAACCAGAGAATTGTTACCAGACCTGATGTGCACCAGCATGAATTAACTCATTAAAGAGGTTAAGATTGGAGGCAGTTTGGGCTGCAATGACAACAGTCTAATTGAGTTTATGATATCAAGGAATATGGGCCTGCAAAGAGCAAAGTCAGGACTCTGAACTTAAGCAGAGAGAACTTTCAGATGTTTAAAGATATAGTGGATGAGATCCCCTGGGTCACAGTCTCTCAGGACAAACTGATTACAGCTGGCTATTATTTAAGGCACTTTTCTTAGGTTGCAAGAGGTCTCCATGCCCATGTACAAGAAATCAAGCAGGGAAGGTAGGAAAGCAACATGGCTAAGCAAGGACCTGATGACCAAACTGAGGTGTAAGAAAGAAATGCCCAGGCAGTGGTGGCAGAGACATGTGGCCCCATGGAGGTCTACAGGGATGCCATCTGGATGCGTTGAGATGGAATCAAGAAGCACAGATAGAACTGAACTTGGCAAGGGATGCAAATAATAACTAGAAAGAATTCTACAGGTACATTGTCCAGAAAATAAAGGCCAAAGAAAGTGTACCCCCTCTGATAAAAAAAGAAGGGAGAACTGGTAACAACAGTCCTGGAGGAGGCTGAGGTACTCAGCAAGCTCTTTGCTTCAGTCTTTACTGCCAGTCAGGCTTCCCACATCTCTCAAGTCCTTGAAGAGAAGATGTAAGTTGCTGCTCCTAGGCAGAGGCTAGGGGGGAGATCAAAGTCCCTCCCACTGTAACCAAAGAGCAACTTCAAGACCACATGATAATACTGACCAGGTACAAGTCTATGAGGCCCGATGACTATTTGTACACTTTGATAAGATCCACCGAGTCTTCTCCAGGCTTAACAGTCACAACTTTCTCAGCCTCTCTTGATAGTAGAGGTTCTCTAGTCCCTCACTTGTCTTGATGGCCCTCTGTTGGACTTTTTCCAGTATCTCCAAGTCTCTTTTGCATGGAAGTGCCAAAAACTGGATGCAGGACTCCAGGTGCAGCCTCACCATTGAAGAGCAGGGGGGGAGTTCCACCTCTCTTGACCTGCTGGTGATACTTTTTGTAATTCAGACAAGAATACCATTAGCCTTCTTAGCAGCAGTGGCATATTACTGAAGTGGTCAGAAAAAAAAATGATATACAGAGGTGTTCAGAAAGAGGAAGTCTAATGGAGTACAATTATTTTTTTTTTTTTTTTTTTTTCAAAATTGCCACATAGTACACATCTTTTAAAAATCATATTATTGTTATTTTCTCTTAAAAAAAAATAAAAATAAAAAGTGACATTTTGTCTTTTCAAACAGAAAAAAAAGTAGTGAGGCTGTCTATGAGAAATTCAGAAATTAGTGAGTTGTACTTATCAAATTTCTGAAATTATAAATCTGAAAATGTTGTTGTACTTGGCTTGAGAATTAAAACATGATGATTAAGGTATGATATGATTCCCAAATCTGTAGATGGAGCCTGGGGGAGGAAAATTCCTCCATCTGTAAGTGAAGAGCGTATTCAAGTCCACCTGGTGAAATTAAGTCTAAGTAGAGGGGACAAGATATAGAATATAGTCCCAAATCTATATTCAGAACTTTTACAGAGATATGATTTAGGTCTTATCTGCACACCTGGACAAAGATACCATATCTGCATACCTGGACAAATTTAAGGTTTTTATTTTTATTGTTTTCTTGATTCACTTGGTGTGTTTAACCCCATTCTTTCTCATTACAATGAACTTGTACTCTGACCTCAGATTGACATTGAATTATATAATACACAAGCCACTAAACTGATTTGGCTCCTCAAGGAGGTTTCTTCATCTGAAAGTACATAGGCTTTGTGGACCTATAAAAATTTTTAACAGGAAAATAGATGAAACACCAATTATAAGTATGCTGAAATGTGCATTTATATATAAAAATGGCGTTTTAAAGTTGCCATTACTTCCTAATGCATACTTAGATGTTTGCTATTATTTATTTACTAATTTCATCAATGAGGTGACACACAGAGTCTCACTGCGGGGAATCTTTAAAATACATTTGAAGTATTCCATGAGTCTGAGACTCTTATTTTCTGCTTCCTGGTGTGTGGCAAGAACTACAATAACAATAACCTGTAGATAATTACTGGTTCTAAATTATTGCAGTTGAGCCTTCTCTGTAACTTTATACACTAAGTTCTCAAAAGGTAGTGCTTGGAATCTGTTTGAGGAGGAAAAAAACAGCTTCTGAGAAATTATGTATTTGTTTCTTTCTTTCAGATGAAAACAACAGGCTAAACTTGTGAAAAAAAAAAAAAAAAAAAAAAGTATTTCCTGTGTGTAAAACACATAGCCAGTTACTTTGCGTGTACTAAAGAGGAAGAATTCTGTATAAGGCCTGTGACATTCCATTTGCTTGGTAATGACCCTGTTTTATCTATTCACAGTTGTGACAAATGTATCTACAAAGATCTGTAAGTAAGTGCTAACAGGATTGTTTACAAATCTGAGCTTTCAAATAAGTAGTGATATAAAAATATCCAGAGGAAATCTCTGTCTGGTAGAACAAGGATAAGTAAAACATTTACAAATTAGAGATAGGTACAAGTAGTGATAGGAAGTTGATAGTTCCATTAACAGCATGTATTAGTTATGAGATTCTTCCTTTTATGGCTAAACTAGGAGTTTCTGTTTTGTCCATTTATTACATAGATATGAGATTTAATTTTAGTATTTTAAATACTGAACAGGTGCTTTGTGTACATCTACACTTAATTTTCATTTTGATCAGATGAGAGCTTCAAATGTTAATTTTTCAGATAATCAGTTGTTGTCTGTGACTCACCCTTAAATCTGCACAATGGAAGAAGTCTCTGTGCAGGTGGGCAAGGGCAATGTGCCCACGAAACTCAGAGAATAATGCAATGTGTGACCCATCACAGGTGTTGCAAGGAATCTGACTTTATCTCAAAACATAGGGGAAGGAATTACTGCTTTAGAGAAACAGCTAAGTCAGTTGGTTATATCAACTGATTATACCACAGTTGAATAGATCAACTGTTAATATAAACATTTCTCCCCGCATTAGTTAAAAGACTGAGAATGTCCCCTTGAGCCAAACCACTATGTAAGAAGGGTATACATGTCCCAGCTCAACATCCAGTAAAAAAAAAAAAAAACTAACTAAAGAATTTCAAAGAGAGCAATGGGTTTAAGCTGCCTTTAAGCCATGTGTTCCTTCCTAGTGTTTGGGGATACTGAGCGTTGTGATGGTTAACACATTACATAGACTGGTAATAGGAATCATATTGGTATTGTGATTGAACTGCGTATTGTAATTTCTATATTTTGGCAAGTGTAATTTACATTTCTATTGTGTTTTCACCATTTTTATTTTGTATCACTCTGCTAAAGCAAAAATCCCATGTATCATCAGATATATTCAAATAAATAAATTTGATATTGAACATTACACGATACATGCATGGAATATCTAAATAACCTAGTCAGAGAGTATTCAACTGTCCTGGTTTCAGCTATGATAGAGTTAATTTTCCTCTTAATAGCTGTAGTAGTTTTACTCTGGTGAGCAGCCGAGCTCCACCACAACAGTTCTCTCACTCCCCTTCCTCAAAGGGAAAGAGGAAGAAAATACAAAGGGCTCAAGGCTGGAGATAAGGACAGGGAGATTGCTCTACAACTATTGTGACGGGTAAAACAGACTCAGAATAAGAAAATTATTGACATTTATTGTCTATTACTAGCAAGCTAGAGAAGTGAGAAACAAAGAAACCAAAACAAACAAACAACAAACAAAACAAACAAACAAAACACAACAAAAACCTTCCTCCCATCCACCTTCTTCCACTTCCTCCCCCCGAGCAGCACAGAGAAATGAGGGAATGGGGGTTGTGGTCAGTCTATAACACTTTGTCTCCACTGCTCCTTCTTGGTCACTCTGCCCCTGTTACAAATTGGGGTCCCTCCCATGGAATGCCATCCTTCCTGAACGGATCTTGCAGGAGCTCCCCACAAGCAGCAGCTTTTCAAGAACTGCTCCCATATGGGTCCACAGCATAGAGTCCATCCATCCAGAGCACACTGCTCCAACCTTGGTTCCCCACAGGCAGCAACTCCTTCCAGGTCACCTGCACCTGTGTGGTCCCCTCTCCATGGGCTAGAGGTCTGGCCCAGGACCTGTTTCTGCAGGAGCTCTCCATGGGCTGCAGCCTCCATCAGGGCAGATCCACCTGTTTCACTGTGGTACACCATAGGCTGCAGGGGGACAACCTGCTCCACCATGGACTTCACCCCATACTATAGGGGAACTTTGGCTCCGGTGCCTGGAGCACCTCCCCCCCCTCCTTCACTGGCCTTGGTGTCTGCAAGGCTGTTTCTCACTCTTCACTCTCCCAGCTGCTGTGTAGCAGCCTTTTTTTTCCCCCTTGTTAAATACCCTGTCACACAGACAAAAACAACATTTCTTATTGGATCAGCTCTGGCAAGCAGCAGACCCCTTATCTAACATGAGGCAGCTTCTGGATTCTTCTCACTGAAGCTACCCATATGACCCCCCGCTACCAAAACCTTGCCACATAAGCCTACTACTTTATCTGGTATGGCACTGTGTTTTGAATTTAGATTGAGAATGATGTTGGTAACATGCTGATGTTTTAATTTTTGCAGAACAGTGCTTACCTTAACCCAAGGGCTTTTCAGCTTCTCATATCATCCTGCCAGCAAGGAGGCTGGAGGTGCACAAGGAGCTGGAAGAGGACAGAACCATGACAGCTGTCCAAAAGGATATTCCATAACATATGACATCATGCTCAACAATTTATATAGGGTAGCTGGTGATGGTGGGGGAAACAAATGGGATGGGCATTGGTCAGTCAATGGTGAGCAATTGTACCGTGCATCATTTTTTTTTTTTTACAGGTTATTATTTGTAGTGCTATTATTATTATTGCATTTTTTTCTTTTCTGTCCTAATAAACTGCCTTTATCTCAACCCACAAGCTTTTACATTTTTCCGATTCTTTTCCCCATCCCACTACAGGGGGAGGGTGAGAGAATGGCTGTGTGGTGCTTAGCTGCCAGCTGGGTTAAACCACAACATCAACTCTGACTTTATTATGCTTTATTTTGTCTTTAAGAATGACAGATGAACTCATTTTAAATGAAACGTGACTAGAATTACTACTTTGAGAGTGCACCTCATAGACTTAAATTACAAATAAGTGTTTAGCTCACAGTAGAGTACAGATAATCTAAAGGGAAACCTTGGAAATATTTAGTTTTGGGGCAATGGGTTCTGAAGTAAATTATTCCTTTTTTTTTTTTTTTTTTTTTTTTTCCTGAAGCCTTGTCTTCTCATCACTCTCTCTTAAAAGGCTGAGATATGTTTCAGGGAATTATCTATTTTTAGTTGGTCTTGACGCCTAGGGATATGGTTTAGTGGGTGATCTTGGTAGGAAGGGGATGGTTGGTCCAGATGATCTTGGAGGTTGTTTTCAACCTTAATGATTTCATGTTTCTATGATTCTTAAGTCATAAATGGTCAAGAGGCCAAAGATATATTCAAATGAGAATTAGCAGTAATATTTTCATGTTAAAAAAAAAAAAAAAGAAGAATTAAAATGAATAAAATTTTACTTTAAGCACATTTTTATTCTCTGAGAAATGATATTTTCAGTCTTATTCAACTATATATCTGGTGTTCTTAAGCACTTTAAAATTGCCATGTCTAACAAAAACATCAATATTTAATCATGATTCTCTATTACCTACTAGAGTGTTGTTGTTACCAGAATGAAGTCTAAAAGATGTTGCACAATAACATTACACCCAGATTAATTGATTCAGGCTATATATTTATAAATCACAATATTTAAAACACCGAACTTGAAATATTGACAACATTAAATTAAGAACAATACTCCTGCTTCTGCAAGCTGTTCCTCATTTAACAAATCTCATAAGTCAATGAAAATACCTGCTTAAGAGTCATAAGCATAATGTTATAGATAAGTCGTAATAAATCACAAAATCATAGAAAAATGTAGGTTGGAAAATACCTCTAAGATCATCTACTCCAGCCTTTAACATAGCCTCCTCAAGTCTACCACTAAGCCAGGTTCCTAAACATTACATTTACATGTCTGTTGAAGACCTCCATGGATGGTGACTCAACCACTTCCCTGGGCAGCCTCTTCCAATGCTGCACAACCCTTTCAGTAAAGAAATTTCTCCTAATATCCAACCTAAATCTCCTCTGGTTCTACTTGAAAACATTTCCCCTTGTGTTATCACTTGGCATTTGGGAGAAGAGCCCTATCCCCACCTCACTACAACCTTCTTTAAGGTAATTTAAAAGTACAGTAAGGTCTCCCTGAGTCTTCTTTTCTCCAGGCTAAACAACACCAGTTCCCTTTGATGTTCCTCAGAAGACTTGTTCTCTAGACCCTTCACCAGCTTTGTTGCCCTTCTTTGGACATGCTCCAGGGCCTCATTATCCTTCTTTTAGTGAGGGGCCCAAAACTCAAGAAGGTATTTGAGGTGTGGCCTCACCAGAGTCAAGTACAGAGGGACAATCACTTCCCTAGTCCAGCTGACCACACTGTTTCCAATACAAGCCAGGATGCTGTTGGCCTTCTTGGTCACCTGAGCACACTGCTGGCTCATATTCAACAGTCTGGTAACCAATACGCCCAGGTCCCTTAAATCTGGGCGGCTTTCCAGCCACTCTTGAAATCACAGAATCATAGAATCATAGAATATCCTGATTTGGAAGGGACCCATAAGGTTCATTGAGTCCAACTGCTGGCTCTACACAGGTCTACCCAAAAATTCAGACCATATGACTAAGCGTACAGTCCAAACGCTTCTTAAACTCTGACAGGCTTGGTGTTGTGACTATGTCCCTGGGAGCCTGTCCTAGCGCACGACAACCCTCTCAGTGAAGAACCTCATCCTGATATCCAGCCTGAACCTCCCCTGTCGCAGCTTGACACCATTCTCACGGGTTCTATCGCTTGCCATTAAAGATAATAGATCAGTGCCTGCCCTTCTTCACTCCCCCTTATGAGGAAGTTGTAGACCACAATGAGGTATCCCCTCAGCCTCCTCTTCTCCACACTGAACAGGCCAAGTGACCTCTGCTGCTCCTCATACATGTTCTCCTCTAGGCCCTTTATCATCTTTGTAGTCTTTCTCTCAACACTCTCCAATAGTTCCATGTCCTTTTTGTACTGTGGTGCCCAGAACTGCACACAGTACTCAAGGTGAGGCCACACCAGCGCAGAGCAGAGCAGCACAATCATTTCCCTCAACCGACTAGCAATGCTATGCTTGATGCACCCCAGGATACGGTTGGCCCTCCTGGCTGCCAGGGCACACTGCTGGCTCATATTAACTTGCTATCAACCACAACTCTCAGATCCCTCCCCGTGGGGCTGCTCTCCAGCATCTCGTCACCCAGTCTACACGTATAGCCAGGGTTGCCTTGTCCCAGGTGCAGGACCCAGAACTTGCTCTTGTTAAACTTCATGCAGCTGGTGACTGTCCAGTTCTCCAATCTGTCCAGATCTCTCTTCAAGGCCTTTCCACCCTTAACAGAGTCAACAACTCCTCCAAGTTTAGTGTCATCATCAGATTGCTCACATGCTCAAAACACTTTCTAGTCCTATATCCAAATTGTTTATAAAAATATTAAAGAGAACTGCTCCTAAAATGGAGTGTTGGGGGACCCCGCTAGTGACTGTCCACCAGCCTGATGTAGCCCCATTTACCACAACCCTTTGAGCCCTGCCCGTTAGCCAATTGCTCACCCATCCTATGATGTTTTTTTTTTTTTTTTTTTTTTTTTCTAGCTGTATGCTGAATATTTTATCCAGTAGGATCCTATGGGAAACTGAGTTAAAAGCTTTACTGAAATAAAAAAGATCAACTGGCTTCCCTTGATCAACTAGATACGTGAATACGTGATCTTATCATAAAAGGAAATCAAGTTAGTCAAACAGGACCTACCCCTCGTGAGCCTATGTTGGCTGGGATGAATGACTGCATTGTGCCCCAAGTGCACTTCAATAAATTCAAGGATAATCTTCTCCAAAATTCTCTTCCCCTATCCTGTAGTGTTTCATGGGATTGTTGTGACCCACATGCAGGACCCGACATTTAGCCTTGTTGAATTTCATGTAGTCAGCGCTTGGCCCATCGGTCCAGCCTATCCAGATCCCTCTGAAGAGCCCTCTTATCCTTGAGCAGATCAACACTCACGCCTAACTAGTTGTCGCCTGCAAACTTACTGAGGGTGCACTCAATCCCCTTGTCCAGATCATTAATAAACATATTGGAGAGAACTGGCCCTGATACTGAACCCAGGGGGACACCACTAGTGACCTGCCTCCAACTGGATTTAACTCTATTCACCACAATTCCACATGTATTAAATAAAAGCATTTTATACACTTTCATTTAGTATAACAAATAAAATTGCTCAACCTGATACCAGTGTATAGTTTACTCTGTTTTGTGTGAAAGAGACAAAATATGTACTTTGAGCAAAAGGCAAAATGATCCAGGCCCTGGAGATGATTAAAGAATGATTAACTGAGGAACTGCTAATCAGAAAGACCACTATGTTGATACTCTTGAGGGAAACATCCTGATATATGCCCTTGAATGCATCATCAGTCAACGTAGAGTGAATAGATGTCTGAAAACCAAAGATTAGGAGTAATCTAATGTGAACTGTCTGTGAACTACCTTCATTATAATTGTAAAAATCACACCCCTAGGCTGGGAGATCCCCAGCTCAAGAAGGGGGTTTGTTTCCCTTGTTCATTCTTCCTCTCTGAGGATGCACAGAATGATTTTCATGTCAGCAGTATGCTTATTATGAAACCATTTGAAGGTTAGGGGATTGTACAAACATATAAATGTATTGATAAGCATTGTATAAAGAGTGGCAAAGAAATTCCTTAGGTGTACCATCTTTGTGAGAAAACAGCTGGTACCCAGATTTATGCAATTATGAAATAAACAATATCTCTACCTAGTGTGTGGAATGGCTTATTGCACATTGGGTAATGAATATAAACTTTTTATCAAACAACTAACCCCTCCTTATTCACAAAAATTGTCCGCAGCTGAAGAAAACAAACAAACAGCAATATTTGTCACTGGGATTGAGTGTTCTTTTGTCAAATACAAATATAATAATAATAATAATAATAAAACAGTTTCACTAAGTGAAGAAAAGGAGAGTGATAACAAAGAAGGTATTACTTACTACTTAAGAGGGAGATTGTTAACTTTGCTGCCAACCTGTTATCCAGAAAATATACAAATGGATGTGACTGTGTGCTCTCTCCCCTCTCTGCTTCTCGCCTGCACTCTGATGTAATCCAAAGTGATAATGACTCACACTTCTCATTTAAGAAAGTGCAAGACTAGACAAAACAAGTAGGAATTCACTGGGTATTTCACACTCCATACTAACCTCAAATGTGAGGATAGAAAGAGATAATGGCTTACCGCATGAGAATCAATGTGATACAGGACTACAGGACTTTTCGAGGTACTCAATCAGTTAACCGATTCAGACCTAATGGAAGACCTGTAGGCCGGGCTTTTTTTTTTTTTTTTTTTGTAAAAACAGAGTTTATCTCTTTACCTACTGGGGAAAGAGAATACCAGACAAAATTAACAGTCAGGGCACCCCGTGATGGTCAATTTAACATCTGTCTGTAATATAACTATGACCTCATGCCCTACTTGTCTTGGAAGTGCACAATGGATTTTCCTTTCTTTTTAATGGGTTAATCTGTTTGGAATTCCTCCACCAATACAAATCTTTCTTTTTCTTTTACAGCACTGCCCAAGATGATGGACAGAGATGCTGTGTTTATGTTGTTATCCCTAACCTTAACAATACTATTCCTGTCAGTTTATAGTCAAAGGACCCTAGAGTGTCCATGGTCTCAAATTCCCAGTTTAAGTATGCTGGAAGTATGGGCATACACTCTAGTAAGGGAGATTAAAATCTTTCCACTGTGGTCATGGACAGAACTGAATAATACTCAGAAAACAAGTGAAACTGGGATAAAGATGAAGCTGCTAATTAAGTTCCTTGACTTCAGAGAATGGCAGGGAAAGAAATTAAAACAGGATGCCAGATGATCAGTGGGTCTACCCATGAGAGGGCATCTCAGATTTCTGTGCACATTACATCAAACCCAACAACAAAAGATATGAAACTTTGTGCCTATGAAAGATTTGACTGTTGGAACAATTTTACTATTATACAACCTGCTTTTGTATTCTGCTTCTGGGCTTGCCATAGCATGGGATTATCATTTAAATTTAAAATAGACATTACTAAGCTTAGTAAAAGAATACAAGAATAATATCCATCCCAATTAAAGGATGATTCACCTGTTCACCGTTCCTAAGTATGTCTTATTCAGGATGGTTAACATGCAGGCAAACCTTCACCTCCACCAAATGAACAAGGAGAGATGTGACCGGTTTCATAGTGAGATAACTGAGAGTCTTAAATAGTATAGATACTGAAGTATGTATAAATAAAGCACATCACAACCATAAGTGATTTAAGCAAATTAGATCCTGGGATGCATCAAGCACAGCATTGCTAGTCGGTCAAGGGAAGTGATTGTCCCGCTCTACTCTGCACTGGAGAGGCCTCACCTTGAGCACTGTGTGCAGTTCTGGGCACCACAGTACAAAAAGGACATTAAATTGTTGGAGAGTGTCCAGAGGAGGGCAACAAAGATGGTGAAAGACCTGGAGGGGAAGACGTATGAGGAGCGGCTGAGGTCACTGGGCCTGGAGAAGAGGAGGCTGAGGCCTCATTGCAGTTTACAACTTCCTCGCGAGGGGGAGTGAGAGGCGGGTGACCTATTCTCCATAATCACCAGTGATAGGACCTGCGGGAACAGGGTTAAGCTGAGGCAGGGGAAGTTTAGACTAGACATCAGGAGGAGGTTCTTCACCGAGAGGGTGCTCGCGCACTGGAACAGGCTCCCCAGTGAAGTAGTCACTTCACCAAGCCTGTCTGAATTGAAGAAATGATTGGATTGTGCACTTAGTCACATGGTCTAAACTTTTGAGTAGACCTGTGCGGTGATAGGAGTTGGACTCGATGATTCTTATGGGTCCCTTCCAACTCGGGATATTCTATGATTCTATGATTTTATGATTATAGAGTCTTCTGTATTAACACTGGGAATTAGCCAATGGCTCTGATTGTATATATCGTCTCAATGGGAAAGACTTAATAAAACGGATCTAATAGAGACAGTCCAGATGAGGGCCACAAGAATGATCCGATGTCTGGAACTCCTTCCCTATGAAGACAGGCTGAGGAAGTTGGGGTTTTCAGCCTGGAGAAGAACACGTTCTGGGGTGACCTCATTGCAGCCTTTCTAGTACCTAAAGAAGACTTACAGGAAAGATGGGGAAGGACTCTATCAGGAATTGTAGTAATAAGAAAAGGAATAATGGTTTTAAACTTAAAATAAAAATAAAAATAAAATAGATTTAGACTAGATATTAAGAATATTTTTTTTACTCAGAGGGTGGTGAGGAGGCACTGGAACAGGTTATCCAGAGAAGATGTGGATGCCCCATCCCTGGCAGTGTTGAAGGCCGGGTTGGATGGGGCTTTGAGCTACCTGATCTAGTGGGTGGCATTCCTCCTCATGTCAGGGGATTATCTTTAAGATCCTTTCCAACCCAAACCATTCTGTGATTCTGTGACCACAAACTGGTTGTAGATGCACTTTGTGTAGTCCAAGATGACTCTAGCTCTTAGTTATATCCAAAGTCAATTTGTTTTTAATATGTTAATGACCCTTAATGAGCAAGAAGTTACCATAGGTCAGTCTGGAAACTTCCTTCAGCTATTTTTCTCCTTGTTTCTTACCTTTCATCCCTTATCTCCCTTACTTCTGCTAGCTCAAGTCTACCAGTCTCCCTGTTTTGTTCAAGATTTCCTTGTTTTCCCAGTTTAAGACTATATACTCTGTCAATTAGAATGTAGTGTGGGCCCAATAAAACAGAGACGAATGACAAACTGTTAATGTTAATGCATGCATTGCGTGGGAACAAGGATTTATTTGTTAGTAATAGGTAATAAAATGCATTAATCCCCCTATGCTGAGTCTGTTTTTTGTGTTTTTTCAGCTGCCCAGCTGAGTAAAACCACCACTGATGGAGAACACCATTGATGGGGCACTCTTTTTGGACGGTCACTGACAGCAGTTGGGAATTTTTAATTTAATTTTTCACCCAGTTTTGATTTTACTAACTCTAACATGATGTGTCTATTGCTTTTAATCATATAGTAAGTATATAAAGGCTTGGTACATAATAAGACAAATAACTCCATCCACCCAAAATATATATATTAGTATGTAACTAATAACAATATGTTGTGATAAATCTGGATGTTGTAGATGACAATATCTCACTTTCTGTGGATCTCTATGAACAAAAAATATTAATATAATATTATGCATATTTATGACACAGAAGTCAAGAGTTAACCATGCCACCACTTCTGTGAAAGGTAAAATAACTATAGTTATGAGGTGGTGTGTGACAGTATACTCCTTTCCTGCCACTTCATGTCTTTGATCTGGCTGTTGCCTTGCTTAAACACGGACTGTTGCACCTGAGGCTTTGCTCAGACAGATAGTGAACGGTGTATCTGTTACACCCAAGGACTTGCTCATGCAGGTACTGACCACAATATTGGCTCAACCTGTGTACTGGAGAAACTGACAGACAGACATCTTGCTCAGCAGATGAGGGCCAATGGAATATGCACCAAACAAAGCAAAAAAGCAAAACAAAACCAACCAACCCACCACATAGAAAAAAAAAAAAAAAAAAAAAAAAACACCCCCCCAACAAAAAAAAAAAAAAAAAAAAAAAAAAAAAAAAACACCCCCCCCAAAAAGCAAAAAAAAAAAATATGACCAGGAGGCCAAGAGCCCATAGAGTTCTTCTGCATGGTAGCAATCTGCATGACAGGATCTCCCCTTGAGTAGGGATGCCTCTCAGGGTCACACATGATATAAAGATCCCTTACTCCTTACAAGAGAGAGTCCTTGCTGCAACAGAAGCATGGCAATCTTAGAATTTATCTTGGATTGACTGTGCCCATGTAATAATTAGAAATAAAACGTAGACCAAGTCTGGGAGTGGATTCAGCCAGAAACCAAGCTCTTTACCTGTTCAGTGCAAGGAGTTTAGTAAACAAGGGAGACCACTCTGAAATTTTTGACTCAATGAGAGGGTCTCCCCAGTGCATCTGACTTAACCTGTCCTCTATGCAGTAAATAAATGTACCTTTTAATCTTGAATCAATTTTTTATTTACAGTTAAGCTTTGTTAGATCACTACATTATACCAATAAATATATTTTTGTTTCTGTCTTATGAATGTATGATTTAATCTGTAACAATGGATAATAAAAATAAGTTACCAACTTTGTATAGTTTTGATTTTTTTTTTTTTTTTTTTTTTTTACGACAGAGAAAAGTAATTCCATAGTGGAAAAACATACAAACAAACAAACAGGCATGCAATAAAAACATAGGAAAACTCTGATTTGTGATAGCCAAAGCCTACTGACACAAGTTACAATTGTCTCCCTAGATATGTGGCATCAGCTTGAAGCATACTGATGTGCTTTACCAGAAATTCTGCCTCAACAGCAATAATTGTTCTGTTTTACCTATTTAAATAATGCCATTGATCTTGTCCATGGACAAACATTTCCTTAAGATGGATGAAAATATTAAAGAGAAAAATATTAAAGAGAAAAGATTTATTTCAAGAACATATAAATCAGGGTAATCAGTTGTTCTCATCACATGTACCAATGTCCAAGTATAATTTAGTGTTCTTATAGCTCAGCTGGAAGTATCATAAAGTTTTTTTTTTTTTTTTTTAAATCGAAGTATCTAAATTCTAAACATTTTTTTTCTGAAGAAAAACATAAATCTTTAGTAGTTGTAGTAAAAAGATCTAATAAAACCTTGCTAAAGATGAAAATTATTATAAGAAATCAGATATATACAACTATCAGAGTAAATCAAATCTAATAAAAATGTATGAAAATTAATTATAAGCATAGGTGTCTGTCCCCTGAAAATAATCTACATTTTTTTGTATTTAACATAAATGTAAAGCTTAGGTTTCAAGCTTTACAGTATTTGTATTGTCTAATTCAACACTTTTTTTTTTTTTTCCTTTTTTTTTTTTTTTTTCCTGAACGAGATATACAAAGAATCAGCAAAATAAAAAATTATGTGCAGGCACAAAATATCTGTTACATTTAGCTGAAAGTCATTTTTAATGCAGTAGGAGTTGCCTGATTATGGGGAAAATGTAATGTGTTGAAGAGTTTATGTTTATGGGAATAAGGGGATAACGTCTCATAACTTAGAGTATTTCCTTTTGTTATAATTAGTTCCGTACATTCTGCCTGTGCATAAATGCATGTGGCAGAGGAAGCAAATAAGCAAATACGTCCATACAAAGATAAAAAGTTATGATCTTATTGGGACTGCAAATATGTAGTGGGATAAGTTGCCACACTGAGTGTTGCAGTGGATGGTTACAGGATTCATAGGAAGACAGCTCAGGAAGACAAGGAGCTGGTCCTGCACTCTGCAAAAAAAACTGATCACAGAATGACAGAATCATCAAGGTTGGAAGAGACCTCCAAGATCACCGAGTCCAACCTCTGACCTAACAAGTCCTCCACTAAACCATATCACTAAGCTCTACACCTAAACGTCATGTAAAGAGCTTCAGGGATGGTGACTCCACCACCTCCCTGGGCAGCGTATTCCAATATCTAACAACCCTTTCAGTAAAGAAGTTCTTCCTAATATCCAACCTAAACCTCCCCTGGTGCAACTTTAGCCCATTCCCCCTCATCCTTTCACCAGGCATGTGGGAGAATAGTCCAACACCCACCTCACTACAGCCTCCTTTAAGGTATCTGTAGAGTGCGATAAGGTCACCCCTGAGCCTCCTCTTCTTAAGGCTGAACAACACCAGATCCCTCAGTGGCTCCTCATAAGACTTCTTTTCCAGATCCCTCACCAGCTTCGTTGCCCTTCTCTGGACTCTCTCGAGCACTTCAATGTCCTTGTTGTAGCCCAAAACTGAACACAGGACTCGGGGTGTGGCCTCACCAGAGCTGAGTAAAGGGGGACAATTACTTCCTTAGCCATGCTGCCTGCATTGTTTCTTATACAAGCCAGGATGCTGTTGACGTTCTTGGCCACCTGAGCACATTGCTGGCTGACTAACAACCAATACTCGCAGGTCCTTCTCCACCGGGCAGCTAACCACTCATCTCCCATCCTGTAGCACTGCTTGGGGTTGTTGTGCCCCAGGTGCAGGACCCGCCACTTGGCCTTGTTGAACTTCATACAGTTGGCTAGCTGATATGCCTAGATCCTTGACCTGGATAAGTGATTAATCAGTAGAAGACTTATGGATAAGGGTCAGAGGATGGACTAGCACAAATGATGTTATGTTATTGGCCTGCTAGACACTTTCTAATCAAGAAAGTGAAGTAATTTTAAGATCAGGTCCTGCAAAGATTATGGATAAAATAATGGAAGTCATTTTTGATCATGTGAAAAAGAAGGAAGTGATTGGCCAGAAAGTATTTTCCAAGGGCAAATTGAGCTTAATCAAGCAGCTTGCCTGCTGCAGTGAAACAGCTAGCTCAGTTAGACAAAAAGTGAATGTTATTTATGAAATGCAAAAAGTGATGTAACTTTCCAAGACTTGTTTTGGAGAATTAGAAAGAAGGATTTTAGAAACTATATTTTGTTCATGAGGCTAAGGAAAGATTTTTTTACTGTCTTCAAGCACTTAGTGGAGGGCATAGTAAGGATGGATCCATATGCTCCTTAGTAGTGCAACAAGAAGCAACAGGTACAGCTTGGAGCAGTATAAATTTTTACTCAATAAAAACAATTAACCAGCAGAGTGGTCAAACACTTGGACAGGTAGCCCAGGAAGACTATGGACTTTCCAGCCTCAGAGATTTTCAAAACTCAATGGACAATGCCCTGACCAACCTGCTCTTGTTGGACCAATGTTGAGCAGAAAGTTGGACTAGGTGACTCCCCTACAACGTCTATGATTCAACAATTTAATGATTCTATAAGTAAAGTTTTTTTAAAGAAAAACAGACTATGCACTCTGTTTTTGTTTGTTTGTTTTTGAAGTGCTAGGAGAAAACTATAGCTGTCTAAAAGTACAAATAAGAACCAAAAATATGCTGCAAATTTACCACTGTAAACCAACATGAAGAGTTTCCTCTACCTTTTTTTTTTTTTTTTTTTTTTTCAAAGCAGTGTATTTTTTTTACACAGATCTTTTTTATTATCTTTCATAGGAAAATATTAAAAATGTTAACCCTTAGAATTCTTTGACCTTTGGGAAGCCTAGACCAGAATATAAGGCAGACTTTTCATACAAAACAAGGATATTGACATGCATGATTTTCACTTATTTCCTTTAAATGACTCTAACTAGCATTGGAAGCTCACAGAAAATCTCTAATGGATCTTTGTACTTCAACATATGATTCTTTGGAATTAAACAAGCTGAAAATGTAGCTATGAAGATTAGTTGAAATATAACCTCTATAAAAAGACACTTTTTAATTCTCACTCAGATTTGAATGGCTTTGTTCACAATGCACGTGTAAAAATTGTGACCAACCAAAATATGTAGAATTAAATGAAAATTAAAAGTTGCCTAGATAGGTTGTGCAGTATCCATCCTGGAAGGCTGTGGTGTTTTTACTCTGGTGGGCAGCTGACTTCTACCATGCCCACTCTCTCACTCCCCTCCTCACAGAGGAAGGGGAAGAAACTATGACACAAAGAGCTCAAGGTTTAAGATAAGGATGATTTAATTAAAAGGAAAAGGGAGAGAGAGAAAAAGCAGTTACTCTCTACTTCCCAACAATGAGCAATGTTCGGCCACGTCCTGGGAAACAGGGCCTCAATACAAGTAGCAGTTGTTCGGGAGGACAGATGCTTCTAAAATGAGATCTCCCCCCTCCCCCTCCCTTCCCCTTCCCACATTTGGGTGTGACATCATATGCCATGGAATATCCCTTTGGTTGGTTCAGGTCAGATGCCCTGGTGATATCCCCTCCTCATCACATGCCCACCCCCAGCCTGCTGGCTCTTGGGGGCTTGGAGGAAGTCCTGATGCGGTGCTTATTTTGTAGCAATGGACAAAACACTGGTGTGATACCAGTGCTATTCTAGGTACAACTGCAGAGCACATCACTGTATGGGCTGCTGCAGGGAAAATTAACTCCATCCCAGCAAGACCTAGCACAAAGGCTTTCAAGAGCATACTAAGTATAGGCCAGAACAAGTTGGTCTGAACACACAGTTGACTTTACTTTGAACAGGATGTTGGACTAGAGACATCCTGAGTCTTAATCATCATACTATCCTAAAATTTTATGCAGACAGCAGTATTCATCCCATGAGGATTTTAACATAAATTCATTATCCTATATAATTCTATCAAAATGTACAAATTCTAACAGTTATTAAATATGGAGTGGGGTGTGGGGGACCATTACTAAGAAAATTAGAAATCTCCCTTAAAATGAAAAAAAAAAAAAAAAACAAACACACACAAAAAAACCCAAAACATAAAACATATAAACAAACAAAACCAACATATCCACACAAACAATTCTGTTTACTATTTTATCTATTAGAAAAGGACCATTAATTACTTAATTCATTAGACCTTCATTCTTTTCACCTCACAGTCTGGACTTTCAAACACCTTAAATATAAAAAAATATTTTTCTTAACTGGTAGGTAAATTACACACCTAAACAAAGATGAAAAGGCAAAATGTGTCATTATGTTTGTCTTGATATTATTTATTTAAAGGAAAAGGTTGCTTTAATAATGTCTATTTTACTTTTTTCTTTTCTCTTTCCTTGGAGGAAGATAAATACAGAGATATATTTTTATAGAAAATTATTAGTTAAAATGATTTCCTTTTGATCCTGTCTAATACGGACAGAAATAAATTCACTATCCTTCATATTCAAATATATGTTTTAGTTCTCTTCCATTACAATATAAGTTTCTGCTTACTGAAAACCAAATGGTTTAAATCTCTTCACTTGGCTGGGTAGAATGTTACAAAACAGTCAGTGCTAAAATTCACAACTCCCAAAGCATAACAGCATGAATAAAATTCACTTGCAATATTGTCAAACAATCTTTGCATTTTACTTATATCCTTTCCTCCCTCAGGCATACTGATACCTCGTGGCATCTTACTGGCTAATACAAGCTTTAAGCAATGGGAAAAGAGAAGAACAGTCAATGTGTGTATTAATCCAGAGTATGATAAATTGTACGGAGAAATATTTAATAGTTGTAGTTACCAGAGCACAGGAGTACTATGAATTTTCTTGCTCTATTTTATGAAGCATTAAACTGTTCAAAATAACTATTGCATCTAGATTCCATCCATAAATCAAGTCAGGCCAATGGCAGCAAAGTGATGGATATCCACCCATCTAAGGGATTTGATCATAAGACACAAGCTAAAACAGTGACAAGGCAGAGATAAATGTTTGTGTTCAGATTAACATCCCAAGGTCAGAGTGCCTATGCATATCAATGAGGAATTTCAACCAACACTCTAAGAATATCAATCTAGAAATGTATAATAGCAAACTGAAGAAGAAATTGAATTTTAATGAAGTTGTCTATTTTGATTGTCTAAGAAAATATTTATAGTAAACTAATCAAACAGAGACTGGAATTTGTTCTTGCATAGGGCTTGGTTTTTGAAAATAACAACCTTGTCCTGGGCTTTAATGTTTCTTTGTTTGTTTGTTTTCTCATTTATTTAATTTTACAAGGATGTTAACACAACATTAAAGGAAAAAAAAATACAATGTAAATTCTTTATTTCTTGAATGGAAAAATAGACCAAAATAGAATAAGGATTTGAAAGTATGAAAGTCATGTACTACTAATTCTAAAATGACTGTGTGTTTATACAAAGTCTCAGTAAGGTTGTACACACTTATTTAACAATTTCATTTGCATATGTTAAAAACAGAAGATAGTGGGAGCTGCATTTCAAGAATATAATTTATGTTAAAATAACTGATCAGCTTCCTAAAGAAGGGTGAATGTTTTCCACATTTATAATTTATAGTATTTTTTTTTCAGGTACATGAGATTTGAAAATATCATTTTCACCAAAAAAAAAAAAATAATAATCAAAACAAATAAACAAAGGAAAAAAAAAAAAAAAAAGATAAAACAAGGACACCACACTAAAAGCTTACTTATGATGTTAGATTTTGAGTGTATGTAAGTTTGGTGGATGTTTTAACAAAATGCTCAGCAATGCATGTTTGTCTATCTGGCATCACTTTCAAGTCCATAGGGCACATCCTTGTGCTGGTGGGACATTATATATTTATTATATCTATTTCTTTCAGCAGTGCTCTTTCAATTTGTCTCTCTACATTCTGTGAATTGCAGTAGAAAGAAAAAGTATGAAGTCATTAGTAATTCATTCAGTCTATAATAAAAAAATGATTTTGTGAACTGCACAATACTTCACAAAACCTTTATACTAATAACTGTAATTTACTGAATTAGCAAGCTTTGAGTTCTTAAGTTGTTGTAAACAAACTGAATAGAATTACTGTTTTTTTTTTTTTTTTAAATGAAAAACAAATAAACAAGCAAAGACCCCTAGTCCCTTCTGCTTAAGTAATAGATGACAAATTCTTTTAAAATTTATGCTCTTACATGTGTGATTGTACATATTTGTTTATATATTTATTTATAAACTGACACACATATAACGTCCACTCCTTTCAGGTGAATCATCTATCAAACTACTACATAACAGAGAATTCTGAATTATTCATTTATGTTTTTATTTTGCAAATTTTAGATGAAGATAAGTCATTTATTTAATTATTTTAGTCTGATATTTCGCCTACCTTTAATACTCAGCAATGGCTTTTTCTAAGTTTTCAGTGTTTCAGATAAGCTCAAGTGTATCTATGATACACGTACACACACAAACACACTGTAAAATATATTAAGCAGTGATTAAATTATAGTGAAAGAAAATTGTATCTTGAAATAAACAAATGAGTGAAAATACTAGTTTATTAAAAAGATTTATAATTAAATAAGCAGATATTCTGTTACAACCTTTCTTTTTCTTTCTTTTTTCTTTCTTTCTTTCTTTCTTTCTTTCTTTCTTTCTTTCTTTCTTTCTTTCTTTCTTTCTTTCTTTCCCTTTCTCTCTTTCTCTCTCTGTCTATCTTCTCTTCTCTTCTCTTCTCTTCTCTTCTCTTCTCTTCTCTTCTCTTCTCTTCTCTTCTCTTCTCTTCTCTTCTCTTCTCTTCTCTTCTCTTCTCTTCTCTTCTCTT
>CM021697.1:163577995-163592721 GCA_011074415.1 Stictonetta naevosa | reverse complement strand
CCTTCCCTTCCCTTCCCTTCCCTTCCCTTCCCTTCCCTTCCCTTCCCCTTTCTTTATTTTTTTTGTTATTTTTTTTTCTGATTAAGTCTAAAAAGCATTAAACTGCTAATTTATTCAGAAAACTGATTCTTGCAAATTTAGAAAATAAAATGAACAAACAAACAAAAAAGAACATTGTCCTAAAGAGCTTCTTAATCACAAGTCTTTATTACAACAAAGGGAAAGGTCTTAAGGATAAGCAAAACTGATCTGAAAATATTCTTACTTTTTATTGTTATTTTTTAATAAATGATTTATTTCTTCTTTAACTGTGCAAAAGGAAACAAACAAACAAAAAAGATACTTTGAGTAGGAGATCAATTAATTAATTTGGTTCCATATTCTTAGAGGACTGAAGCTGCTCTAAAGAAAATCTCTGAAACACTCTACGATCCATTTTTATGCATTAAATCAGTACAAAGAGAATCAGAAAAATATTATTCATCATTAATTTTGAAAAAAATGCAAAGAAAAATGTTAACATGATTGCCATCTTCATGTCTTCCATCTCATTGTGATTTTGAAAGTATTTCTGAATATTCTGGAAACTGTAAAAAAACATACTCTTAAAAATTATAAGGAGGGGAAATTGTATAGGAAACTTGTTTCTTAAAAAAAAAAAAAAAAAAAAAAAAAAGATTGGCATGACTTTGTCTGCAGGGAGATCAATGAAATAATGCACTGTATTTAAATGTTTCATCCAAGAAAAAGAACAAGATTAATTATAGCCTTTAACATTTTCACGGCAATCCATTGATAATTATAGTTCAAGAGAAAGAACAAAAGTAATTTAAAGATGTGTTTCTTCATAAGATATCTAATTTTATTTTTTCTTAGAAAAGAGGATATTTCAAAGGAGAACTTTCTCTTTTTTTTTTTTTTTTTTTTTTTTTTAGCTAGATGTGCTCTGTTTTCACAGAAGTAACGAAACAATTAGCTATTAAGAAATTTCTTTAATAAATGCTATATTTTCAGCTGCATCCATAGTGGTAAACTTGCTTATTGATTGTATGTTAAATGGCATCAATTTCAACAGTACCTCCTTCCTTTATCCCGTTTTTATTGCTGAGCATGACTTCACATGGTATGGAATATTTCTTTGGTCAGTTTGGATCAGCTGTCCAAACTATGTCACCTCCCAGCTTCTTGTTGGCAAGGCAGCATGAGAAGCAGAAAAGACTTTGTGTAAACACTGTTCAAGAGTAATTGAAACATCAGTGTGTTATAAACAGTATTCTCATCACAAATATAAAACATAGCACCATACAAACTATTATGAACAAAATTAATTCTAACCCAGTTAAAAATAATACAGCACCAAAAACAGCCAGTTAGAGCAATTAAATTAGACAGAAAGCAGTCAGGGATAGATGTGTCTTCTGACACAAGCAGTTGTTACAGTAGTTATAAGTGAAATTCTTCTTAAGAAGAATGCAAACAAAAAATAGTGCCACATCATATTCTCAATTTGTAACTGTCTAACCTATGATACTAATGTAGGCTTTCACAATCAATTATGACAAATACATGCTTTCAAAAGATTAGTAACCTTTTTTCTGTAGTACCACTCTTTTTCACACCTGGGGCCTCTCTTTTGTTCTCCCCTTTCCACCTCATTCACTCACAGCTGGTTCTTATCCTACCATATAAACATTCTTCTGGCTTCCAAAGTCCAATACTCGTCAGGCTAGGACTCTGGCGTATAATATCCTAGGTATGAACTTTAACCACTATATTATTAGGATGTTTAATTAAGATATGTACTACATTTGGTTTGCAAGTTATTTTGGATATGCTGGGAGGAAAAAGCATACAAATGTGTGTCATAGTTTGCCATACATGCCTGAAGTATGATTGAAATGGATTGAGATCATTTGTATTAATACTGTAATATCTTCATATGGATTTCTTTCACATGCATTTATATTTCTTGGTTTTAAAATGTAAAATGTATCTTTTAAAATGTAAAATAATTCAGAAGTCTGTATGGTGAGATTTATTTCTTTTCAGCTTTCCACTTTTTTTCCCTTCCAGGAAAAGGAGAAAATAAGTAAGAATATGGAAAAACAAAAAAAACAAACAACAAAAAAACAACAAACAAACAAAAAAACCCAACAACAACAAAAAAACACCAAAACAAAACAAAAAAACTCTATATTTGAAAGCCATTAAAATTTCAAATGTTTAAAATTTCACATTATTTCTTCTTCTTCTTCTTCTTCTCCTTCTTCTTCTTTTTTAACTGCTTTGAATATCTATTTTTTTCTGAGTTTGTATTTCCACTTAGACTGTGAGCCAAAAATAAATAGTTTAGAGTGGTGGATGGAAAATGTGTTTTGTCACAGAGTTTCTGAGAATTCTGAATGTTTTCTTGGAAGTGATTCTGAATCAGAGTGAAAATATGTTGGAAATATGATGTTGACAATATATCTAAGATAAAAATTGCATTGAATCAATTGAATTTTATACTTTTGTTATTTTTATTAATCACAGAATCACAGAATTACAGGGGTTGGAAGGGACCTTCAGAGAACATTGGGTCCAACCCCCCTGCCAAAGCAGGTTCCCTAGAGCAGGTTGCACATGTAGGCGTCCAGACTGGCCTTGTATATATCCATAGACAGACACTCCACAACCAACCTGGGCAGCCTGTTCCAGTGCTCTATCACTCTCACCATGAAGTTATTTTGCATATTGGTGCAGAACTTCCTGTGATCCATTTTATGGTCATTGCCCCTTGTCCTGCCCCCACAGACCACTGAAAAGAGGTTGACCAACTCCCTCTGTCTCCCACACTTAAGGTATTTAAAAACATTAATAACATCCCCTCTCAGTCTTCTCTTCTCCAGGCTGAACAGACCCAGGTCTTTCAGACTTTCCTCATAGGGGAGGTGCTCTAGGTCCTATATCTTTGTGGTCCTCTGCTGGACTCTTTCCAGGAGATCCCTGTCTTTTTTGTACGAGGATTTAAACTGTATTTTGATTTTTTTTTTTTTTTTTTACCTTATAAAAAAATGAATTTCAAAACCATTATTAACAGAATCAATTTAATTTAAGAAACAATTAGTTGTTTTTTGAGTCACAATACTTTGTTTTTACATTTTTATGTGGTTTGGAGGTGCAGTAAAGAGTAGAACTGAAAATTAACATTTTCCTGTTAGCCCTTGAATGTTGCTGAAATATTTACACAGATGGATTTTCTAGACAAAAATATTTCAACAGTACTCAGAGCATTTAGAGCATTCTAAAAATTCATTAAATGATATCTGAAGGATAGATTTTCTGAGGCAGGTTTTTCTTCCTAGCTGTTATAGCATCACAGAGAGAAGTCCATCCCTAAGTGAATATGAAAGTACATACCTAAGCGAATGATTTTATTTTTTACCATTATGTTTAGATGTTTAGAGGGGCTCCTTACAGATACGTTTCCCTTTCCCCATAGAATTATAGGCAATCCATTTGTCACTAGGTTCATTAATACTGTTGATGATTCAAGGAGCAGGTAGGTAGTAAACAATGAGATGGACTTAAAAGCCTTGGAGTTACTATCTCCAGAAAAGCACTGATAGAACACTATTTTTATATGTTATTTTTATACTTGCAAATAAGCTTCAGAACCAATGAACCTGAAATATGGCTTCCCATCCAAGGTATTCATGAATATATTACTATAGTGTCTGAAGTGCTTAATGCAAACTATGGACTTAAACTGAGACTGTAGAATGAATGTGTGAAATATATATCTGCAGTCTTTCTATACACCACAATTAACATGGTATTCATTTGTGTCACAGGCTTGTTCAGCCTAGAAAAGAGAAGACTGAGGGGAGACATCTTAGTGGTTTAGAGCTTCCTCACAGGGAGGAAAAGAGGGGAAAGAATTAATCTCTTCTCTCTGGTGACCATGAAGCTGTGTTAGAGGAAGTTCAGGCTGAATATGAGGAAATGATTCCTCGCTGAGAGGCTGGTTAAAATTCATTTTAATTCACCAGTATTTCACTATTCTATAAACAGCTGTTCAAAGAGTAGCAGCTAAAAATTAAATGTTATAATTTTACCAACTTTTTTTTTTTTCTTCATATGTTTATCCAAACATCTCAGCTTGGGTGTAAATTGCTTTTAAAGAATATTAATAATAATAATAATAATAATAAAAGTGTACTTATTTTTTTGCACTTTTTTCTAGCTTAAAACTGATGAAGGCGACCTATAATGTTCACATCTCACATCTTTTTTTTTTTTTTAATTATGTGGAACAATATGTTTAACACTTCTTTTTGTACTAAAGACATGCTGCAACTCAAAAGAAAGCACTATGCAAAACTAACAATAATGCTTTATAAATAATCTCAGTCTTATTTTAATTTTAGTTATTTAGTGATTGATATTTGGAAAGCCTGTGTGTAAACAAGTTTATCTCAGTAAAACAAGCAAAATAGAAAATAAAACCTTTTTTTTTTTTTTTTTTTCTTTTTCTTGAAAATGTCAACACACTGGAAACAGCATAATGGGTTTACGTGAGCTTATTTATTATTGCCATCCCCAGGATGTCACCTGTAATTTCCAAGCAATTCCTGGAACATTACAGATAACAATAGCATGCATTTAAACTTCTGACAAATGCCAGACATGGCTCAGTACATCATAGAACCATACTGTGAAAGACTGCTGTTTTTGAGCATTGGTTTTCTAGTATTGCTAAATCTTACTGTGTATCTAATATAACAGTGAAAGAACAGCTGCAGGTTTAAGACAGCAATAAAGCTAAAAAGGATTAATCTATCCCCATATTAGCAAAATAGCAACTTTCATGATGGAAGATCTTCTTGTTCTTGATTATCTACTCCCTGAGTATTATTTTAGCAAGAAGTTGCTTGCACTGAAATTTAAATTTATTTTCTGGACAGGAAAAAAATAGTTATTGTATATTTGATTGTTGGATTGTTTTTCTCTGCAACTACTCTTTACTCTCCGCTTGGTTCTAAGAATTCTGCATTGCATTTAATACTATGTGGAATTAGTGGATTGTAGTGGATTATAAGTGGATAAAATCTTGAGGCAGTAACACACATTTCTATGTTGCTTTTTTTTTTTTTTTTGTCCATATTAAGTTAGAAGATTATGTTCCACTTCCGATAAAGAAATTGCTTCCAGTCATAATCAATATGTCAACAATCCAAGATCGAATCATTGAAACATAGGATGGCTTGGGTTGGAAGAAACCTCATTTGTGAGGAAGCTGTAGACCATGATATCTCCCCTCTGTCTTCTCTTTTTTGTGCTGAATAAACCAGGTGATTTCAGACACTCCTCACGTCTTGCCTTCCAGAGTCTTCACCATCTTCATAGCCCTCCTTTGGACACTGTCTAATAATTTTATATCTTTCTTATACTGTGGTGCCCAAAACTGCATACAGTAGTCAAGGTGAGATCTCGTCCTCCAGTCTGTACTTAAAACTAGGGTTGCCCCTTCTCAGGTGTAGAACTGGGGACTTGCTCTTGTTAAACTTCATATTGGTGGTGATTGCCCAGCTCTCTAATTTGTCCAGATCTCTCTGGAGGCCTTACCACCCTTGACAGAGTCAACAGCTCCACCCAATTTGGTATTGTCCATGAACTTCCTCAAAAAAGCTTCAAGTCTTTCATCCAAATCATTTATGAAAACATTGAAGAGAACTGGTCCCAAAAAGGAGCCCTGGGGAACCCCACTAGTGACACGTTGCCAGCCTGACATAACCCCATTTATAAGAACACTCTGGGACTGACTCATCAGCCAATTGTTCACCCATCTTATTATGCTTTTATCTAACAGTATTCTGGTCATTCTGTCCAGAAGGATACTGTAAGAGACAGTATTGAAAGCTTTACTGACATCCAGAAAGATTATATCAACTCTTTTCCTTAGGTCGTCTAGATGGGTGATCTTGTTGTAGAAGGAAATTAAGTTTGTTTGACATGACCTTCCCATAGTGAATCCATGTTGGCTCTAACCAATGACTGCGTTTTCCTCCAGTTGTTTCTCAATAACTTCTAGAATAATCTTCTTCATAATTTCACCAGTCACTGAAGTGAGACTGACAGGCCTATATTTTCCAGGATCTTCTTTCTTGCCCTTCTGAAAATTGGGACTGCATTTGACAGCTTCCAGTCAAGTAGGACCTCTCCAGATTCTCAAGACCATTGAAAAATAATTGAGAAAGGTCTTGCTGGTTGATAATATCAACCAGCTCTCTGAACACCTTGGGATGAATCCCATCAGGTCACATGGACTTGTATGTATCCAGGTGGAGCAGTAAATCCTGGAAAAGTTCAGGTCTGACTAGGAGTTTATAATTCCTGCAGTCACAGTCCTCCAACTCAGGGCAGCTGGGGTCCCAGAGTCTGTCACCAGTGTTGATGACTGAGGCAAAAAATACATTAAATGTCTCTGCTTTGTCTATGACCCTGTTTGTTAGGTGACTGTGCTCATCAAGTAACAGATTGATGTTACCTCTGATCCTCCTTTTGCTGTTAACATATTTTAAAAAACCTTTTTTATTGTCCCCCACACTGCTGGACAGCTTCAACTCTAACAGAGCCTTGGCTGCATGAATTCTCTCCCTACAAAGATGAGCAGCATCACTGTAGTCCTCCTATGTTGCCTGACATTTCTTCCAGAGACCGTATACTTTTTCTGCCTAAACTCTTGAAGAAGATTCCTGCTCAGACAGGCTGGTCTTCTGCCCCTCCTGTTTGACTTCTGACATTTTGGAATTGTCTGTTACTGCACTCTTAGTAGGTGGTACTTAAAAACTGACTAGCACTGATAGACCCCAATGTCTTTAAAACTAGTTTCCCAGGGGACCTCAATAACTAGTTCCCTGAGTAGTCTGCTCTCCCCAAATCCAGGGTTGAAGTTTTGGTGGTACTTTTCCTGTTACCACAAAAGATTTAAACTCAACTACTTCATGATCACTCTGGCCAAGGCAGCCACCTATCACCACTTCACCCACAGACCTCTCTTTTTACGAGCAACAGATCTAGAAGGGCACCTTTCCTAGTTGGCTCTTTTAGTACTTGTACGAAGAAGTTACCATCAAGGTGCTTCAGGAATCTCCTGGGCCTATTTTTCTCAGCTGTGTGATATTCCCAGTTGACATTCGGCAGGTTGAAGTCCCCAATAAGGGCAAGGGCAGCTGATCTTGAAGTCTCTCAGCTTCTCTGAAGAATGGATCATCAGTATCGTCATCCTGGCCCACCCTTGGATGGCCCACCATTGGAGGTGTTCAAGGCCAGGGTGGTTCAAGTGGGTGGCATCCCTGCCTATGGCAGGGGTGTTGGAACTAAATGATCTTTAAGACCCCTTCCAACCTTAGCCATTCTCAGCAATCAACACCCCCACATCCTTCTCATCAAGGTAGCTCTCAATCCATTCTCTGTCTAGATTGTATTTGTGCTTAGGATTGCCCTGGCCCAGATGCAGAACCTTGCATTTGGCCTAATTGAACTTCATGAGTTTCACACAGCCCAACTCTCATGCCTGTCAAGGTCCCTCTGGATGTTATTCCTTCTCTCCATTCTGTTGACCGCACCACACAGCTTGGTGTCATCCACATGCTTGCTGAGGGTGGAGTCTTACTGTCTGTATCACTGACAAAGATGTCATTGGAGCATGGAAAGAGATGACGGTTTCACACCCCAGAAGTGGTGGCAGTAGAGAAGAGTTCACAGATGAAACAAGGCTACAGGTACAGATGTTACCATGGGCTGAAGCAATTCTTTCAAGCACCTTTTCCTTGTGGCCTTTATGCCAAAAATGAAAAATAAGTACATGGAAAAGTAAGAAAAATAAAAACCCATAGCTGTGAGGAGGGAACGCACATCTATTTATCTTTTTTCTTTATCTAAAAAGCAGCAGGTTAGATCTTTCCATGCAAATAATTTTTTCTGGCTTAAAAAAACTGTCTTGCATTCTTTTCTAGAGTGTATTTAAAATAATTTGGTGTGCTTTGCAGCCTGTAAGCTGAAAGACATCAAAACAGTTATTACATACTGCTGCTAACAAAGTTATAATAACACAGCATAATAACACAGTTATTATAACTGCTGCTATATCATTCATATATAGATAGATTCATATCTAGAGTGAATTTTCCTTCCCTCTTTTTACCTTTTAGACTCGTTTCATGCTGCTATAAAATTTCTTCCCAGACTCGACTTTATCCAACAGAATGCAATTTCAAGATTATTTTAATACCTGAGGAATGTATGTCTTTTGGTTTTCACAGATTGAATTACAAGGTAGTATATTAATGTGCATAATTTTGAGATACAACAGCTGTTTTTTGATTTTTTTTCTTCTTCCTAAGTATTGCAAAGGATGAAGGCAGACTTTTAAAGACAAAATTAAATTTTAGAATAGAAACCTGATGGAAGTGTTTTTAATATGTTACTTTTTGCCATAAGCTTTTTATAATCAGGAAAAAACTTCCTCTGCATGTGACAACTGTATTGTGTATTTCTCCCACTTGGATAATTTATGTTCTCTTACTTCAAAGTAAAAAAAAAAAAAAAAAAAAAAAAAAAAGGGCTTCTGTTATATGTAGGAAACCAGCTAAATTTAATTGAAATTGATGTTAATTGTATTTTTTTCTTAATTGCTGCAAATGTGGGTCAACATTGCCATGGACTTCATATAGCTTTTAATAGAACTGTGAATTATAAGATATTTTTGGATTTGCTTCAAGCATTAAGTTCTTCAAAAATGAAATGATTGGATTTCATATCTGATGACTTTCCAGTGAGAGAAGATTTTGAGTGGCCTTTTATAAGAGAATATTCACTTTGGGAGTCTATAAGACCTCCATAGCTTTCTGCTCTATTGCAGGAATTCAAAATATATATTTTATTGGATTTATATAACTTCAGAAGGAGAACACATATATATATAAGAAAAAAATAAAGAAAAAAGAAAAAAATAAAATAACAGAGGGCACAGTTCAGCTTTTAAGCATAAAGGTGTCATTTCCTTAGGGTGTGATATCTGGTGCAGAAGCTCAGGGATCACCCCTAAGCCCTGTGTCTCAGCTCCATGTGAAAGTTTCCATTGCCTTAAGGCATCTGAACTGGTATTATCCATCTCTATCTGATGGAGATGAGAAGTTGTAAAGGAGATTTCAATTAACTTACATAATATGGGCAAATATTATTGCAAGATACAATCAATAAATTAGATGTCATCAATAACTACTTCTTGGAAAAATTAATCAGAGACCAAAAAGAAGAGAATTCTTTATTTTCTAGCTATGCACAGGACTGAGATAGAATGACCAAAAAAAAAAAAAAAAAGTGTAATAATAGTCACAGAAGTACTGTAGTTTACCAAAAGTTAAATCTTTCAAAGGAGAAAAAAGGTACATGTGAGATATTCAATACTAAATTATAAGATTAACAGAAAACAAAAGTACAGAAAATGTGATTAAAGGATAAATGAAAAAAAATGGTTAAAAGATGAATATATCACATGTGGCATGAAGACTTTTAAATGATTTTTTTAAAGATTCACAATAATGTGTGCTTGTACACAATCAAAAATAAACTGGAAGTAAGAATATAAATCATCAAACAGTATACGAGGAAAAAAAGGGTTAATTATTAGAAAATGTTGTCTAAAAATATATAATTTATTATATAACTTTACATTAATATATTTTTATTAATTATAATAATTATTATAATTATTAATTATTATAATTAATTATTATATTTATATTTATGTTTATATTAACTAATATGTATGTTAAAGGGGAAAAGCTGTACTCAAAGAAAGCACAGACTAGCAATGTAAATCTTCAGGAATGTATGTACTATTTCCTCATTTACATTTTCCAAAACCAGTTATGCATTAAAAGTTACTAATATCTCCTCTAGTTTTTGATGTTTTGTCACTTGTCCATGATCTTCTAATGTTGATCATGTTCCTCTGAAGCATGGTGGGATGTTGTGTGAGTGAGCACAGACAGGCAGCAGGAACAACCACAGACTTTGGCTAAGGTACAAAGAAGCCAACTGAAGACAACTCCAGAGGCACACGAGTGGGGACATTAGCACCACTAAGCTTGGACCATGATAGAAGAACACTGGCCTGCTGTTTACACCTGTGTATTGAAGGTTCGTTCAAGCACAGGTTTTACCACCATGTTGTGATGCTCACTGTGCTTCTATGATCTTCTGTGTACCAAGACCAGGAGCTCAGGAGTGTCTGATAGGGTGCCTCTGATTCTACTGAACACCTATGTTATCTATACACAGATGCATTACTTGTCAAACAGAATATATACAGCAGTAGTTACAATTTATGTGCTTTTCTACATTACTGTTCATCAGACTTTATGCATTCCCAGCTGCAAGGTCACACTTGAGCGTATTTACAATCATCCTTGCCAGTCTTGTGCTTTTAACGCATTCCTTCCAGCAGGTGTCAAAAGGTGAGTTGTGAACTTCCTAAGTTCTCCATAGGAGTTTTTTGTTTGTTTGTTTGTTTTCCAAGGGAATTTTTTGTTCATTTATTCTCTGAAAGCTACACTGTAGCTTCCACCAGCCTCAACTGACACAAAAGATTATTTTTTGTTATGCAGTTACTACCTACTACCTGGGTTTCTCATCAGTTCACATGGTATTCATAGAGCCTCAGCTATATTACGTTAGGGGCAATAGTCATTTGACCACTAGGGAACAGCTAAAGCCAGGTCAGCCCAACGCAAGCTGTGGCCAGCCCTCAGCACTGTCTTGCAAATGACCTGTAATTATTAATGGCAAAAGTCATATACATTCTTTACTTCTCCACCCTATCTCAACATTGATTGCTGGTACAGGTAGCACCTTGACCTTCGATGCTGTAAAGATGCTTCATCTATTTGTGGTGAGTAAGATCTCATTCAAGGTGACAGTCTGCACATGGTCTGTGGAATTCATCCCTCAGGATTTCCCTTCAGAAGAGTTTTCTAAGCAGAAGGATCACAAAAACTACATATTAAGAGGACAAATGTCAAACCAAAGCTTGAAACAAATCACCAGACACTCTGAATAAAAGACTGATCCTTTTTACAAATGATGTGTCTGAGATATGAAAGGGTCTATCCTTCCCTTTGCTCTGGCTATTCCTGTTATTTTTCCTGTCCCTAAAAGTCCAGAATTTGGCACACACTATACCCTGATACCTAATTTACAAGCTACAAACTGATACAGCTGAAGTAACAAAGCCTGTGATTTGAAGCTGGAGAGTGGTATATGTATTCAACTTAACAAAGGAAAGTTTAATAGAAAGATCAGTTCCCACTGATGTACTTGGTATTATGAGTTCATTTTAGGGGGGTTGTTCTTAGGGTTTATCATCAAGGGTTTTAAAAGAAGCAGGTTACTTTTCAGAATCTTAATTGCCCTGAGTTTTGTTTAAAGCATTTCAGAGCCAAAATTGGCCGTAAAAAGTGACTTCTTCGATGGAGTACAGGATAGTGGAGTAAAGCAGCCTTAAATAAAGCAAAACTTGGTTTCTCTAAAATTAAACAGTCTAATACAGTCGTCTTGAGGATATTTCAATAATAAAAAACTGACAATAGATCAGAATGAACCTCCTTTGATTTTTTTTTTTTTTGGTTTAATTTTATCTCTTCATCATTTTTCATTTCTGTTTTACTAAGCAGCAGTAGGTTTGTAAGTCTAGGCGTCTAGGCACTACTTCAGCTGAAGCAGATCTGAAAGCTATCTAAAGCTGAGCACAAGTCAATAGCATACTGTTGTGGGGAAAAAAAAAAAAAAAAAAAAAAAAAAAAGAGAGATTTTTTAGTTTTTTGCTGTTTAACCCAGCTGGCAGCTAATTACCACAAAGCCGTTCACCCAACCTCCCCCCTCCCTCTCTGGGATGGGGGAGATAAAAGGGAAAGTGAAGCCTGTGGGTTGAGATAAAGACAGTTTATTAATATAGGAAATAATAATAATAATAATGTGTACAAACAAGGGATGCACAATGCAATTGCTCACCAACCACTGACCAATGCCCAGCCTAACCCCGAGCAGCCCGGCCCCCACCCCGGCTAGCCACCCCTATATATTTTTGAGCATGACGTCAGATGGTATGGAATACTCTTTTGGCCAGTTTGGGTCAGCTGTCCTGGGTCTGTCCCCTCCCAGCTCCTGCTGCACCCCCAGCCTGCCCGCTGGCAGGACAGAGCGAGAAGCTGAAAAGTCCTTGGCTTGGTGTAAGCATTGCTCTGCAACAATTAAAACATCAGCATGTTACCAGCACTCTTCTCATCCTAATCCAAAACATAGCACCCTACCAGCTACTGGGAGGAAAATTAACTCTATCCTAACTGTAACCAGAACACAGTTTTAAAAAATTATAGCCTGTAGGATAGGTAAAATATTTGTTTTTAAATCTTCTCTGTGTTCTTTAGACATTACATGAGCTTGATCTGGGCCTTGTACATCTAGTAAGATGTGAGCTAATTCAAGAAAATCCATACAGGGAAACCAAGAATGAGAGATCAGGTGAATATGACCTAAAATTTAAGAGAGTTTATACTAAGACTGTATTCTAATATTCAAATATGTAAAATACTGTATAAATAAATAAATACATAAATATTTAAGGTAATATTTGACTCTCTATGTCTACAATAAAGCACGAAATAAATGTATCTAAATTGCAGCAAAAATAAATAAATAAATAATAAAAAATCAAGATAGATACTAGGAAAATACCCACTGTGATGAACAGTAGCACAGCCTGCCTGGGCTGGTCCTTGTCTAAGCTGCACAGTAGGTACGTTGTAATCTTTTACCTTACTGAACCTGACTTTGTCTTGCTTTCCAGTTGTGAGCTCCAATCTGCCTCTCCATTACAGACTTGTATGGCAATTTGTTGACAAAACTTGTTTACCATCACTATAACTGCACTATTGTTCTCTTATTAGCGTGCTGTGGGTCTGCATTCTTCTTGCTGGGGATCATTGTCCTGCCTTCCTTGCTGTCACCCTCATTGCACGTCTCCTCACAGGACAGTTCAAGAATAAGATAAAAAACCTGCAAAAATGACGTGGATGTACCTGAGCTTGTTTCAGTGCAGAGAAATAGGTTACATTAACCCTTTTAGAACTTTCTAGTTTTGAAATTTGTGATTATAGTTCAGGTACTTCTTACAATAATTTATGTTTGCATTCTATGGTTTTATTTTTTACAGATGTTATGTGATTACATTCAGATGATTGAAGAACATACTTCTTAATTGTTATTATTTCTTAAATGTCTATTACACGTCACAAATAATTTTCATTTGATTTCTCTTTTGTATTTCATACAGGTACCTTCATCTAATTTCATGCAAGCTGAAGAATCAGATACCTTATCTTTACAAAAAAAAAAAAAAAAAAAAAAAAAAGAAAAATTTATAAAGAACAGAGTATGCCAGGCATCCAACAGTGAAGATAAATGTGGAGTTAACATTACACAAAATACCTCTATTCTAAAAAGTTGCTTTATGCTCATGCTTTGTAGAAGAAGGTATTGGAGAGATAAAGGGATATATATGTATGTGTGTATGTGTGTATATAGTGCAGCTTTTGAAAATACAAAATTATTACATCCCATTTCTACACTGCAGAGTAATTGATCTAAGATAAGATGAAATAAAGACTTGCTAACGTTATGTGGGAAAAAGTGAAGCTTCTTTACATTGTCACTCTAGGCATTCCCATCTAGATGGCCAAGGCAAAAGGCAATGGAAAGGCTTAAGGGAATGCAAAAAAAAAAAAAAAAAAAAAAAAACACCACCACAAACAACAACAAAAAACTTATGAGAAATGGGGAATCATGCCCTAATGATTCTACTAGAGTAAGATTATTTGCTTAGTCATTATAAATCAGTAAGAAAATAAGCAAAGAAAACATTTTCAGTCTTTTAGCTATTTTCTATTTTGACCCAGATACATTTTCTCTTTCTTTGATTTCTTATAAAATCTCAGTGAATACTGCTGACTGTAATTATGTGCTAAGTGCTAGCAGGAACTGAGTTTTAGTCAGACTTGCAATGGTGAAAATAAAAATATCTATAGTTAATCTGGTTTTCATTTGTTGCAACTTGTGTCCACTTCCTCTCATGCTATTACTATATACTTCTAAGTAGAGTTTGGTTCTATCTTCTCTATACCATTGGGCTAGTTACTTGAAGACAGCAGTTGATATCTCTAGTTAACTCCTCGTAAGTCTGAACTTAATTTTTTTAGCTTCTCTTCACACGGTATATTGAGCTGTGGACAAACTGATTGATAGAAAAAATAGCAGAATTTGATGAGACTTGGTACAGGCTATGGATCAAAAAACGATGAAAGGGGCTCAAGGGTTGAGATAAGGATGAGGAGATCGCACAGTAATTGTCGTAACGGGCAAAACAGACTCAGCATAGGGAGATAGAAAGATTTATTGCCTATTACCAACAAACTAGATAAGCAAAGGAAAGAAACTAAAAGCACCTTCCCTCCCATTCACCCTCTTCCATCTCCTCCCCTGAGTAACGCAGGGGAACATGGGAATGGGGGTTATGGTCAGTCTGTAGTGCTACTTCGCCCCTGCTCCTTGGTCACTCTCGTCCCCTGTGCTGTGGGGTCCCTCCCATGGGATGCAGTCCTTGGTGAACTGATCTTGCGTGGGCT
>CM021697.1:163559786-163577985 GCA_011074415.1 Stictonetta naevosa | reverse complement strand
CCTATGGCCCCCTGCTACCAAAACCTTGCCACATAAACCCACTGCATTGGACAGGTAAAATATACACAAATCTAAGATTTAAGAAATACAAAGTAAAGAGAAATGTTCCAGTCTAAGGATAACGGTGAGCCTGACCGCATGTTAGTTTTACTTTGCAAATCACATAAGGAGAGTACTTAATTCAGAACAAATACATAAAATTAATGAAGTCCAGCACTCATTAATCCTGGAAGAAAGAAGTGGTTTAGCTAGCACTTTAAGGTTTTCTGTTTCTTTCAAATCCTTAGTAAATTTTAATATTAATTTCTATATGTAATACAAAGCCTCAGAATTTGTTGTTGGACAAATGTCCATAGGTCTGTCTGTCTGATTATAAATGTAGTTGAGAGGTCTTGTCAGTTTGAAGACTGAATAAGATGTCTGCAGAATATCCTCTTTCATAAAGATTTCAGCAATTTTGCTGTTTTGTTTTGTTTTGTTTTGTTTTGTTTTTGTTTTTTTGTTTTGTAAAGCGGAGGAGAAGAAAATGTTATACCATGTGTAGAGGTAAGGACTGGTAATTTTCCTAGCAGCATTACGGGTTTTCAGGTGACTTCTGTGAGCATCATTGTGTTAATGAAAACAATAACTTTGTCACCTGTTTCAATGGATATACAATTATGATTCACTTCTCCCATGCTTGGTTTAATTTTACTCTTGTCAAGCTTTATATGTTGGAAGAAAGAAAGGTAAACAAGGAAAGTAAATTTAGTAGCAAGAGATCCAATAACTGAGATTGTTCTAGAGTCAGTCTCTGTGCAGAAAAAATTTAAAATGTGAAGGGTTTAAGAATAGCACTGTACCTTTGAATGTAGGCTGAGGACCTATGGAATTCATGGGTGGTGTGAAAAAATAATTTTTCTTCCTGAAATTTCTGTTAAAAAAAAAAAAAAAAAAAAAAAAGAGCTTCTTCCCCAGAGAAGCTTTCCTTTGCATCTCCTCTGAAGTTCAGGAAGTTCAGATCATCCTCAGAAATATTTCTGCTAGTAACATCATCAAAAGAGTTCATCTTGAACATAAGTAAAAGTCTGAATCAAAAACAAAACAGAGACACCCAGGATTTCAATATTTGAATAATTATTGTTTTCTGGTTTTAGTATACCCTGTTAAATATTGCATATATCTCTTGCAAATTAACATAGTTTCTCAATCTATTTTTCTGTGATGAAAAATGACACCACTAACAATTTCAGAGTAACTTGAGGATTTAACTGTAAAATATTTTCTTTCCACGGTATAGCAAGTGTTGTGATTTAACACTGGCAGGCAGCTAAGCACCACATAGCTGCTCCTTCACTCTCTCTGGGTGGTATGTGGGAGAGAATTGAAAAGGTAAAACTGCAAGAACTCATGGGTTGAGGTAAGAACAGGTTACTAGGTAAAGCAAAAGCTGCATGTGCAAGCAAAGAAACTCATTAGCTACTTCCCATCATCAGGGAGGGGTGTTCAGCCACTTCCGGGAAAGCAGGTCTCATCATGCATAATGGTTTCTTGGTAAGACAAAAGCCATCACTCTGAACATCACCCCCTTTCTCAGATACAGTAGAAACCTTGATATAGTACATTGCAGCATTGAACACTATTTTATTTTTGATTAGTCAACCTGCTTTCAAACTTTCACTTTCTATTGCAGGAAATGTAGTAGAAATGCAGTAGAAATGCTGTGGTGACACAGCTGAGAATTCACTTCTTAATACTTATAATCAAAAAGCTAACAGCTGATTCAGATTGGGATTCATTTCAAACCCATTTTTAGAGACCTAAAAGATTTCAGAATCTGAGAAAGGGTCAATTTGTAGTCACTGAAAAGAAAAGTAAACATCTCCAGATGAAATTCAGTTTGTTGTAAAAGAGAAATCCATTATAACTTAGATGACTGTATTCTGGTAGTATTTATTTATCTCTTTGGCCCAATGAAAGCTGGGCTAACTTAGATGGCAGCTGGTAGATATTTAAATTTTAATGAAATTGTTGTGTGTGTTTTTAAATGTTAGTAAGTTTATAAGGTTCTTTTCCATGAGAGGAAACTAATTTTAAAGATCATTTAAAGGAATAAATCCTACCTAATTGTCCTTGTTAAGGTTAATAAAATAAACATATTTTATTAATTCAATAAACAGGACCATTCTCTGACACTGAAGCCAGTTGCCTTGGAAGGATTTCTTAAGCCCTGTTGCTCTCCAAATGAGCATACCCACAGCCACCTAAAGAGGACTGGGCTCTGGCCTGACAGTAGCCCAGAAGGACCAGAATGCCTACTGGTCCTATTATTATTAACAACCCTGGAGGTCTTTAAAGGATGTTTAGATGTAGCACTTAGTGATATGGTTTAGTGGAGAACTTGTTAGTGTTATGTCAGAGGTTGGACTAGGTGATCTTGGAGGTCTCTTCCAACATAGATGATTCTGTGATTCTGTGATTCCCACAAGTTAGGTAGATAATCAGACCCAGACCCCAGAACATTTTGTGGTACTCCTTAATTTATGAAATGATTAGCATTAAATCACAGAATCACAGAATGGTTTAGGTTGGAAGGGACCTCTACAGGTCATCTGGTCTAGCCCCTTGCTCAAGGGTCATCTGGCCGCTTGCTCAAGTTTCCTAGAGCAGGTTGCCCAGAACCATGTCAAGAAAGCTTTTGTAGATCTCCGAGGAGGGAGACTCCACTACCTTTCTGGGAAAGCTATTCCACTGCTCTATTGCCCATACAATAAAGAAGTGCTTCCTGATGTTCAGAGGGAACCTCCTGTGTTTCTGTTTATGCCCATGTTCTCTTGTCCTCTCCCTGGTCACCACTGAAAAGAGCCTGGCTCTGTACTTTTAGCACCCTTCCTTCAGGACATTGATAAGATCCCCCCCGAGTTTCCTGTTATCCAGACTGAACAATCCCGACTCTCATCTTCTCCTCATAGGTGAGGTACTCCAATCCCTTGATCATCTTGGTAGCCCTCCATTAGACTCTTTCCAGTATGTCTATGTCTGTCTTGTACTGGGGACCCAGAACTGGACACCAGGTATGCACTCACCAATACTTAGTAGAACAGAGTAGAGGGATCACCTCTCTTGACCTGTTGGCAATACTTTTCCTAATACAGCCAAAAATACTCACTGCTGACTCATGTTCAGTTAGATGTCTACTGGGTCTCTTAGGTCCTTTTCTGCAGAACTGCTTTCCCACAGGATGGCCCCTGGCATACACTGGCACCTGGGGTTGTTCCTTACTTTGCAATTCATTGAACCCCATGAGATTCTTGTCAGCCCACCTCTTCAGCCTGTCAAGGTCCGTCTGGGTGGTTTCACATCCCTCTGGTGAGTCAGCAATTCCCCACAGTTTTGTGTTGTCCATGAATTTACTGAGGATGCATTCTATGCCATCATCCAGATTGTTAATGAAGATGTTAACCAAGACTAGAACCAGTCTTGACCCTGTTTTACTCTGCATATTACTAGCATAAAATATACTTGCAGAACCCTCTATGTTCTGCTGTTCAGACAGTTTTTGTACCCGTTCACTGTCTGGTCCACTTTCTTTTCTGTCAATGTTCTTTACAGAGGGAATATATTACTATTAATTATTATTATTATTATTAAAGAACTTTTATATTAATAGATTACCTTACTTACATGTATTATTGTGTTTTGTTGTTGTTGCTTTGGTTTTTATCCATGAAAAAATTCTGTTCACTTTAAGTAAAGTGGACAACATGAAGTGAAATGAATGCATATTATCCAGAACAGCACCAAGTGGTTTCTTTGTACACACTTAACAGTTTTCAGCAGTTTAAAAGAATTATTCGAGCATTTTGTAGATATATTCATTCAGCACTTCAGAGTTCTGAACAGGGTAACACTGAGTTCCTTTTAATCCTGTGGTCTGGAATTTCTTTTTTTTTTCTTTTTTTCTTTTTTTTTTTTTTTTTGTAAAATACACTACTTATGAATTCTGTATGCTGTGTTTGTTAACTGCCATTTTTAGTGCCATGAAGAGCTAATTTTAGGGACAGAAAAAAATAATTGTCTCTGGTCAAGGAAAAATGCATCCTGGGTAAGACAGGGAGCAGTGAAAATGGGTAATAAAAGCAAACAACATTAGGCTGTGATTACAGTTCCTGTGAATCAATAGTTGTGTCTGCTACTTGGAAGCAATAATCTTGTGCTAGAATATGCAAGCACCCTATGAGCTAACAACTTTGCATTTGAATATCATTAGACCCCAACAATTTCCTGAAGACTTAAAATGAACACCTGAACATTCAATTAGTAAGTAAACTTTTGGGAAATTTGTTTACTACCAAAACATTGCTATGCACAGTTTAAGAGAGAGAGAGAGGAGAAGGAGGAGATATCCATGCTGCAGTTCATAGAGGAGCTCACAGTGGAGCAGGTGGTGAGGCAGGAGCTGCCACCCATTGGGGACCCATGCTGGAGCAGTCAATTCTTGAAGGACTGCACCCCATGGTATGCACCCATATTGGAACAGGTCTTGAAGAGCTGCAGTCTGTGAGAAGCCCACATAGGATCAGTTTGGGAAGGCCTGTATGCTATGTTGGAGCAGAAGAAAATGAATAGGAAGGATCAGCAAAGATGAAATATTACAGACTAACCACAATTCCCATTCCCCATTCTCCTGCACTAGTCAGGGGAGGAGGTAGAAGAAGGTGCATGAGGTGAAGATGTTTTAAGTTTGCTTTTAGTTCTCACTACTCTACTCCATTATTCATCATCAATAAATTAAATTAACCTTCCCCAAGCCAAGCCTGTTTTTCTCATGACAGTAATTGCTGAGTGATATCCCTGTCCATATCTCAACCCATGAGCTTTTTCATCATCTTTTCTCTCCTTGTTCTGTAGAGGAGGGAGGGCAAGAGGGAGGTTTGGTGGGCACCTGGTGGCCAGCAAAGGTCAACCCAACACATATGTATGTAAGGATTGATCACAGAATCATGGATTAATAGAATGGCTTGGGTTGGAAGGGACCTTAAAAATCATCTACTTCCAACCCACCTGCAATTGGCAGGGGTGCCACCCACTTGATCAGATTGCCTAGAGCCTCATCCAACTTGGCCTTGAAAGTCTCAAGGGATGGGGCATCAAAAACTTCTCTAAGCAACCTGTTCCAGTGCCTCACCACCCTCTGAGTGAAATATTTCCACCTAATCTTTAATCTAAATCTCTCCTCTTTTAGCTTAAAACCATTCCCCCTTATCCTATCACTGTCTGCTCATGTAAAAGGTCACTCTCCATCTTTTTTTCTAAGCCCTGCTTAAGTACTGAAAGTCCACAGTGAGGTCACCCCAGAGAGTTCTCTTCTGAAAGCTGAACAACCTCATCTCTCTTAGCCTTTCTTCATAGGAGAGGGGCTTCAGCCCTCTGATCATCTTTGTGGCCCTCCTTTAAAACAACTCCAACAGATCTATATCTTTCTTATGCTGGGGGTCCCAGTTTCTCTGAGTCAGAGAAATGAGCTGTAGTAATGCAAGTTGCCCCTGTAGACAAGGTGAAAAAATGGTATAGGAGACTCAGGTCGTTTAGAACGCAGAGAGTCTTCGGCTAGGTCTAGGTATAGAGAAGATGAGGCTGGGCCATCAAGGATGCAGGAGGATGAAGATGAGGATGTTGAAAAATCAACAGTAACTACCCGAAACCTATACCAGCGTGAGCTACGAGATGTGTGAAAAGATTTTTGTCACTGCATAGGAGAGCGGCTTGTCACCTGGCTGCTCTGGTGCTGGGATACCGGAGCCAATTGTGTGGAATTCGAGGGCAGGGAAGCCAGGTGGCTGGGATCCCTTGCTAGAGATGCAGGCATTGACAAGGCAATTGGAGAGGAAGCACGATCTTACAGCCTCTGGAGGCGTCTCCTGTCAGCTGTGAGGGAAAGGTATCCCTTCAAGGAAGAAATTGTATGTCTTCCAGGCAAGTGGACCACTATGGAGAAGGGAATCCAGTACCTGAGGGAATTAGCCATATGGGAGGTGATTTATGAGGACCCAGACAATGGACAAACACCCACAGATCCAGATGAAGTCAAGTGTACACGACCCATGTGGCGAAAGTTTGTATGGAGTGCACCATCATCATATGCCAGCTCATTGGCAAGAATGGCCTGGAAAGAGGATGAGGAACTCACAGTGGATGAAGTGGCTAAACATCTCTGGCAGTACGAAGAAAGTCTCTCCTCTTCCTTACAGGCCTGCGTCTCGGCTGTGGAGAAACTTTCTGAAAGCATCCATCAACTAAAAGAGAATACTTTAGAGAAACTTTCTGAAAAGGTCCACCACCTTGAAGAAAGATTATTTTCCTCCCCACCTGAACGAACCAGTGTCCATCAACTAAAAAAGAATACTTTGGAGAAACTTTCTGAAGAGGTCCAGCAACTTAAAGAGAATTTATTTTCCTCCCCTCCTGTACAAACCAGTGTCTCTGCTATTAGGGGTAAGTGCTCATCCATGCAGGGAAGACGATATGGTGGGTACACACCTCGTGCCATCCTGTGGTTTTACCTAGGTGACCATGGAGAGGACATGAGAAAATGGGATGGAAAATCCACTGCGACCCTAGAGGCACAGGTACGTGAGTTGCAAAAGAAAACAATTGGGAAAAAGGGGTTCTCTGAAAAGTTTGCTGCTTCAACTTCCAGCAGGCAGTCCTTTAAACACAGGAATGAAGATTCTGACCAGGACTAGAGGGGCCCTGCCTCCAGCCAGGGGGAGGAAAGGGACAATCAAGTTTATTGGACTGTGTGGATTGGATGGCCTGGCAGGTCAGATGCACAGAAGTATAAGGCTTTAGTAGACACCGGTGCACAATGTACTCTAATGCCATCAAGTTATAAAGGGCCAGAACCCATCAGTATTTATGGAGTGACGGGGGGATCCCAGCAGATAACTGTATTGGAGGCTGAAGTGAGTCTAACTGGGAATGAGTGGCACCGTATTGTGACTGGCCCGGATGCTCCGTGCATCTTTGGCATAGACTATCTTAGAAGAGGATATTTCAAGGACCCAAAAGGGTTCCGGTGGGCTTTTGGCATAGCTGCCTTAGAGACAGAGGGCATTAAACAGTTGTCTACCTTGCCCGGTCTCTCAGAGGACCCTTCTGTTGTGGGGTTGCTGAAGGTCGAAGAACAGTAAGTGCCAATCGCCACCACAACTGTGCACCGGCGGCAATATTGCACCAGCCGAGACTGCCAGTACTGGGCTGGATGTTCAAAGGAATTGTCCCCTCTACACATCATGCAACTGATGCTACATGGAGTAAAAGGGTTGCACTGATTACTCAGCGGGCTCAATTAGGAAACCCCAGTCGCCCAGGAATCTTAGAAGTGATTATGGACCGGCCAGAAGGCAAATACTTTGGGATATCATCAGAGGAGAAGGTGGTCTGTGCTGAAGAAGCCCGACTGTACAACAAGCAGCCAGAAAATGAGAAGAGGTATGCCCTGTTCACTGATGGGTCCTGTCGTATTGTGGGAAATCATCGGAGATGGAAAGCTGCTGTATGGAGTCCTACACGATGAGTTGCAGAAGCTGCTGAGGGAGAAAGTGAATCAAGTCAATTTGCAGAAGTGAAAGCCATCCAGCTGGCTTTAGATATTGCCGAATGAGAAAAGTGGCCAGTTGTCTATCTCTACACTGATTCGTGGATGGTAGCAAATGCCCTGTGGGGGTGGTTACAACAATGGAAACAGAACAACTGGCAGCGCAGGGGCAAACCCATCTGGGCTGCTGTGTTGTGGCAAGATATTGCTGCCCGGGTAGAGAACCTGGCTGTAAAGGTACGACATGTAGATGCTCATGTGCCCAAGAATCGTGCTACTGAAGAACATCAAAACAACCAGCAGGTAGATCAGGCTGCTAAGATTGAAGTGGCTCAGGTGGACCTGGACTGGCAACATAACGGTGAATTATTTATAGCCCGATGGGCCCATGACACCTCAGGCCATCAAGGTGGAGATGCAACCTAAAAATGGGCTCATGATTGAGAGGTGGACCTGACCATGGACACTATAGCACAAGTTACTCATGTTTGTGAAACATGTGCTGCAATCAAGCAAGCCAAACGGTCAAAGCCTCTTTGGTATGGAGGACGATGGCTGAAATATAAATATGGAGAGGCCTGGCAGATTGATTACATCACATTCCCTCAAACCCGCAATGGTAAGCGCCACGTACTTACAATGGTGGAAGCGACCACCGGGTGGCTGGAAACATATCCTGTGCCCCATGCCACCGCCCAAAACACTATCCTGGGCCTTGAAAAACAAGTCCTATGGAGACATGGCACCCCAGAAAGAATTGAGTCAGACAATGGGACTCATTTCCGAAACAACCTTATAGACACTTGGGCCAAAGAACATGGTATTGAGTGGGTGTATCACATCCTCTATCACGCACCAGCCTCCGGGAAAGCTGAGCGATACAATGGACTGTTAAAGACTACACTGAAAGCAATGGGTGCTGGGACATTCAGAAATTGGGATATGCATTTGGCAAAGGCCACCTGGTTAGTCAATACTAGGGGATCTGCCAACCGAGCTGGACCTGCCCAATCAAACCAGTTATGTACTGTAGGAGGGGATAAAGTTCCTGTAGTGCACATAAGAAACATGCTGGGTAAAACAGTCTGGGCTACTCCTGCCTCAAGAAAAGGCAAACCCATTTGTGGGATTGCTTTTGCTCAGGGACCTGGATGCACTTGGTGGGTAATGCAAAAGAATGGGGAGGTCCGGCATGTACCTCAAGGGGATTTAATACTGGGTGAGAATAGCCCATGAGCTGAGTTGTATTATGTTAACTATTATATAATACTGCGTGTCATCGCTACCATAATTGCTATATACCATAGATGAAAATGGTGATTAATTAGAATGTATTGGAAAGAGTGTAACCTGAGCATGACATAAATGGTGTGGAATACGGGGTGGATATATGTCCTGGTTTCAGTTAGGACAGAATTACTTTTCCTCCCAGCAGCTGGTAGGGTGCTATGTTTTGGATTAGGATGAGAAGAGTGCTGATAACATGCTGATGTCTTAATTGTTGCAGAGCAACGCTTACACCAAGCCAAGGACTTTTCAGCTTCTCGCTCTGTCCTGCCAGTGGGCAGGCTAGGGGTGCAGCAAGAGTTGGGAGGGGACAGACCCAGGACAGCTGACCCAAACTGGCCAAAGGGGTATTCCATACCATCTGACGTCATGCTAAACAATATATAGGGGTGGCTAGCTGGGGTGGGGGGGGCAGCTTCTTAGGGATGGGCTGGGCATTGGTCAGCGGGTGGTGAGCAATTGCATTGTGCATCACTGGTTTTGTATACACTATTATTATTATTATTATTATTATTTCCTATATTAATAAACTGTCTTTATCTCAACTCATAGGCTTCACTTTCCCGTTTCTCTCCCCCATCCCAGAGAGGGAGGGAGGAGGGTGAGTGAACGGCTGTGTGATATTTAGCTGCTGGCCGGGTTAAACCACAACAGCCCAATACAAGGATTAACCTTGTACAAGGTACATGTATACTTGAAAGTTACATTGAAAATAACATCAGAAAAAAAGATGACAAACAGCTCCATTACAAGCAGAAGAGAATCTTTTATTCTTGCTTGAACATTGCTGACAGCAACAGCTATAAATAAAATAACTATGTTATAGAAAGCATTTTTTATTTTATTTTCATTTTTCATGGAATAGTTTAGATAAGTTTCCATCTTATTTAGTTTCAGGAAAAAAAAAAAAAATCATCCATGTTTGAGAATCACTTCCATGGTGTTAAACTAAATACTAACAAGCTCTTCTGAAAATCCATCACAGTATATCAGTTGTACCATCTGCACAAATGTATTTATTCATTATCAAAACGTTTGTGTTGTAGGAAGAATGAAAGACAAACAAGAACAATGGCAATGAATCAATTCATTAAGAATCTGCAGAACAGGACAGATGTCTGGATTGGGTAAAGTAGCACATAGTACCACAGACTTAGCTCCTGAGAAAATAGTAGCAGAAATCAGTACAACTGTCTCTTAGTGACTTCTCAGTGTATGATTAAGGTGTGGATCTCCTTGTCACAATGTATTCTGGTTAATTTTGTTTTGTTTTGTTCTGTTTTCTTTATTATTATTATTATTTATTATTATTAATTATTATTATTATGGAGGAAATAATTCCCTTTATGGACATTCAAAATGAAATAAAATTGTAAATTCAGGCTTAGGAACTTGCAGATTGCTGGAGGGTGGCAGAACAGTCTGAGAAAATATCACTGCTTTTGGTCCTATTATTCTGCTTCATACTAATCCCCTTTACCTACTGTTGAAGACAGAATGGTGGATTGATGGGCCTCCAGACTGACATGGTGTAGCTTGGTTGTTTATCTGTCCCTTTGCAACTGTCATTTTTTTTTTTATTTTTTTTTTTCCCAGTAGCTGAGCTGTGCTGAGTTTTACAAAACATCAACAGTAATTTTGATATATAAAATTTAAGCTTTTCTGTCTAAATGTAATAGATGTGGTGATTAAATGTGTTTATACATTTGGGGGATTTGAATCTATTCTGTGTGGGAGAAGTTTATTTCTTAAATTACCACAAATTAACCTTTTTTTTTTTTTTAAAAAAAAAAAAAAGAAAAAATATATAAATAAATTAAAGTTTATTTCTGTGTCTCTTAAACCTATAGCTATAACTTCTTTCCACTTAAAAATATTGGACATAATAGAACTAATGTGATGGTTGTACCTTGCTGGGCAGCTGAAGTCCACCACAACCACTGTCTTACTGCCCTTCCTCAAAGGGAAAGAGAGAAAATGCAATGAAAAGGCATCAAAGACCAAGATAAGGACAGGGAGATTGTTCAGCAATTGTCGTCACAGGCAAAACAGACTCAACATAGGGAGATTAATGTTATTACCTATTGCTAACAGGCTAGAGTACTGAGAAACTAAAATAATAATAATAATAAAAATAATCCAAACAAACAAACAAAAAACACCTTCCCCCCTTTCACCTTCTTGTACAACCTCCCCCCAAGTGGCACAGGGAAACAGGGAATGGAGGTTGCGGTCAGTCCATGACGCTGTTCCTTCATGGTCACCCTCTGCCCCTGCTCCGTATGGGGTCCCTTCCATGGGATGCCGTCCTTCCCGAACTGAGCTTGCAGGGGCTTTCCACAGGCAGCAGCTCTTCAAGAACTGCTCCAACATAGCTCCATACCATGGGGTCTATCCCCCAGGAGCAAACTGCTCCAGCACAGGTCCCCCACGGGTGGCAGCTCCCCCCAGGCCTCCTGCTCCTGCGTGGGCTCCTCTCCATGGGCAGCAGCTCCGGCCCGCAGCCTGCTCCTGTGGGGGCTCTCCATGGGCTGCAGCCTCCTCCAGGCCACATCCACCTGCTCCACCAGGGGCTCCTCCACAGGCTGCAGAGTGAAGCTCTGCTCCATGTGGGACCCACGGGCTGCAGGGGGACAGCCTGCTCCACCAGGGGCCTCTCCACAGGCCGCAGGGTAACTGCTGCTGCATGCCTGGAGCACCTCCTGCCCTCCTTCACTCTGCCAGCTACTGTAGAACAGCAGTTTTTTTGTTTTGTTTTGTTTTGTTTTGTTTTTTCCTTTCCTAAATATTATGTCACAGAGGAACAAACAACATTGCTTCTTGGCTTTCCTCTGGCCAGTGGTGGGTCCCTTTGGAGCCAGCTGGAACTGAATACTTAACATTGGTCAGCTTCTGGATTCTTCTCACAGAGGCCACCCCTGTAGCCCACCACTACCAAAACCTTGCCATGTAAACGGAGTACAAATGTGCATAACAGAGTCTGTATTTAATAAGAGTTTACAGTAAACAAAGTTTCTTGTAGCATGAAAACCTGGGCCAGTGCAAACCTTACGAACCATTAAAATGGACCTTTGTGAACCCCATGAAATTCAACAAGACCAAGTGCAAGGTCCTGCATCAGGGCAAGGGCAATCCTAAGCACGAATACAGGCTGGGTAAAGAATGGATTGAGAGCAGTTCTGAGAAAGACTTGGGGGTGCTGATTGACAAGAAGCTAAACACAAACTGGCAATGTTCACGTGTGGCCCAGAAAGATGTCCATAACCTGGGCTGCATCAGAAGAAATGTTGACCAGCAGGTCAAGGGAGGTCAATTCTGCCCCTCTACTCTGCTCTTCTGAGATACTACCTGGAATATTGCTTTCATCTCTGTGGCCCTTAGCACAAGAAGGACATAGAATTATTAGAATGAGTCCAGAGGAAGGCCACAAAGATGACCAAGGGTGTCATGACTTCTTCTGAGTCTTTGGGCAAAAGAACCAATATCTGTACCTAACATCTTAATTTACTGTTACTTCTATCTAATCACATTGTTGTAAAGAAAAGCTGATTGATTGTGAGATGAGATACTGCAAAAGCATCATACAAGTAATGGTATTAACATTAACTTTTTATTTGTCATATCAATATTAAGACACTAAATCAAATTTGAAAAATTGGCTGAAAGTATATAGGGTAAAATCAATGTACCTCTGTAAATAAAAACAGTTACTGTAAACACAGGGTATTTCCAGCACTTTTTTCATTGTTTATGTGGAATAACAATATAAAATCCTTTTCCAGATCACTATGTTTGATGACTTTTTCACTTAAGAAAAATTGCCCAGCATTGGTAACTTATTGTCAAACTGATTATTTGTATTTGTTTACACTGAATTGAAATTACCATCTGTTGTCCCAACTACATATGTAGTCTGAAGGCTTTTGAATTTGTTGAATGGCCCCTACTGTTTGATAAGGTTTCAATTTTAATACTAATTTTAATGTTTTCTTCTATATTGTTTTCCAAGCTAAGTATTCTCTGTAAAGCTACATCCCCTGTTAAGATAATTTGGTAATACCAATAGGTTGCATAGCAATGAACAATGAAGCAAAGACTTCTAGGGATATAGAATGATGAGATCATTTTGGGGGACATCCTAGTCCAACTCCTGCTCAGATCAGAGTCAGCTACAGCAGCTTGCTCAGTGTCATGTCCAGTTAGGTTTGTCTTCAGGGATGAACTCCACAACAAGGTCAATCTCCTTTCAAGTTTTATCAAAAAGACTCCTGTTTAGAAAAAAAAAAAAAAAAAAAAGTAATAAGAGAAATCAAAGAATGGGATATGAAGAATAAATTAAAAGAAAGCTAGATTGTGTACAGTAATTTTTAGTCCTAGGATGGACAGTTAGTTTGGATTGTAGAAGAATTCTATAAAAATTCTCGAATAATTATATAATTTATTGTTAATAGATCAATTATTTGATCTAACTCCATCTTTAAGCATACTTTTGTAATGATACTTCAAAATAAAGGAGTATGATGGTTTATTAAGGATGTTTTGATAATTATGTTTACTGGGCAAAATAAGATAGGAAACATAAAGACATATTTCTGCAATACATTATTATCATTTTTATTTACAATAGAAGTAACAATTAACTGACTTTACAGGCTTCATATATAAGCCTAGTAAATGTCAATGGTCCAGACATTAAGTTTTGTGAATTGCTGATGCACATGATAAGGTTCCAGAAAACCTGAATCCAGAAAGCATAATGCAAGGTTAATATATAACTATAAATAAATATATACATGCATAAATAGATAATTAATAAAGTCCTCTTCCTCCACCCCCTCTCTCAAAAAAAAAATTACAGAAATCAATCATAGTGTATATTCTCTTTTACTAGCATATGACAGAGGCTTTTGAACTCACTTTTACCTATTATGCACAACTAATGCATTTGGGTTTTTAAATCACTTTTTTTTTTTTTTTTTTCTTCTCTGAATCATTACAGCTCAGTCTTTATATGATTGATAGTTTTATTTGTTGCAATGAAATGCTAACCTGGTTTAAAACCTTATTGAACGATAAGCTCAGGCTGTAATTTTGCCTGTACTGTTTGATCATTCTTTCAAAGACTTTAAACAAAGATTTAGATCTGGTAAACCCACAATATATTCAACAGAAAGAGACAAGCAGCTCTGAACATTTCCAGAGAGACATTCTTCAGTATTTAGAGCATACTGTAATGAATAAGACATTCTTCACTGACTAAGTCGAGACTTTATAAACCTAGTTTACAAACCCGATTCACTGAAAATGCAATTTAGCCTCACATTAAAAGACTTAAGTATCTACAAAGTTTGTGTCATATATGGGTGAAGAGCTAGTTCTGTTAAGGCTACTCACAATAATAAAGTTCTGTTTATTAACATTTTCTCATGAAATGTTTGTATATCATTTGCGTTATGATACTCCTGTGATAAATCTGTGCTTAAATTAGTAGTACTCTAAAACAGTAAGAGTACACATGGAAAAATTCTTATTCAATCTGTCTGTATACACCTGCAGAGTCCTGATTAATTTAATAGGAACAGAATGTTTTGTAAGAACAACAGATAATAGGAAAAGATCTGAATGAGCTTTCAAGTTCCTTTTTTTCAGGAATAAGTGAAACAAACGTTCTTTGCTACTAACTATTTAGCTTTCTAATGATAATGGTTAATGTTTTATCTCCTCCCCCCTCACTGCAAGGCAGCAAACATTAGATATACTACCAGAGAATTATTTCTAAAAGAATTGATAGAGTGAAAAACAATGCATCACAGTGCATGTTTTCCCTAAACACAAGTTCTGTAATTTTTTATCTAAACATCTAAAAAAAGAATATGTCTCTCTACATCAGTTCTCTGCCTTCTGTGGGAATCAGTCAGAGATGAACAAAAAAAAGAATGAATACCTCATACTGTAGAGGTTGTTCTGAATTATGAAAATCTAGGAATATTCCAGTGATTTCCTTTTACTCATACAAGTATTAAGTCTTTTACTCTAATCTTCCAATGCACAGGAAATCTTGAGATGATGTTTTTATTTGAACTGGATATGCCATTTATTTCCTACACGCACAATACTCAAGTTTTTGAAAAGGGAAACAGTCTAGGGAACAACACCTTTCTTTTCTGCAATACTATTTATGAACTATGGTTATTCAGTCCTGTATTTAAAAGCAATGTAATAGTTTTCTGAATGGAGAAAAAAAATGTGATTATTCACAAAATATATTCAGAGTAGATTCAAGATTTCTCCAGAAATATTCTCTGCAAACAAGCTAGGTGATATCAATTTTTAATCAGTTTTGCAAATAAGCTTCTACAGTAAATTCAGTGTTCATGTTATCTATTAACATATTGATTGCTTTAGCTGATTGAAAATAACTAAATGAAATCATAGATAAATATTTGTTTTTTTTTTTTTTTTACTGCTTTTTGTTTAGCACAATCATACTTTATAAGTAGAAAGTGCTTATGAAATTTTATCCCTCTATTTTCTCATATTTAATTTTTCTGTTTCCACTTTTTTTAATGGTTTCCAACATACACAAACACATTAATGATATGTATTTAAATAATTCTTCTGTGTACATTGCTGATATTTTAAAAAGGAAGATGATCATGTTGGCAGTGAGACCATAATCATTACCTCTGTTGCCTTGGTAAGTTAAAACTGCAAAACAGAATTCTGGTTTTGTATTATGCAGGGAAGGCACATGTATTCTTTGCCACTAAGGTTCTGTCACAAAGACATCTTAAAAGGGGCATTTTTATTAAGTGTGCGGTCTAAATCAGCTTTCCCATCAACTTTGCAGGCATTTGCAGTCAAAAGTAATGAGTGTCTCATCTCTTAGGTTTCAAAGTAATGTATTAGAAAATCAAAGTAAGAGTGCAGTGAAAGGAAACTACATTGAACTTCAGAGAGTGGTATTGATACTTTTTTTCCTGCTGAGGCAATTATGGTGAACAGCAAACACTAGTTTTGATGCTATTAGCTGTTGACAATTCAATTATTTTAAGGATTTTCTTAAGATGTTCCTTCAAAGTATTAGTATGCTACACAATAAAACATTGAGTTACTTTTATTATTATGTATTATTATGTATTATTATTATTATTGTTATTATTGTTATTGTTATTATATAACAGGGAATTATAAATTATTATTCAATTGCATATAAATGTAGAATGTATAAAATCTTTAGAAATAGGTTTTCTTTGAAGGGGGCTGAATTATTAATGCCAATGCAACAGGTCTGGATTTTTATCTTATATTCAAATAATAAAGACAGATTATGTCTTCTTTTATAACTGTTCCTCTTGTCTTTAAGAAGTCAGTCTGGATAAGAGCAATATTTGATTTCAGGAAAGGAGGGGAAGGGAAGGGAAGGGAAGGGAAGGGAAGGGAAGGGAAGGGAAGGGAAGGAAAAAGAGATGTAAGGAGTACATAAGAAATATTTAATCCTTGAACATAGTGTTGAGGTTGTCTCTACTGTTGTTTCTTTTTTTTCTGGTCAACATTTCTTTAGATCTCTCACATAAGAAGCTGGGAGGGGATAGAATCAGGACAGCTGACCCAACCTGTCCAAAGGGATATTCCATACCATATGACATTATGCTGAACAATAAAACTAGAGGAAAGAGAAAGCTGAAAACTTGATGATCTTTAAGGTCTCTTCTAACCCAAGACATTCTATGGTTCTATGATCTTCCATTTTTGTTTAATTTTCTAATTTTGCCTACACAGAAATACTGCCTAAATCATTGCCTGCTGCATGAACCTGTACTTGCATAGAACTTTACATCTTAAATGAAAGAAGAGGTACTGGGGCAAAGAAAATAAAAAAGAAAGTTATATGATGTGAATTTTTCAGTTATTTGAGTTTTCAGATATGGAAAATTGCAAGAAACTCCAGGAAAATAATTAATGCATATACTCCTATTTTAGAGACCTTGCTGAAAATTTCTCCTCCAAAGTGGAAAAGTAATTAAAGGAATAGTATCAGAAGCTCACAACTTTATTTAGTATTTATTTAGTAATTATTTTCACTTCAAAAGTGAAATATAATTATGGAATTATAGTTGTTCAAACCCAGAATTAAATAGTATAATATTGGTGTTTTATTGAATGGTAGCTCCTGTGATGCATTCCTCTTGCCCTCAAGCCATACAAATCTGTAGTGTATATTTCAGAAAGCTTGCTCTTTTATCTAGGCCTACTTCTTCATCCATTGGAGCTTGTTGCATAACCTAATCATTTGTTGTCAGGATTCCTTTTTTCTAGACATGCATCCCTTTAATGGTAATCTAGCCTACGTATTTCTTGACCTGATCCTCTTCCACGAAGGGTACATATTCTTCGCACCTGTGATTCCTGAATGTTGGCCTTGCAAGTGAAGGCTAAGGCAAAGAAGGCATTCAGTACCTCAGCCTTTTCCTTGTCTTTTGTAAGCAGGTTCTGTCTCATTCAGCAATAGCTCCACATTTTCCCTAGTCTTCCTTTTGTCACTAATGATCTTATTGAAATCCTTCTTATACCTCTGGCCAGATTCAATTCCATTTGTGCTGTGGCTTTCTTGACAACATTTCTGCTTTCTCTGACAGTCTCTCTATACCCCTCTCAGGCTACCATCTGTGCACTTCCTTTTCATGCTTGACTGTTCCCAGGATCTCCTTGTTCATCCATGAAGGCCTTCTGGCATTTTTGCCTGAACTCCTGCTCTTTGGTATGGGTCACTCTTGACGTTGGAGGATATGATTCTTGAAGTTCACCCAGCTTTCTAGGGTCCCTCTTCCTTCCAGGACTTATCCTATACTAGGAGTCTTTCAAGTAGATCCCTGAACAGGTGAAAGTTTTCTCGTTTTCTCTCTTGAAGTCACAGAATCACAGACTGGGTGGGGTTGGAAGGGACCTCTGAAGATCATCTAGTCCAACCCCCCTGCTGAGCAGGATCACCTAGAGCACGTTATGCAGGATAAAGAGAAGTCTAGGGTTGTGATCTTGCCCTTTGCTGTATTCCATCCTCATAGGATCCTGAACTCATGGTTTCCATAGGCAAACTTGGTTTCTTATTACTTTATTTACTTATTACTTTATTTCTTATTACTGTGCTTTCTAATGAGTTATATTATAACTGTGAGTACTTGAAAACACACTAAATTTGGACTACCGGTTGCTAAACTAACAGCACAAACTTAGATTCTTACATCCACAGTTCTTACATTCAAAATATCTTTAAAGTCCATCATTTTCTGTATATAGTAAAAATGTAAATCATGGTAGAACAAACAGAAAAAA
>CM021697.1:163534506-163559686 GCA_011074415.1 Stictonetta naevosa | reverse complement strand
TTTTTTTTTTTCTTGCACTTGCAGCCAAAGTCACATTCATAAAGTGAAGTTAAGTGTATAAATTTATTTGCCTTGTTTTGTTAACATCTAATGTGATTTTGTCTTCTATTATAATTTTATTTTCATGACGTTCTTCAGTCTTTTTAAGACAGACAGAATGTTAAAAACAGAATACTCTGCTGCTCTTCAGCTGAAATTTTGGAATTAGTACTTATTGAATATGATGTATGGTGGGCAAAGTCTCTTGATCATTCAAAATTATCTGTGGGTTTCTGTGGAAAGGCTAAACTAAGCCATAGACTGAGCAAAGCTTCGCCCTAATATCTGTGTAAATATATATAATACCTAATGTGTAGTTTAATAAGAGCCTTTCTTTTAATTTACACAAGTCATCCAGGCAGAATATTTTTGTCTCTCTCCTAATTTCCTCTGTGATTCATATAATTTCCCTAATTTGTGCAGCAAATAACTTATATTCCACTATGAAAAAGAAACTCTGTAATAACAGTTTGCTTCAAACAGCAATTTTCTTTAAAATAGTGTGCTTTAGGTGAAACCATGTTGAGTAAGGATTTTTTATCGATTTATTTTTACATCAGGCATTAGGAGTATGTATATGTCTATTCATTTAAAATCTACCTGTCCCTCATTGTCCCTCATTGTGAAAGATGTCCCTTTTTTTTAGATTCAAACCTGATGTTATGCCAAATTTATTCTTTTAAATTACTTATCTGAAAAATGCTGAATCAGTAAATTGAAGTGATTCAAAACATTTTGCTGCATCTGCATAGGGAACAGTAGGGACCGTGACAGTGGGCCTTAGTGCTGGAAACACATTTAATGCCAATTGTCTTCTTATTTAGCTGACAGCAAAGAAACATTCCCACTGAAGACATGTAGAGGGAAAATGTTTTTTTTTGTTGTTGTTGTTTGTTTGTTTCATTTGTATTTTTTTTTCCAGTAAAGTATAACAAGAGAATGAGAAGTTAACACCACTGCCTTTAATATTAAAAATAAATACTGTGATTCATTGTCCATCATCTTCCTTGTATCTTGACCTTGGAGAACACAAACAAACAAAAAAGCAAATAAAAGCAAATAAAAACAAACAAACAAACAAAACCCTCAAGCCTGTATGTGTATTAATTTTGAAAAAAAAAAAAAATTAAAAAATGAAAATCTATGTATTCCTTGTCTATTATTGTTTCATTCTCTGAGAAATGAATGCAAGCTTGACCAGATGATCATACTGCCAACAAAAGCATTCAGAAATCATGTGTTATAATTTTTAAGTCACTATTTTCCTTAAAAACAAGCAAACAAACAAACAAACAAAAAAAACCACACAACTAGTTTAAAGAGGCAAAATTTGGTCCCTTGCGTTTCTGAACTACAAATTTTGATATGTGTAGTTTTTTGATTGGATAAATGTTTTTAAGCATGAAAAAAATCTAATGAGAGAAGTTGCATTTATAGAAATATATTTTAAAATATTGAAGTCTAATTGTAAATAAAGGTTGCTGAACGAAACAAACCAAAACAACTACAAAACAAACAAACCAAAAAAAAAAACCGACACAGAGACTTCATCTACCGTGGTGGTTTTAAATTGCTAGGCGGCTGAATTCCACCACTATCTCAGAAGAGCAGGGGAAGAAGAAAAAAGAAAAAAAGAAGAACAATTTGTGAGTTGAGATAAGGATAATTTAATTAAAGGAAAAATAATTATTAAGGGAAAATTAGTATTAGTGGAAAATTAAATAATTTAACTAAAGGAAAAAGGAGAGAGGGAAAAAAGAACAATCAAGCAAAACAAACAAACAAAAAAACTAACAAAGGCCTTGTGGAAGCACAGAGAAAGAGGAAAGAAATTACTCTCCAATTCCCACCAATGAGCAATGCTTGACCACATTTCTGAAGCAGGTCTCAATGTGCATAGCCATTTTTGGGGGAGGACAGACATTTTTATAACAACAGTCCACCCCTCCCCTCCTTCCCTTTTTCCACCTTTTATTGCCAAATGTGACATTATATGGTATGGAATATCCCTTTGGTTGGTTTAGGTCAGCTGCCCTGGTGATGTTCCCTCCCCAGCTCTTACCCACTCCCAGACCCCAAGACCTCAAGATGGCTCTTGGGGGGTTTAGAGGTAGTCCTGATGCTGTGCCAGTATTGCTCAGCAGTAGACAAAACACTGTTGTGGTACCAATGCTGTTCTAGCTACAGGTGCAGAGCACAGCACTGTATGGGCTGCTGCAGGGAGAATTAATTCCATCTCAGGCAGAACCAGCACAACTACATATTTAATATAAATGAAGAAATTAATAAATCCAAAAGCTAAACTATCATAAAAAGAAAACAAGGCAGTATTTTTCTGGCAGAAAATCCAGCAAAGGGTAAGAGGTAAGCATTTCAGTGAAATATAAGATCACCTTATATGGTCAACTTATATGATAGACAGAAAGAGATCACATACTTATACAAAATGCAGGTAGTTAGATACACAGATAAATAAACAGATATGAAAGATATATTTAAAATAAGAAAATATGCTAAGTACGTGTCAAATTCATATTTGATATTTCCTTCTTTGTGTTTTTCCCATGTGTTCAAGTCTGAAAATAACCTTCTTATACTGTAAATGACTTTGAAGAAGATCTTATTTTTTCTTTTTTTTCTTTTTTTTTTTTTTTTCTTTTATTTTCATGATTGTCTGTCTTTCTCAGTGCTCAAAAACTGAAAAGACGGTAGTGATGAAAAAACATTTTATGAAGCCCAGGGCATATTGTATTTTAAATTAAATATTTTTATTATTTTTTTTCATTTTGTTTAAGATGCAGGTGTAGTATCATTGCAGAATCTGATACCTGTAGCAGCTTGACCATTTTTAATAGCAGCAGCAAGATTAATGTGGTTGCTTAATAGCCTAATTAGTTATCAACTTGGTTTCTCAGGTGTCTGAAAAGTCCTTGAGGCTTCTGAAGAATAAAAGTTTATTCTTTCTGTAACATGAACTAGAAATATTTGTTTTCTATTAAAGGGAAAACAAACAAACAAACAAACACTTTTCTATACCTATAAAAAGAGTTTAAAAAATACAAAAAAAAAAAAGATCAACTGATTTTTTTTTTTGACATTTTTCTTTCTGTGGAGTATTTAAGATGCTGCTGTAATTCATAAAATGTCCTTCTCTGGAAATTTTTCAGTCTTGCTTGTAAGGAGTCAACAATGAGATATCTGAGGGCTAATATTGTTAATATTCAATATCCATCAATATATGCTTCTATTTCCTTTTATTGCTAAGCAGTCTTTCTCTGTAACATATCATGATTTATCATCCAGAAAATTCAAAAGCATCACTAAGTTTAATCAAAACAATTAACAAATCAAGAACTAAAATATGAGGATTTTCTTTATTTCCCAGAGGAAGATAAAATTGTCTAATAGGAAACGTGCTATCGTATAATAACTTATGAAAAATTATTTCACATAATGATCTTTTATTGTCTGGAATTTGCTTACTAAACACGATCACCAAAGAATTCATTGCAGTGAATAGTGTTTTTTTTTTTTTTTTTTTTTTTTTTTTGTGCTCACTATGCGTACATACATATATATATGCATACCTTTAGTAGAGTCCAGGTTAGACGTGCCTTATTAAATTTTACATTCTGATGGGTTTGAGTATTTTCAGAACTGAAAAAATAGAGCACGTCAGACTGTTCTTCACTTCTGTGTGCAGTCTTTCTCAGAATCACAAAAGCAGTTTTTAGAACTGTCCATTATACAAGGCAATTTCTTATGCCTTGAAATCTGCCTTCACATTTTTGCAATGCTTTTCCCTTCTCTCCCTACAAGAAGTTCTTCATTTCATAGTAAATGTATAGATTGTTTGTGGCCTTCCTGTGCTTTACAAAAGAAAAAAAAATAATAATAAAAATTAAAAAATAATAATAATTTAAAAAGCTTAATGTTTGTTTCTTCTTGTTCCTCATGTCTTTAGTAAATTATCTACTCTGCACTGATTTTGGATTCTTCTAAATTGTCTTGGTATTAATTATCATTATTAGATTTGAAAAAGTGGATGTTAGGAAACAGGAAGTCATGTCCTCAGTACAATACACTCCTTACAATTTTATGATTATTACTACTTGTTTCTTGCTGATTGTCTGTTTCATTTTCCCCCATGACATTATTTCCATTCATTGTCTATCCATTAAGCATGACTTCTGAACAGGATTACTAGTCCACCTTCCTTGATGTGCTACACTATCAGTCTTGAGCTTTGTACCTTCAGTATGAACGTATTAGCCCTCTCTTTCTCCTTCCACCAGTGAAAACATCCAAATTTTTTTCATAGAATGGTCTGAATTGGAAGGGACCTTTAAAGATCATTTAGTCCAACCCTCCTGCCATGGGCAGAGACATATTCCACTAGATCACACTATACCACTCTTTCAGTGTCTCCTCACAGAAGAGGTGTTCCAGCCATCTGATCATCTTTGTGGCCTTCCTCTGGATTTGGTCTAACCAGTCCATGTCTTTCAGATAGTGGAGGCCCCAGAGCTGAACGCAGTACTCCAGGTGAGGTCTCACAAGGGCGAAGTAGAGAGCAAGAATAACATCCCTTGTCCTGATAGCTATAGTTCTATATGCAGCCCAGGACGTGATTGGCTTTCTGGGTTGCAGGTGTGGACTGCTGGCTCACATACAATTTCTCATTCACTAGTATCCCTAAGTCCTTCTCTTCAGGAAGGATCTGAATCCATTCTTATCCCAGTATGTACAAATGTTTGAGATTGTTCTGACCCAAGTGCACTTGAGCTTGATGAATATCCTGAGGTTCATTTAAGCCCACTTCCCAAGCCTATCCAGGTCATTCTGGATGGCATTTCTTCCCTCTGTTGTATTAACTGCTCCACTCAACTTGGTGTCATCTGCAGAATTGCTGAGATTAGATATTAAGATGTTTAAGATATTAAACAGCACCAGTGCCAGTATGGACCCCTGAGGGACACCACTCATCACTGATCTCCACCTGGATATTGACTGCAACTCTCTGGGTGCGGTCATCCAGCCATTTCCTTATCCACCAAATAGTCCACCTATGAAAATTTTCTCCAATTTTGAGATTAGGATGTTGCATGGTATCCTATCAAAGGCTTTGCAGAAGTACATGTAGATGACATCAATTGTTCTTCCTTGTCCATTGATGAAGTCTCTCCATCATAAAAGGCAACTTGATTGGTCAGGAATGATTTGCCCTTGGCAAAGCTATGGTGACAGTCTCAAATCTCCTCCCTGTCTTCCAAATGTTTTAAAATATATTTTTAAGGTTTCTTTCCTTTCTTTGGTAGAAAATTAGCAAGAAATAAAATAAATAAATAATAATAATAATAATAATAATAATAATAATAATAAAGCTATTGGGACTCAATTCAGTTGCCCACAGAAAGCTATCTACCATCATTTAAAATGATGCTATCTACCATCTACATAAAATGAAGCTATCTACCATCATTTAAAATATTTAAAATAAAAGAGGTATTTAACTTCTACTCCAAAAGGAAGCAGTTAAAATTATCTTTCATCTACATGGAAGATTTGCATGGTTTTATTGCAAGGATTTATTCTGTAAATCTTAGGAATATGTTAATGAGCAGAATCAGAAAAAAAAAAAAAAAAAAAAATTTTCTAGTAATAAATTATAAATAATATAAGATTATGGCTAGCCATATGCAGATTATTAACAAAGTTCTAAATTTGATTCTTCAAAATAATGTACAGCTAATATGATTCTTGAATGTTTAAAGGAATGAGAATGATCTGCCAGCAAACTTGATTAGATTGGTTTTCCATAGACTTACAAAGTAAAATGTAGAGTACATTCCCTTTTTCTTGCAGAAGATGACCCCCAAAAATCCAGTGATCAAATTTGTTCATTAAAAAATACTTAATAAAATTATTAGAGACACGAAGGCAATCAAAATATCCATGAACAGTAAGCACAGATATTTCTGATGGTTGGTTCAGTCTCTATTGTCCTTTTGTAATTTTCTAAACATCTGTCATCTCAAATTCAGCAGTGACATTTTGTCAAGCTGTTCATTCACTGTGCTGAATAGGCACAACTTGACACCTTTTTGGTTAACATCATGTCTTACTGCAGCACCACAAAACCTTCTATATTTACAGCTACCTAATGGGCAACAGTTTAGTTGAAATTATCCAGATTAATTTTCTGAAGAAGATATTGTGTATATTATGTAGTATTTATGTTCTAATAATAAAAATGTGCTTATAGATGTTTCAAGCTGTCAGTATAACTGTCCTTGTGTGAAATTAGTAGGAGGTTTTTTGACAGGATCTAGATCAATAAAAAGTAGTCATGAAAATACTTCCCCAAATCTAGGTGCACTACAGTACCACCCCACCTCACCCTATTTTTATTTTTTTCAACCACATAGCAGGAACTACATCTGAGACTTGTAAAAGCTTTAGAAAACTAGATCAACATTGGGCAATGTATCATATTAACATAAAAATACAGTTTTTTAAGTGAACAAAAATAATAATAATAAAAAAGATTAAATTTCACATGGAAAAACTTTGGATGTTTATTACCCTAAGTAGAAAAATATTTCAAGAAAATCATAGAAAGATAAATACTGCTCTTTGTCATTAAAATGATTTGTCTTTTGTGGGTTATCATTATAACCCAAATGTTTTCAACCAGGTAAACTAATCGCTTCAGTCTGCAGCTTTTACATAAAAAAAAAAAAAAAAAAATAGCCCTGCCTACAAGTCATATGAAATTTCATTCCTGTGAAATGTCATCTAAAAGGGCTCAAATAAGCATGTACTCTACACACAAAATATGAATCATAAACAAAAGAAACTATTGGATTCGGTCTGGGTAAATATTACCATTTTATGAGATAATATAAATAATTATTTTTGTCTAGTATGAGTGTCTTTGCATGATTATTCAGACAAATATAGTAATCATGATGTATGCATCATTTTTTATACAATTTGGAATTTATTATATGAACATTATATTTGATCATCATAAAATTTGTTTCAAAGTGCCTTAGACATGGAAAATTGCTGATGTGAGTCTTGTGAAAAAATGAAGAAAAAAGAAAAATGTATGTATATTTTTTTCCCATGCAGAGCTGAAGGATTTTGTATCTAATGTTTATTTACCTTTAGTTCTGGTTTCTGTATAGGGATTTAAAATAATCTTATTTTTTATCTTTCATATAATCACAACTGGACAGCGTTAACAGCTTTTAATTTTGAGATCCTATAAAATAATATATTATTCTATCACCCATGCTCTGATGGCAGTGCCAAAAACTTACTCACAGAGATTCAAGCACAGTGCCAAAAACTTACAGAGATTCAAGCACTGTGATCTGTATATTCTTATACACTGTCTTAATAAAACTATTTTATTTTTTCAAATGCAACTACTTTATTGAATATCCATGTCATTCATTATATTTTACCATTATTCAGAGGGATTGTGCTGCTGCTGCACAATAAGTTTTAATTTTATCACCATACCTTATGTGTATATTGACAAACCCTCTTGACACACAGTGGGTATAGTTCCACCTGCTGTGATACAGACTCTAGGTTTAAATATAGCTATATCATATCAAATAACCTACTAGTAGTGAATGTTGGTCACAAGAGGAATTGTAAAAAGAAAAACCACAACAACAACAACAACCAAACAAAAAAACAAAAACAAACAAACAAACAAAAACAAACAAATGAAACACACACACACACACAAAAAAAAAAAAAAACAAAAAAAAAACACAAGGAACTAAAGGCCAAATATTTCAAAACACTAACCAAGAATATGGTTAGCTTGCCATCACTGTATATGATGTTACAAAGCTCATGTACGTTCAGTTGCAAAGCTTAAGTCTTTTAAGTCTTCCTTTTGAATGTCTTTCTCAGGAGATAAAGAAAGGTCCTTCAGCAGTATAGAGTTTCCAAGTAAGGTCAGGAATTCACTTTCTTTCTTCCAAATAGCTGAGCAAAGTTCAGGTTTGTTTGTTTAAACCAGTTGTGAATCTACCTGTTTTTTCAAAACCTACCTGTATGTTAAAGAAAAATTACTTATGGAAAGGGAGATAGAGGTCCAGTTCCTTTCTGTGTGTGACTAGATTAAAAACCATATTTCAATTTTCCACTTAAGTGCCCCAACCATTCTGTAAACTAGTAAGTCTATTAAGATGGTTCCACTTTGCAGAATATAATTCAAGAATCATTGGGTCATGCAAGGAAAATATAAAAGGAGCACAGTTTTGTAGATTTAGTAGTAATAGACCTTATGAAGCTGAGGAGAATCCTGAATTCAAATGTTAGCTCATAGGATAGTTTCTCTTTTAACATGCAGAATTTACATGTAAGAACCATGGGTTTTGTAACACATTTATGTTAGTTATGCTAATCCCTATAATGGCTATTCTCCTTCTTGCATTAGCTGCAGCAGAACTGACAGTTACCTTAACTATTCTATCATATATTTTCATGGCAACTGCTGAATATCCTCAAAGAGAAGAAAACACAGAAGCCATTCTTTCCAGCATTTTGTTGAATCTTGTAACCAGTGATTTATTTCATAATTTTAATAAAATAACTACTCTTTATACATATATGTACATGCACATCTCTATGTAAATATACTTTTATAGTCATTTTTCAAGAGTTTTATGCTTTATTTTACAAGTCATTTTTGTAGACCTCAGCCAAGTCATGGAACTCCCGAGCTCCTAACAGTTCCGCAAAGCTCCATTGTATGCAAAAACACATCTAAAGACCTTCTAGTCAAAATATCACTTTTTTTTTTTTTTTTTTTTTTTCTATGCTTAAGTCAGGCAGCACTTCACAGAAGACCATCAGACTTGCAATTTTGAATATATGCACCTATATTCAGCAAAAATTTAAATTCACATCAAAAAGCTCTGCAGCATCTAGAAACGCTGTTTTGGGATATTGTTTTATATCAAGCTGAGATTATTACTAGCCCTGCTCTGTGAATAAAATATATATATTTCTTTATGATTACAATTTATCCATAGTCAAACATGCATGCATATGTTGTAATGCTGCAATATAAAACATTTCCGAATGTGCCCAAGATATGAGAAAATAGATTTAATTAACTTATTATGTGGGAACGAAATTGAAGAAACCAAAAGAAACTTACATCAAAAGACATATCTACAGAGCATACCTTCCCTTTAAAATACTTAATATCTGCTACTGAAAGTAAAAACTATTCCCCCAAAACCTCTTAATTTTACATCATTGCGTTGTATTGAGTGTTCATACAAGCAACACCACCACTAAATAACTGAAATTCACTGATAGCATTTAAGTGTATTAGTACCATTAAGCCAACCAATTAAAATGTGTTTTGTACATTTTAAAAAATAAATAAATTAATTAAAAAAAATGCAAATGCAATTAGCTCATGCTCTTTCCATGAATTGTTTATGTAGCAGAACAGAGGGCTGCAGGAGGTTTATGCAACTTTAGACAAGAAAAGATCGTGAAAGATTTATGAAGGCATTTTTTTTGTTTGTTTGATTGGTTGTTTTTTTTTGTGGTGGGACTGCAGAGATTATGCTGAGGAATTAGGCCGAGGAATTAGGCCAGACTGAGAAAGGAATTGAAACTGCATAGCAAATTATATAACAACCTTGAAGACAGTCTTTTGTTATGCCAGATTTCAAGCTCAACTTTTAAATGGAGTACTTCAGCAAAATCTCTCAGATGTATTAAAATTTTATATAAAATGTATATGATATATTTACAAATCTAGAAATTGATTTCTACTAATTTCTTATGTAACATATGTAAAAATATGCACATATCAAGTGCAACCAGGCCCTCTAAACACATGTTCCATAACATATTCCTTTATGCTAATGTAGGACTGAGAAGGTAATGCAGACTCCTAATTACTGCATGTGAAATAAATTTTACTGCTACCTACCTTTGCCTAGTTTCCCCATGCTGCCAGATGATTAATGTTTTTAGACAAGTGTTTCAGTACCTCATTCTTAACATCTGCTGTGATGATGGTAAAATCATCTAATAAGTGATATATAAATCCCAGAGAAGTGTGATTTCTGGGATTTCAGGCAGTGTGAGGGAAAAATAAGTTGAAGATGGTTATTATACAGAAAAAAAGAAGGGGGGAGGGGTGGAGTTAGAAAGGTTACTTGCACAAAATTCACATGGAAATTACAGGACTTTACAATCTTTACTTTGATTCTTAAAAGCATGTCTTTATAGCTGCTTAATCATATAAATTAATCAATAAAATATTTAATAATTAATCAAAGAGTGCAATCAAACAGCTTTTGATCCTAAAGTTTTCTAGTCCTTTAAAGATGTGTTTTTACACAACAGCAAATATGTATCCCTATCCCTAACATGAGATCTAAACAGTAGGTCTTCTGGTAGGATATATTGTATGCCATAACCCTGGTTCCCTCAGGTGTGTGAAATAATGATCACAGAGCAGGGTGGCCTTGCCCAGACTGTTTACAGAATGTTTAACTTCCAAGCCATGACTGAACTTCTTCTCAGAGTGTGTTAACCAATGTGGGACAAAATATGCTGAGGAACATGCAGGCGTCTAGAACAGAGAAGCATGTGGCTTGCCTTTGTGGTTCACTGAGACTAATGTAGCCTGAGAATTGCAATCCAGTCAATTTCCTATTCTTAAAGAATATTGTAAACAGAATTTCAGATGCTACTGCCTATAAAGAACAGTGGTCTACCTTAAGAGAAAATATCTTCCTTTTAAAATGTGACCTTTGAGGTGTAAGAACTGCTGTGCCTTTCTACTCATTATCCAGTATCTTGGAGATGTCTATTGCGTGAGCTAATTCGTCCTCATACTTCCCATTATCTAGGAGAGAAGTTTAAGGCTAACTGTAGCTTAAAGGTAAGAATACTCATCCAAAATGTCAGAATTCTAAACTGAGTTTCTTTCCAGTATCTGTTCCTGCAACAGTTTTACATGAAACAGACATTGCACGTTGCACTAGGGACTGGCACTCCTTCTGTCATACTTCTCCTTCACAGGCTCTGGGTGTTTTTTGTTTGTTTGTTTGTTTGTTTGTTTTCCTGTATTCAAAATGTTTTGTGGGATTAGGGATAAATACATACATATATATTATTAATAAAAAGATCTAGAGGAAAAAAGAAAAAAAAAAAAAAGAATATATACTTCCTCATAAATTGAACTCATTTTTTTTTTTTTTTTTTTTCAGGTCTTAAAATAGGTTTGAAATTTGGTACCAAATGAAATATTTATCTCTTATATTTAATTTTCTTTTATGGGTAACAAATCTGAATAATAATAATAATAATGATAATCATAGTAACTCAAACAAGATCCAGAAAGCTGCAAAATGAAATACTTTGACCTTTTGTAATATTTGGAATTTATTATACAAGCGTGTTGATGAAATTGACCAACAAAGGTTAAATGTGTTATTGCCAATTAATCAGTATCTTTTTCCTGAAAGTTACTTGGGAGAAAGAGACTTGTCCCTGTCAGGTTAGAATCTATGTTTTGCTGTACTGATGAGCTGATGGTTAATTCATACACACATAAAACCAAACCAAAACAACAACAAAACAAACATCTTTTTGTTATGTTTGTTATTTGTAATGCATAACAGAAAAATAATAGTCATCTCCTAGAAATACAGATTTAAAAGATAAGACACCTGACATTTACTGAGAACAGAAATTTATAAGATTTCATTAGTGGCACATGTGAATCCTTACTTTTTTAGCCTTTATCGTATTGCACATGTGTGCTTTCTGGTGAATAATCATTTACCAGAAAGCATATATATATAATTTCATTTGTCAAGGGTAAGATTCATCTTATTTCTCTTCGTCCTCCTACGAGTTAAGTGTCATGTTAAGTTAAGCATGTCATTTATGTCCCCTGATCTGTGAAAAGACAACATATGAAAATGCTTATTTTTTCCATCTATCTTATGGTCATCTGTCTTCAATCTCTTTTCATTAACTCTGAAATGAAATCACCATAGTTTGTCAAAGTCTATATGGACTGTTTAAGGACAGTTAATGTTTGTCTGAAAAATCATAGTCTGAGCCAACGATAAATGGAAATTCCGAAGATCCATTATATTTTTTAGTAAAAATTGTGAACATTGATCTGCTATATTCCCATAGCCTGCAGATTTTTTTTTTTTTTCAGAAACATAATTTTCATGTAAATTAAATTACATCCTACAGTGACTTTTTTCTTTTGTTTTCTGTGCATTATTTTTTTTTTCATATAAATCTGTGTATCTGGATCTTAGTATTATACCTTAATGTGGAAAGCATGCAGAAAGAAGTGTTTTGAAATATTGAAACCCAGCACAAAAAAAAATTCTTGAATTTATGCCAATTTCAAATAAATACATAAATAAATAAAGCTAATAACATAATGCACTGAGATGTTTCTGAGCAAAAAGGTAAATCCAACTTAGTTCCCCCCACCCCAAAAAAAACCAACAACATATAAATGATCTTGGTGGAAAGGAAGATCAAACCCCTCTGACAGAGGCCACTGTAAATATTTTACACTGGCATTTTTAATTTCCTGAAGTATATCAGAAATGTCATTGAAAAAAAAAAAAAAATCAATAATTATAAGATCTTACAGGCTTATTTTTAGAAACTGAGATTGTATTGGGTTTATGGGGCAAGATTTTAGTACCAGAAGGCTGAAGGGGTGGCCTTTGTGAGATGGAATCAGAAGCTGCCCCATGTAAGATAAGGACCAGTTTCAGACAGCTCCAAAAGGAGCCATCATCGGCCAGAGCTGAACCAATTAAGTTCCAATTAACTGAACTAATTAAGTGTTTGCACCTCTGTGAGAGCAGACTTTAAGGAAAGGGGAAAAAACCAAACACTACTGCACAATAGCCGGGAGAGCGAGGAGTGAGAAAAAGTCTTGCAGACACCAAGGTCAGTGAAGAAAGATGGGGAGAAGATGCTCCAGGCATTGCAGCAGAAGTTCCCCTGCAGCCTGTGGAGAGGCCCCTGGTGGCTGTCCCCCTGCAGCCCAAGGGTCCCACATGGAGCAGATCTCCACGCTGCAGCCCATGGAGGAGCCCCCAGTGGAGCAGATGGATGTGGCCTGGAGGAGGCTGCAGCCCATGTAGAGCCTCCACAGGAACAGGTTGTGGGCCAGAGCTGCAACCCGTGGAGAGAAGCTCACACAGGTGCAGGGGTCCTAGAGGGAGCTGCCACCCGTGGGGGACCTGTGCTGGAGCAGTTTGTTCCTGGGGATGGACCCCGTGGTATGGAGCCTTGTTGGAGCAGTTCTTGAAGCAGTTCTTCTCACTGCAGTAGCCTGTTAGCAATAGGTAATAAATTGCATACATCTCCCTATGCTGAGTCTGTTTTGCCTACAATGATAATTGTTGAGTGATCTCCTCATCCTTATCTCAAACGTCAAGCCCTTTCCATTATCTCTCCCTCTTTGCCTTTGAGGAGAGGGAGTGAGAAAACAGTTGTGGTGGAGCTCAGCTGTCCAGCTGGGTAAAACCACCACAGAGATTCAAGAAAACACTAATATAATTGCAAATTTTAATAATTAATAATTGCAAAATATAAGTCCATATTAGAATTTAGAGGTTTTTTTTTTTAAAAAAAGAAAAAGTTAAATCTTTAGACTTACATGATTCAAAGAAAAAAGTCTGAGATACAAAAACTTAATAAATTCCAGTCAATAAGAAAATGATCAAACATCAGAAAATTTGTAAGATCACAGTCTTTTTGAAAAAAAATCCTCAGTAGAAAACAAAAGGACATTTCATTATATAGGCATTTCAGCCACATCTTTTTCATAAAATATGTCTGAACTCAATATTTGTTTCAAAGATTGTATTTTAAAATTGGTTAATCATTTGAATGCAGAGATCAAATAGGCTGTGTGTCCATTTTAGAAAAGTAATGATTTTTTTTAAAACAAAATATGTGCTTATATTTGTGCATTTTATTTTTTCACAACGATGTATAGAAATGACATGATAGAAATTGTTATCTTGACTTGTTAATTCAGACGTAAAAATATATATATTTTTTTAAATAATAAAATGTCAGTTTTCTTGAGCCTTTAGATATCTTTCAAACTAAAAGCATTTCACTAGAAATGTGGTGTGCAGCAGGACCATTTGCTACGTTGCTTTCACCAGAGAGTAATTATATGTCCCTACATTTATTGTAAAAGTGTACATTATTTAGTTCAATCTAGCACCACTAGTGCCAATTAAATATTTAAAATTTACAGGAAAACAAATGCTTAGAGAAGCCTTCTAGCTTTCCAATAAATGTGAAGGGGAAAAAATAAAAATGTGATTTTCTGATTGATTCAGGTAATATGAATAAATTATTAGTCTTTACTGTAGCAGAGAAAATTAATCTTTTGAGCACAATGAAATTAAAAGGTTTTGGCTTGCCTGATTTGAACAAAGTAAGATGAATATTTAATACAGCAAATTAATTAGGCACATAATGAGGAATAGAATGCATAATAGCTCTAATTCAGATAAATAGCAAAACAGTCCAGATCCTCAAGGAAATAAATATCATCCATCACAAATACACCTTAAATTCTGTTTATTGGGAAATATTAATGGTAAGAGTGTTTGTATAAAGGAGTTAGATAAATTTTATTTGCTGATTTTTTCAGTGCAATTACATTATATGTTGACCCTCATCTGTAACTCTTTGCAGAATTGATTTTAGGACATTATTCATTTCTGAAGGTGTTAATGTACCATAAAGGATTTGTATTATCGTTAAACATACTATCTATGCCAGGTGTTACATGTTATTTGCTTCTGCCCTGAAGATCATTTAACAGCTTATAAATCTTTATGGCCCCTTGATGTTTTGCTACAATAATTTGCATCTTTAAATAGCTTCTAAATGATGCATTCTAAAAATAAGTAACACACAATATTTTTCTTACCAAAGTACATAAATCTTCTCTCTTAAAATAGTGCTAATTACAAAACTCAATAAATAGTATTTTAGAAAACATTAAGAAGTTGAGTATAAATAGTAGGACAAAGATATTTCAATGCAGATTAAGAGGTTAATCAGTTTATGAAATTTTCTTTTATCAGACATCTCCATGAACATTTACAAGTTATATAACTTATATAACTTCCTGTGCTTCAATAGAAAGTCATGGATGCTATCTATAAATGTATTTTAACATCTAAGAACTGAATATATAATATTAATAAATTCTGATATAACCTCATCTCTTTGATAACTTGTAGAAAGAATAGGATTGGAATTTAAAAAAAATTAAAAATAAAGAAAAATAAAGGCTATTTTGGCAGACCTGTCTTTTTTATTTTTTTCCTACATATTACTTCATGTTATCTTCATTTTCATGAGTATGACTTTACACCAAAGAAGAATACTCTGGGAGTTCATCTTGGTGTACACAGCCCAAACCTCCATGGAGGAGGAAGGTCTTGTGAAGAACTGGGCTCATTCTTTTCTAAGAACACATCAGGCTGGAACAGACGGAAAAATAGAAGTAACAAAGAGTTCATAATAAGAAGAAATCTTCCCCAGGGAATGATGAAGAAAACAGGAAAGCATCAGAATTTGAAGAAGGAAAGAAAATTTCCTATGGATCCTAAGAGGAATTTTATTTGACAATTTTTGTTTGATCTTCAATTCTGTTAAACTAGTATCTCCTTTCTATAACTTATAATGTCCTGATGTTTCTGATGTTACTGTCTTATTAACAACCAACAGGTGGTCTATAAGACTACTACTTTGGACTGTCTTTTTTTCTCCACCTGAAATCCATGGGAACGTCCCAAATGACTTCATTTTGCAGTACCTTGTCTTCTATGTAGATCTTCATTTCTGAATTATCTCTTTTCAATAGAATGTAATGTCAAATTTTATTGTGTTTCAATTGTCATTTCTGAGTTTATTATTATTATTATTGCTATAATTTTATGTGGGAATATGTCTATGCAGCTGATACCTATATATTTTATACAATGTAATACATATTTGTAAGTAAAATAATCTGAAAATAGATAGTAAGACACACATGGTCTTTTAGCATTTGGTGGTGTAAGGTAATTGTCATAAACCCCACTGTAAAACTTGTATTACTTTCCCATATTTCCATTCACTAACAGTTAAAGGTGTTTTTTTTCTATATGTCAGTTTTTTTTTTTTTTTTTAATTGGTCTATATAACCACATTATTAATATTTGTTTGCTCTTCTCTAAAGTAAAGTTTGGTTTTCCTTTGTAGGAACTTTTACAATATTCAGGAGGCAATTCTTTAACTTTCTATTAAAATTCATTTTGAAATTACAGTATGTATATAAATTATGATTTTACTTCAGAAAAACACACAAACATAGCAAGCAAGCAAGCAAACAAACAAAAAACAATACAAAGGTTAAAAACCCCAGGCCCTCAGTACCATAAGAACAACTTGTATATAGTCATTGGTATTCATTCAAAATACAATATGGGAAGGATACTGATACAAATGTAATTCTAAAAGTCTTCACAAATAAGTTGATAAAATTTAAAATATATTAGGTTTATTAATCTTATCTTCCTAAAGAAATATGAAATGTTATCCTGCACTATTTCCAGAATGCTTTTATTAGAAAGTAACTTTCAAAGTTTGGAAATAATTTCAAAATATCAAGATTTGGTTGATAATATATTTCTATCAAAAAAACATAGATGCTATTTAGTGTATAACATATTGTATACTCCTTTCTAACAAGTTAATATAAGCATTAAGCTTCAATATGTGCATAAGCACATAAGTCAAAGCAAAGGCCTGGAACACCTATAAATTATAAGTGCACTTAAATAGAGTATTTTGAGTACACATCTCTGTTCATTGTTACAAAACAAAAATAAACAAAACTCCTAAAAACAAACAAACAAATATCATGAACATTCAATGTTAAGATAAAAGGGGAAAAGAAAAAACTTAGAATTTTGCATTGTTTAGTCCTTTTAGCTACAGTAGTAAAAATGTATACAACTGCAAATGTGAAATATCATCTAGTCATCAGAAAATGAGTTCAGTAAATCCTACTAATTCTATGACAATAACCTACTACATATATCTTTTATGCCTTTCAAACAATGTTAGAAGAAGAAGACATCTTTCATGTGGTCTCTCTATTTTAATCTTTGTCAAGGATAAATCTAGTATACAAAGAAACAAAAAACAATCTTTGGTCTACTTACCCTTTTGACCTAAGGAGTAATTACTCTGCTCTGTTTGAAACATATTTATGAAGCTGTTCTATATACATTTTATTACTTCAAAGAGAAAAAAAAAATGTATTTAATACAATGATGAGAATTAATATCAGAGAGGGGAAAGATACTACTGTCCATGCATAAAGGCCATGATTCATTTTTAACTATATTTTCTAAATTTTGTAAAAAGATGTTATCATTGGTTTAAAATGTTGTTCATTTTATTTTAAATTTCTTGTCTATTAAATAACAACAACAAAAATGAAATGACAGTGATTTCTTAGTGCATCTATATTGTCTTTGGACATATCTGTAATCAGGCCTTGAAGATGTACCCTCTAGCTATTAATCTCAAAACTAAACCCAATAGCTCAGCATTTGTTTTGCTTGTAGGTACAGCTGCTCCAAGGCTCTGTTCTTACTAATCTTGAATTTACAAAAGTTATGATTACAAGATATTCCTAAAGGCATCTTGCAGTAATGGAGGGTGGGAAAGATAAGCTATATATTTACAGTTAGCTATGAAATACTATTTATAAACTTTCATTTTGTTGTTGTTGTTGTACTCTGCTTTTTCTTGCCTGAGTATTCCATTAAATATGTGTTAATAACAGATGATCTTTTTCCTCCCTCCCTTCCTCCCTTCCTCCCTTCCTTCCTTCCTCCCTCTCTCCCTCCCTATTTTCCACCCTCCCTCCTTCCCGTTTTTCCTCCCTCCCTCCCTCCCTTATCCCTCTATTTTTCTATTTCTCTTTATTTCTTTCTCTTTCTTTCTTTCTCTTTCTTTCTCTCTTTCTTTCTCTCTCTCTTTCCTCATTTATTTCTTTGTTTTCCTTAGCTCTGTGTTGACTCTGTTGTCTCCCTTATTTATTTTTCTATCTCATAAATTTTTTTCTTTTGAACACTTTTCCTTTCTTTCTGTAGAAGTTTGACTTCAGATGAGTTTCATCCACATTTATTTTTTTTTTTCTAAAAATTAAGCAATCATTACTACTTTATAATTAAGGAAATAAAAAGCTAAGGACACTGTAAAGTAGGACATAGAAAGCTATAATAAAGTGAATGTCTGAAAATCCAAGAGGTTCATCTTCCTTTCCTGTGTTGCAAATGAACTTTCCCTGAAAATTGTACTTTTTTTTCAGAGAGACAGAGATCATTGTGGAAGGAGTGTTTAGAAGTCTGATAAACTTGGTAAGTTTTAAAATTGAATATTAAACTTTACTAAATGCATTCTTCAGGAACTCATTACTTACACTGGTCAGTTCTAACAAATTATTAATGATCACCACCATATATAGAAAATTCACAGAATCACAGAATCACAGAATTGTAGGGGTTGGAAGGGACCTCGAAAGATCATTGGGTCCAACCCCCCTGCCAAAGCAGGTTCCTTAGAGCAGGCTGATCTTTCACTCTTCAGCAATCATATTCTAAAGCACCTGCAAGTATACTTTGCTACAGAGCTGAAGCAGCACAGTTAGCATTATCATCTTCAATCCTTGGTGAGTCTTAAGTCTCGATGTGAAGGTGATTAGGTTTGACAGCTCATCAACAACAAAGCCATAACTAAAATGCACTTGTCTTCTTTCTTTTTCAGTTTTCTTTCCTTATGCATGATGTTTTTATGCAGCTTCCATCAAAATGGGAAAGTCTTCTCTGCTACATTGTATGTCTCATCTTGTTTTCTTTTCTCTTGAGTAAACCTTCTTTTGTACTCATAAAGGTCCTGTCTATTTCCAGTCTTTTCTGTTTTTCTTGTACTTTTTCTGTCATTTTTCTTTTACTTGGATGTTTTCTGCATGCAACTACACCCATCCTTGCTCCTCTGATGATCACGCTGATTACATAGTTGTGTATAATTGCATCTGGCTGTGCCATCACAATGTTGCAAAACAGGCATTGTAGTTAGCTACACTGTTTTAGTGCACTCTACATCTCTTCCTGGCCCTTTGACTACACTTGATTACAGAAGTAGCCTGTGCAACCAACTTTGGCTAGGCTTTTAATGTGCCACAGTTTAACAATTCACATTATCTAAGCTTAGATGCTAAATTATAGAGTCTACCTGTAAATCATATGTCTAATCTTCTGCAATAATTAATGAGGGATAAAGTCTCCCATTATAAACTGAATAGATCATATGGCTATTTAGCCAAGCACGTTATCTACTTCAGAATGAGCTGAACAGCTTCCCAGACTTCATTAGATTACCTTCAGTTTGTCTAATGTAGTTATACATAGATATATACACAATAGTATCCACGCCTGTGGTTTCAAATGCCGAAGGTTTCCAAGACATCCACACAAGGCAGACAGCATGACATAATATCTTCATAAGATCCAATTTCCTCTTAAAGGATTAGCTGAGACCAGGCAGAACAGCCTATGGTATCTAAAATAAAACTTAATACCTATGTGTGGGAAAATGAATCAAGCTTTTCACAGAATCACAGAGTCACAGAATCAAGGTTGGAAGAGACCTCCAAGATCACCGAGTCCAACTTATGACCTAACACTAACAAGTCCTCCACTAAACCATGTAACTAAGTTCTACATCTAAACATCTTTTAAATATCTCCAGGGATGGTGACTCAGCCACTTCCCTGGACGGCCCATTCCAATGCCTAACACCCTTTTGGTAAAGAAGGTCTCCTAATATCCAACCTAAACCTCCCCTGGCCCAATATTAGCCCACTCCCCCTCGTCCTGTCACCAAGCACATGGGAGAATAGACCAATCCCCACCTTGCTACAGCCTCCTTTAAGGTATTTATAGAGTGTGATAAGGTTGCCCCTAGGCCTCCTCTTCCCTGGGCTAAACAACCTAAACACTCCCTCAGCGGCTCCTCATAAGACTTGTTCTCCAGACCTTTCACCAGCTTCGTTGCCCTTCTCTGGACATGCTCGAGCACCTCCATGTCCTTCCTGTAGTGAGGGGCCCAAAACTGAACACAGTACTCAAGGTGCGGCCTCACCAGAGCTGAGTACAGGGGGACAATCACTTCCCTAGCCCTGCCGTCCACACTGTTTCTTATACAAACCAGGATGCTGTTGGCCTTCTTGGTCACCTGAGCACACTGCTGGCTCATATTTAGCTGACTATAAACCAATACTCCCAGGTCCTTCTCTGCCAGGCAGCTTTCTAACCACTCATCTCCTATCCTGTAGTGCTGCTTGGGGTTGTTGTGCCCCAAGTGCAGGACCTGGCACTTCTCCCTGTATCCAGCTATTACAGGAGTTTAACACTTATTTTACATGCAAACGCAATGATACAGCTAAAATTTTGTACTTAAAATCTGAATTTAAATCTATCCTCTAGGTTTTACATAATTAAAGTTAAATGAAAAGAATTAAGATAACTCTAATATATCGATGTCTTCTTTTTTACTCATATTCATACAAGTATTGGTTATGAGATAGAACAAAGCTGATGAAAAGAATTGCTAAATAAAAGATTATAAGACTATATATATGTATAGACAGGCATATATATGATGGTCTAAAAATAGAAATATATTTCTAAAATACTCTTTAGAATACCGAGGCACAGTATTCTGTTGTACTGTACAGAGGTTAAACATTCTTTTCATTTATTCATATCCAATATATGAATAAGTCCTCAATTCTTTAGACCATTTTCATCCAGTCTTCCAGTTTTGAGAAACTCAAATTAAGCTCAATTTCTAAACAATACAAAACAAAACAATATGTTTTTGCTTTGAAAGAAATCATTTCAGTATTTTCTCCTTAGCTAGTCATTTGAAATGTTGTAAAAAATAACTAGGTATTCTTCAATAATTGTACAATATAAATACATACATATATATATATGGTGTATATATATATATACACACATATATATGCAGATAACTGCATTGGGTCTGGCTGGGATGTTAATTTTCCCTGCAGCAGCCCATACAATGCTGCACTCTGCACCTGCAGCTAGAACAGCAGTGGTATCACACCAGTGTTGTGTCTGCTGCTGAGAAGTGCTGGCACAGCATCAGGACTCTCTAACCTTCCTAGGGGGTGGACAAAAAAATGAGAAAGAAACATCACCAGGCAGCTGACCTCAACCAACCAAAGGGATATTCCATACCATGTGATGTCACACTCAGCAATAAAAGTTGGAAAAAGGAAGAAGAGGGGAGAGGTGGGCCCTTGTTACGAAAATGTCTGTCCTCCTCCCGAACACTGGCTACGTGTGTTGTGGCCCTGCTTCAAGAACATGGTCAAGCATCGCTCATTTGTGGGAAGTAGAGAGTAATTTCTTTCCTCTGCACTTCCACATAGCCTTTACTTGTTTTGTTTTGTTTTTTTCCCTTTCCCACTCCCTTTTCCCCTTTCCCTTTTTTCCCTTTAGTTGAGTTGTTTAATTAATAATAATATTTCCTTAATATTTTTTTTTCCTTTAATTAGATTATCCTTATCTCAACCTGTGAGTTGTTCTTTCCTTTACTTCTTCCCCTCCTCATCTGAGGAGGGGGAGTGAGAGAGCAGTTGTGGTGTTCCGCTGCCTAGCACGGTAAAACCACCACAGTCCTTTTTGGTGCCCAACATGGGGCACAAAGGGTTGAGATAACGATAGAATTGATTAAAACTCTTAAAACTAACACACTTACTTGCTAGTCACCATGTTCAGTGTCCTGTTAAATTGGCTTGTTTGATCATGTATCATGCAATCTGTGTCATATTCTCCTTTCTCCTCTACATCTGATCTGAGAATGTGCTACAATCTGTGTTCGTTTTTTTTTTTTTTTTTTAATTCACTGTGCTGTCAAGCACTGGCCTTGAGTTTAATCTGGCATTCAGGCTCTGCACTGTTATCCTTTGGGTCTCATGGAAACTATCTTTTAGAGAATATTCAGAATTACACTGCCTTCCTTTCCTCATCTGGAAGTCAGTTTATGAATAATATTAGGAATGGTACCTTCTCCTTCTTTCACAGTGTGCTAGTTCCAACAGTTTTTGAGTATTTTGAATATCCCTGTATAACCCATATATTTCTATTTCTAATTCTGCATAATGGGTTTCCTCTTCTCTCTAAGATTGGTTGATTGTTTAGAAAGCTGTTCAGCTGCCTAGCACGGTAAAACCACCACAATAACATACATTATATATATATTTATTTTATATATATATATATATATTTAGCCCCAAATGAATGTATCTGCAAGTAGATTTACAGAGGTTCATCATGTGCAATCAAGTCTTCTTAAATATTCATCCAAGAAAAGAAAGTATATTAAACTTAAAAAGAAAGTATATAAAGTAAGCTGATAAAATTTTGTTTGAAAAGTACTCAAAAATATTAAGTAATCAATAGTCTTTTATACTGTGCATGAGTTGCCTGTGACTGACAAAGATAAATCATATTCTATTGTGTTATTCAGTTGATGATAATGTGCTATTCACATATGAATAGCTTTATCTACCTATTATATCTTTGAAGTTCTTTTTATTGTTTAACCATTATTTAACAACAGACGTTTCCTGAATTGCATGCAAGAGTTATGGAATTTAATGTTCCTTCCAAATCCAAGAATAAACAAGGTTCTTCACATTTTATTTGTTCAAAGAGCAAAATATAATTTTAGAGCAATGATCCAGAAATTTCAGTTCAGATCCTTCACTGAAAATATTCCAGTTGTATAGTAATGGATCTTTTTTATGCCCTTTGAAGTATGAATGTTTTAGCTACTACTAGATGACAATGAAATATATCTTGAAGGAAAAAAGGTATTGTGTGGTCCAAACTTCCACTGATATAAATCAGAGTAATCCTTTGAGTTCAAATGATCTGTGTAGAAACATGCAACCTGAGGATATGACCTATATTTCATTTTTACATTAAGTAATAAATACAGTTACATTTTTGCTTGTTTCATTATTGGAGTCACTGACTTGTCTCATACTTGAAATATTCAGTTTCAAGTTACTTATTAATTTGAGACTTCTTACCTACCCTCAATTGCAATTAGTGTTGATTTCTTTACATTAATTCCTCTATTTCTCTTAAGTATTCCTTTGACTTCAAGAAGAATCACACATTACTCCTATGTTAATTCTAGACTTTCACTTTGTAATAGTGATTACAAAATTTCAGTATACCATATTGACGCACAAACAATTTTTCTTTAAATACAATGACATTTCCAATGTTTATGTTCCTGTTTACACATTTACCTTTTATTTTTCTTTGTAAGTCTTGCTCATTCTCTGAGTACACCTAAGAAAATGAAACTTTTTTTAATTTATTTTTTCTCTGACATTTAAACTTAAATTTATTTTCTTAATTTTCTTATAGGTAACTACCTTTTCCTTTCCTTACTCCCTGTCCAAGTCATCTAAACACACACATTCAGGAATAAAAAATGTTAATGTCTACAGTTTTTACATTTATAAAATCTAAGAATAATCTCTAATGTTTGAGAGAAAGAGAATGAGTCTGTGAATTTAATAGGCTCCCTGTAATCTCTCAAGAAAGTACCTAGATATTAGTAGCTTGGATCCCCCTTCCCCACCCCACCTCCCTCTCCCCCTCTCCCCTTCTCTCTCTCCCCCTTTCTCTCTCCCTCTCTCTCCCCCCCCCCGCCCCCCCCCTTTTATCTCTCACTCTGTCCCTTTCTAGGACCCAATTATAAAGTAGATCAAAGGATTCACATGAGAAAGAGTCTGAACTTGACACAAATTTTCTTACCAATGTGTGGGCTGACATTATTTAAAAGAGGTTGTTGGATATTTTTAAATAACAGTTTCCTTTGTTTTCTAACTCATCTCACAATCTTAGCTGCCTGAAAATTAGGCCTGTAAGGCTATACTTCTAAGTAAAAGAGGACTAGTTACTTTCTAGATCTAAGAACAAATGCCCTATATATATACATACCATCACAGGGACTGGTCACAGTTGCCATCCCCCAGATATTGCCTTTAAAATCATCCAGTACCCATGCCCAAGGCTTGGTCATGTCATCTTGTCTCCATTTTAGAGTCTGAGTCTTTCAAATACTGGACTCCACTTGTTAGTCTTGCTTGAAATTTACTAGTGAATCACTTGCTGTCTCCCAACAACAGAATAGAATGTAAGGTCACATAGAAAATTGGAAAAAAAAATAGTTAAAAAATGATAGGATGGACTGTGACAATCAGGTACAGGGACTGACCAAATAGTTGTTCTGACCAGTGGCTTGCCTATATGTGATTGCACTTTTTATTTCACCTGTTATTTATTTCCTCATGCATTTCTATTTCCTCATTTTCCTGCTATCTCAAATAAAAAACTTTCTCCTGATTTTTCATAAGTGATCCAAGTTTTGTATATCCATACACAAATTTGGTATCTCTGATAGGTAAACTTGGTTTTATATGGTATTACCAGTTACCTAATTACCTTATATGTTGCCTTGCATGTCTGATTTAATATTGAATAATCAATTTCCCTTATCAGTTGACCTTTTATGCTTACCTCCTTCTTCCTTGTACATTTTCAAACAAATGTTTCTAGCTTTTTCCTCTACTCCTCCTAATACCTCAGAGCAGAAGTCATTCAACATTGATTGAGATCTGCTAGAATTCTCAAAAGTTATCTTTAGTGAAATGCCTTGTTAAAAGTATGTAGTTAACTGACTAGCTATGCTGTGTTTATGCTATGATGCAACTGTGTTTTACAGAGTTATTGTACTCTTTTAAAGGAAGCCAATGGCTTAATGTTTGGTATAGGAATAAAAAATTAAGTCCCAGGCTCTCTTTAATTAAAATTTATCTCTATAACAATATATATATTATTATAACACACATATATATAATATAATATATATATAATATATATAATAT
>CM021697.1:163515600-163534406 GCA_011074415.1 Stictonetta naevosa | reverse complement strand
TACCTCTGTGGGATTACACTGAAAATTCTCTTAGCTTGGTAACTTTTTCCTACTGATTAAAAGAAATTGACTACCTTACAAATAAAGTATGATGCTCATCTGATTGTTATAGCCTTTTAAATGTTAACTCTATTATGAGTTAACATTTATTATTAACTTAATAATAATAAATTTATTATTATTATTAACTTTGGCTTTTTTGCAAGACTGAATGATGTAGTGTACATTTTTGCAACATATATTCAAAACCTTTCACTATTTAACATATCTTAAGAGATAGAGATATACAGCAGAGAGATGGCTCTACCTGTCAGTACTGTCAGTTAATTAGAAATAATGTTATCCAGGTGGCTTTCACTCTGTGTGCCAAATTTCTCTAAAAACCTTCTTAAAGGGGATAGTCATCCTCAAATAATCAGGAAGTGGGAAGCATACTTTATTAAAGATCATAACTCTAAGGTAAGACATATGATACCGAGGATAATATTTGATTTAAATATGAATATAACAGTCTTCAGATATATTGATCCAAAATAAAATCATAAAAAAATGTAAGCTGGGAATGAAGAGCTTACATCAGGGAGTGTTTTGGTTCACGCCTCTGCTCTGAATAAGATTAAAATGTACATTATGTCATTTTTTTTTACTGTTATAATGCAGCAACCTTTATTCCAAACAACCCCTCTTCAAAAAATTAAGAAAAAGTGAGCAAAAGGATTTTACTACATCAGATACATATTGTAATAATTTGTCATACATAATTATCAGATACATAACATAAGAATGGAGTGTATTATCAATGCAGCCTTTTTGATATATATTTTTAACAGTGCAGTCTTTATTATATATGCTGACCTTAAAAAGAAACTTACAAAAAAAGGGCGTACACCGAAGTCATCTTAAATTCTTCGGATAGTGAGTGGGAGGCACAGAGTAGACTCTTGTAGCAACCAGTTCAGCCTTCACACTATTTGACTTGTGGAAATAATCAGTGCTCCCCCACTCCACTTTAATTGAACACTTGTAAATTATTCCAGTTTGTAGAACAGACTGTACTTGAGACAGAAAACCAAAATTTTACTTTCAAAGTTGTTTATTTTTAGGGAAAGATCCAGTGGACCCTTACTATTCTAAAAGCTATATTCTTTCTTTTAGACTCACTCAGTATCACAAATATAGCTGTTCAATTACATGCTTGGATTTTCTGTTAAACTGGTAATTCAGGTCTCCTAAGATGGTGAAGGGCCTAGAGGGGAACATGTATGAGGAATATCTGAGGTCACTTGGCCTGTTCAGCCTGGAAAAGAGGAGGCTGAAGGGAGAACTCATCGTGGCCTACAGCTTCTTTACAAGGAGGAGTGGAGGGGCAGGCGCTGATCTATTCTCTTTAGTGACCAGTGATAGAACCTGAGGGAATGGTGTCAAGCTGCAACAGGGGAGGTTCAGGCTGGATATCAGGAAAAGGTTCTTCACTAAGAGGGTTGTCATACTCTGGAACAGGCTCATAGGGGACACAGTCAAGGCACCAAGCCTGTCAGAGTTTAAGAAGTGTTTGGACTGTGCTCTTAGTCATATGGTCTGAATTTTGGGGTAGACTTGTGTGGTGCCAGGAGTTGGACTCGATGATCCTTGTAGGTCCCTTCCAACACAGGATATTTATGATTCAGCAAATAAGAACACACAACGTATGTGTGTAGTCTACTAAAAATACATTTTCAGAATCACACTGTAAATTTGTACTGTACTTTTCATTATCAACAAGCTTTCCAACTTCTGCATGAAGGAGATTGTGAAATGATCATGAAAACACTGTTGAGATCTTTGCTGGGGTCTGGGGTACCAATTGTATCTAATGAAATAACTGAATTATAGTCTGAGTTTGAAAATATTTGTAAGGATTTTAATGCATACTTGCTACATGAATGGTTATTGTTTTAACCTTATAAAAGTAAGATAATTTTGATTTCTGATTATTTTTAATTTAACTTGCAGAAAATGTCAGACAGACCTGTACAATCAATTTGTGTATTTTTTTTTTTTTTTTTTTTTTTTTGCAAAACGTATTACAAAATCTTCATTCTTTTGCTGGTCTTCCATGTATATTATTTATATATATTTTTAATATTGATCTTCTTTTTTTTCTTTTTTTTTTTTGCCAGCTGATTTGCTGAAATACTATAATGATGAATTATGTGCTATAAAAATGTAAATGTGGTATAAAGATGTCTGCCATCATTGCACAATTTATGACAGCTCTGATTGTTGTTGTTCTAGTGATGCATTTGTACAATACATCATGAGGATTAAAGCCAGAGGAAAAAGACTGTCCAAGAAGGATATTTTCCAACTCTTAAAAAAAAATAAAAAATCCTTGATTATTATTAGTTGAAGATGACCCTTATGTTTGTGTGTATATAAACACTTATATATAAGAAAGTTATGCAAAAGGTTGTGTCTTGCTACCAGAGAAGATAATGAGGATGATCCTTTAACAACTGACATCTTATTATGCGGAACAAATTTACATCTTTGCTAATAAATTTCTCCCATTGTTTTTCTCTCTTTCTGCATATAGCTCACTGTACTGCTATTTTGCCATTGGTGGTTGTCTTGTTTCCAGAATGATTTTAAGTTCAGACCACTTTCAGTTCATCTTAGGTAATCCTCCTCCATCAGACAATACTCCACCTCTGCCAGCATGAAATCATGTGTTTAAGTCACCCTGAAATAGAATAAAATTCTCCTTTATTCCCTTCCTGTCCTTTGTTCCAACTGTATTATCATAACAAGCCCAACTGGTTTCAACATACCTAAGCCATTTTAGCCAAGAATATAAGCGCCAAAGGCTGACAAAATGGCTTTGAAGAGTAAAAGAATACTTTATTCACTTTAACAGAAATAGCAACAACTAAAGTGCAAAAAATAGAGTGAAATGATATTAAAAGAAAAAGACTCTGGACCTTTAATTTTTTTTTCTCATCTGAGTTATTATTATTTTTTTTTTTTTTTTCTGGAATAGTACTGCTTTGCTCTAACTTTGTCTTTTTGGCTTTTTTTTCTGTCACACAGAGACATTTGAATGAATTCACACGTATATACACACATAATTCAGAAATTTAAAGGTTTTACAGTTTCCTTTGATATTACATTTAGTCTTGAGAAAAATAAATCCCATTTCCCAAATGAAACCAGACAGGAATGTATTCCAATTAACAATTTCTCAACAGCTTAAACCAATAAATAAATAAACAAATAAATAAATCCTTATCTTTGTTATTGGTTCATTTCTTGTTAATTTCAGTCTAACATGTCCTGCTTGGTTTATTTCTGTGCAATCTAATTAATATTCGTCTTTAAACAGAGACCTGTAAAATATGTCAAGGGCAAGGTCCTGCATCTGGGTCAGGGTAATCCTAAACATAAATACAGGCTGGGCAAAGAATGGATTGAGAGCAGCCTGATGAGAAATACCTGGATGTTTTGGTTGATGAGGAGCTCAGTGTTGTGGTGGTTTTACCTATCTAGGCAGCTGAACTCCACCACAACCACTCTCTCACTCCTCGTCCTCAAAGGCAAAGGGGAAGAAAACACAATGGGAAGTGCTCAAAAGTTGAGATAAGGACAAGGAGATCAGTCAACAATTATCATCAAGGGTGAAACAGACTCGGCATAGGGAGATTAATATGATTTATTGCCTATCATGAGCAAACTAGAGCAGAGAGAAACTAAAAGAAAAAAAAAAAAAAAAGAAAGGAAAAAACAATAAACAAACAAACAAAAAAACACCTTGCCCCCATCCACCCTCTTCTACTTCCTCCTGTCAAGCTGCACAGGGGAATGGGGAATGAGGGTTGCGGTCAGTCCATGATGCTTCATCTCCACTGCTCCACGGTAACTCTCTGACTCTGCTCCAATGTGGGGTCCCTCCCCATAGGATGCCATCCTTCCTGAACTCATCCTGTGTGGGCTTCCCAGAGACAGCAGCTCTTCAAGAACTGCTCCAACATGGGTTCATACCATGGGGTCCATCCCCCTGGAGCAAACTGCTCCAGCATGGGCCCCAGTGGGCAGCAGCTCCCCCCAGACCCCTTGCTCCTGCATGGTCTCCTCTCCACAGGCTGCAGCTCCAGCCTGGGGCCTGCTCCTGCAGGGGCTCTCCATGGGCTGCATCCACCTGCTCCACCGGGGGCTCCTCCACAAGCTGTAGGATGGAGATCTCCACTGTGATACTCCATGGACTGCAGGGGGACAACCTACACCACCATAGGCCTGCAGGGGATCTTCTGCTCTAGCATCTGGAGCACCTCCTCCCCCTCCTTCTGCACTGACCTGGAGTCTGCAAGGTTGTTGTTTCTCACTTCTCTCTTCCAGCTTCTGTTTCACAGCAGTTTTTTTTCCCTTTATGAAATATGCTCTCACAGAGACTGAAAGAACATCACTTATTGTCTCTACTCTGGGCAGTGGAAGGTCCCTTTTAGGGCCAGTTGACAGTGACCCTTATCTAACATGGGACAGCCTTGGTTTCTTCTCACAGAGGCCACCACTGCTGCTTCTTGCTACAAAGCCCTTGTCATATAAGCCCAACACAAACATGAGCAGGGAATGTGCAATTCCAGTCAAGAAAGCCAACCATATGTGTCAACCTGGGCTGCATCTAAAGAAGTGAGGGCAGCAGGTCAAGGGAGGTGATTCTCCCCTTCTACTCTGCACTCATGAGACCCCACCTGGAGTACTGCGTTCATCTCTGGGGCACCCAGCACAGGAAGGACATTAGAACGAGTCCAGAGGAGGGCCTGAAGTGTGATCAAGGGGCTGGAGTACCTCTCCTGTGAAGACAGGCTAAGGGAGTTGGGGTTCTTCATCCCGGAGGAGAGAAGGTTCCATGGAGACCTTATACTGGCCTTCCAGTACTTAAAGGGGAACTACAGGAATGCTGGGGAGGGATACTTTTGCCTGGGAGTGCAGTTGACAAGGAGTATTGGCTATAAACTAAAATATTTACATTAGGTAATCTGAAGAAATTCTTTACTCAGAGGGTGGGGTGGCACAGGAGCAGGTTTTTCAGAGAAGTTCTGCATGTCCCATTCCTGGAAGTGTTCAAGGTCAGGTTGGATGGGGTTTTGATCAACCTGATCTAGTGGATGGTGTCCCTGCCCATGGCAGGGTGATTGGAATTAGATGAGCATTAAGGTCCTTTCCAAACCAAACCATTCTATGATTCTACAATGCTATGAAAAATATATTTCCACATTTCTTTTATGAAGAAACATAGTACTTTTTTTTTTTTTTCCTTCAGTGACTGCCTTCAAAACAGAAATGTTGTAAAACATGAGTCATAAAATTACACTTACTGCTTTAAGTACATTTTTTTCACTTTCCAACAGAGAAGTAATTTCCCTATCTTGTTACCTACACAGTCATTTCATGCACCTGCAGTTGAAGGCCAGCGTGGCTTGCATATCAAAAAATTGAATTGAAAGATGAATAAATTATAATGTTCTCTCTCCCTATCTCCACTGAATTTACCATCTAAAATAGGTCGATACATGTGCTATTATTATTAGTAGTATTATTACATTTCAGAGTATCAGAATTAATAACTGATAATGTTACAGTACTGCAGTCACATGGTTTCATTTTTGAGGTGAATTACCAAAGACATATAATGGTATCAGAAATGAAGTTTTGTGGGAAAAACCTATAAGAAATTTGTTCAGGGATTAAGTAAATTCTCAGTTCTTCTCACAGCTCATTAAAAAATAATGTAGAAGGTCTATAATTATAATTTCATTTGATATTTTTATTTACAAAGGGAAAAGAATGTATATTTCTGATTTGCTCCATACTGTCACAAATAAGAAATAATTTTATTATAAGACAATAAGATACATCCTTTAGAGTTGCATCCCATAGAATGAAACTTACATTGCCAAGGTCAAACTGTAGTAAACTGAAATTATATCATGAACTTTGAAAGGGGAATGTTATTAAAATTCAAGTAATCTGACAAAATGCAGAGGTGTTATCATTCATCTCTATTATAGAACATTTTTGATTAACAGCTTCACGTAAGATGAAAAGAGAAGTTCAGAGGTGTAATCATGTAATCATACTGCTGCAGATGAGGTATTGGAAGACTGTGACTTCGCTTTACACATTTAGGTAGCTTGCATGTTTGCAGAATCCCTTACAATGATGCAATTTGTGCTCCATGTTAAACATCATTGTGGGACATTACAGAGGTGTCCTGGTTTCAGTTAGGATAGAGTTAATTTTCCTCCCAGTAGCTGGTAGGGTGCTATGTTTTGGATTAGGATGAGAAGAGTGCTGATAACATGCTGATATTTTAATTGCTGCAGAGCAGTGCTTACACCAAGCCAAGGACTTTCCAGCTTCTCGCTCTGTCCTGCCAGCGGGCAGGCTGGGGGTGCAGCAGGAGCTGGGAGGGGACAGACCCAGGACAGCTGACCCCAACTGGCCAAAGGGGTATTCCATACCATCTGACATCATGCTCAACAATATATAGGGGTGGCTAGCCGGGGTGGGGTGCCGGCTGCTCGGGGTTGGGCTGGGCATTGGTCAGTGGGTGGTGAGCAATTGCATTGTGCATCACTTGTTTTGTACATATTATTATTATTATTATTATTATTTTATTTTCTGTCCCTAATAAACTGTCTCTATCTCAACCCACAGGCTTCAGTTTTTCTCGTTTCTCTCCCCCATCCCAGAGAGGGAGGGGGGAGGGTGAGCGAACGGCTGGGTGGTGTTTAGCTGCCGGCCAGGTTAAACCACAACAGCCTTTTTGGCGCCCAATGTGGGGCCCGAAGGGTTGAGATAACGACAGATCTGACTAGAGTGTATTAAAACAAAATTCTGATAAGCATTATATCAGTTTAATATTTACTAATCACAATGCCGATTTTTGTGATCTCAAGTCTGCTGTGCCTGTTTTCTGAATTGAGTTATATAGCACATTACTTAGTGTAAGTGTTCCCTGTCATGTTGCTTATCATTGCTGGGGGTTGGTACAAGGTTATTATTTTGCTGTACTGTGTAACACTGGCTTACGATATGATAAAATTACCAGCCATGAGACTAATCTGGTATTTGTATTCAGCATTGTCATCAACTCCATACTTTGGGAACCCTACCTCAGGAACTATTAATAATTACATGTTTCATGATTTTTCTTCAGGGAGCCAATCTATGGAGGGGTCAGGGGAAGATGTTTTTTCCCATTTGTTCACTCTCCCTTTTTTCTCCTCCAGGCGAGTTATGGTAGCTTTCCAAAACTTTGAATATCCTTGGGATGTTCAGACCAGCATGTTCTCATTGTTATGTCTCCTGAATGCACTTCAGGTTTTGTCTAAGGTTAAACAAATACTTCAGAGTGTCATCCAGAGATCTGTCCTGAGGCAGGATAGTTATGAGTGGCAGGGAGAGTGGGAGGATATGGGCAGGCATCTAGAGCAGTGGGCAACTCCAGTGCTTTGGAAATTTACCCCTGAACAACTGAAAAATCCTAAAAAACTGGTGGAGTGCTTGAAAAGGTGTGTCATCACCCTGGCAGTATCAGACATACAGAAATCACTGCAACGTGCTGGGGCTTGGCCTATGCCTACCGAGCTGCACTCAATGCTAGTATAACCCCAGTGACAGACCCGGCGGCCACTTCAACCCCTGAGACAGACTCAGCAGCCACTCCAAGCCCTAAAACAGGCCCCAAGGCTGAGCCAGGAAAACAAACTGCACCAGTGTCGGTTGCACCCGTAACCAAGGTGAAAAAATGGTACAGAGAGTCAGGTCGTTTAGAACGCAGAGAGTCTTTTGGTAGGTCTAGGCATAGAGAAGACGAGGCCGAGCCATCAGAGGAGCAGGAGGATGAAGATGAGGATGTTGCAAAAACAGCAGTATCTAGCCGAAACCTAAACGAGCGTGAGCTACGAGATGTGCGAAAAGATTTCAGTTGCTGTATAGGCGAGCAGCTTGTCACCTGGCTGCTCCGCTGCTGGGACACTGGAGCCAATAGTGTGGAATTAGAGGGCAGGGAAGCCAGGCGGCTGGGATCCCTTGCTAGAGATGCAGGCATTGACAAAGCAATTGGAAATGGAGTACGACCTTACAGCCTCTGGAGGCGTCTCCTGTCAGCTGTGAGGGAAAGGTATCCCTTCAAGGAAGAAATTGTATGTCTTCCAGGCAAGTGGACCACTATGGAGAAGGGAATCCAGTACCTGAGGGAATTAGCCGTACGGGAGGTGATTTATGAGGACCTAGACAATGAACAAATATCCACAGATCCAGATGACGTCAAGTGTACACGACCCATGTGGCAGAAGTTTGTACGAAGTGCACCATCATCATATGCCAGCTCATTGGCAATAATGGCCTGGAAAGAGGATGAGGAACCCACAGTGGATGAAGTGGCTAAACAACTCCGGTAGTACGAAGAAAGTCTCTCCTCTTCCTTACAGGCCTGCGTCTCGGCTGTGGAGAAACTGTCTGAAGAGTTCCACCAACTTAAAGAGAATTTATCTTCCTCACCACCTGTACAAACCAGTGTCTCAGCTATTAGGGGTAAGCACCCTTCTGTGCAAGGAAGACGACATGGTGGATACACACCTCGTGCCATCCTGTGGTTTTACCTACGTGACCATGGAGACGACATGAGAAAATGGGATGGAAAATCTACCTTAACCCTAGAGGCACGGGTACATGAGTTGCAAGGAAAAACAATCAGAAAAAAGGCGTTGTCTGAGAAACTTGCTGCTACAACTTCCAGCAGGCAGTCCTCCAGACACAGAAATGAAGATTCTGATCAGGACTAGAGGGGCCCTGCCTCCAGCCAGGGGGAGGAAAGGGACAATCGAGTTTATTGGACTGTGTGGATTCGATGGCCTGGCACGTCAGATGCACAGAAGTATAAGGCTTTAGTAGACACCGGTGCACAATGTACTCTAATGCCATCAAGTTATAGAGGGCCAGAACCCATCAGTATTTATGGGGTGACGGGGGGATCCCAGCAGTTAACTGTATTGGAGGCTGAAGTGAGTCTAACTGGGAATGAGTGGCAAAAGCACTGTATTGTGACTGGCCCAGATGCTCCATGCATCCTTGGCATAGACTATCTCAGGAGAGGATTTTTCAAGGACCCAAAAGGGTTCCGCTGGGCTTTTGGCATAGCTGCCTTACAGACAGATGACATTAAACAATTGTCTACCTTGCCCGGTCTCTCAGAGGACCCTTCTGTTGTGGGGCTGATGAGAGTCAAAGAACAGCAAGTGCCAATCGCTACCACAACTGTGCACCAGCGGCAATATCGCACCAACCAAGACTCCCTGATTCCCATCCATAAGCTAATTCGTCAACTGGAGAGCCAAGGAGTGATCAGCAAGACTCATTCACCTTTTAATAGTCCCATATGGCCAGTGCGAAAGTCTAATGGTGAGTGGAGACTAACAGTGGACTATCGTGGCCTGAACGAAGTCACACCACCACTGAGTGCTGCAGTGCCGGACATGCTAGAACTCCAGTGTGAACTGGAATCAAAGGCAGCCAAGTGGTATGCCACAATTGATATCGCTAATGCATTTTTCTCCATCCCTCTAGCAGCAGAGTGCAGGCCACAGTTTGCTTTCACTTGGAGGGGTGTCCAATACACCTGGAATCGGCTGCCCCAGGGGTGGAAACACAGCCCTACCATTTGCCATGGACTGATCCAGTCTGCGCTGGAGCAGGGGGAAGCTCCTGAACACCTGCAGTACATCGATGACATCATTGTGTGGGGTGACACAGCAGAAGAAGTTTTTGAGAAAGGGAAGAAAATAGTCCAAATCCTTCTAAAGATTGGTTTTGCCATAAAACAAAATAAAGTCAAGGGACCTGCACGAGAGATCCAGTTTTTAGGAATAAAATGGCAAGATGGATGTCATCAAATCTCAATGGATGTGATCAACAAAATAACAGTTATGTCTCCACCAACCAGCAAAAAGGAAACACAAAGTTTCCTAGGTGTTGTGGGGTTTTGGAGAATGCACATTCCAAATTACAGTCTAATTGTAAACCCGCTCTACCAAGTAACCCGTAAGAAGAATGATTTTGAATGGGGCCCTGAGCAACGAAAGGCCTTTGAACAAATTAAGCAGGAAATAGTTCATGCAGTAGCCCTTGGGCCAGTCCAAACAGGACCAGATGTAAAGAATGTGCTCTACACCACAGCCGGGGAGAATGGCCCCACCTGGAACCTCTGGCAGAAAGAGCCTGGGGAAACTCGAGGTCGACCCCTAGGGTTTTGGAGCCGGGGATACAGAGGATCTGAGGCCCGCTACACTCCAACCGAAAAGGAGATATTGGCAGCATATGAAGGAGTTCGATCTGCTTCAGAAGTGGTCGGTACTGAAGCGCAGCTCCTCCTGGCACCCCGACTGCCGGTATTGGGCTGGATGTTCAAAGGAAGGGTCCCCTCTACACATCATGCAACTGATGCTACATGGAGCAAGTGGGCTGCACTGATTACTCAGCGGGCTCGTATAGGAAACCCCAGTCGCCCAGGAATCTTGGAAGTGATTATGGACTGGCCAGAAGGCAAATACTTTGGGATGTCATCAGAGGAGGAGGTGGTCCGTGCTGAAGAAGCCCCATTGTACAACAAGCTACCAGAAAATGAGAGGAGATATGCCCTGTTCACTGATGGGTCCTGTCGTATTGTGGGAAATCATCGGAGATGGAAAGCTGCTGTATGGAGTCCTACACAACGAGTTGCAGAAGCTGCTGAGGGAGAAGGTGAATCGAGTCAATTTGCAGAAGTGAAAGCCATCCAGCTGGCTTTAGATATTGCTGAACGAGAAAAATGGCCAGTTCTCTACCTCTACACTGATTCGTGGATGGTAGCAAATGCCCTGTGGGGGTGGTTACAGCAATGAAAGCAGAACAACTGGCAGCGCAGGGGCAAACCCATCTGGGCTGCTGCGTTGTGGCAAGATATTGCTGCCCGGGTAGAGAACCTGGCTGTAAAGGTACGCCATGTAGATGCTCATGTGCCCAAAAATCGGGCTACTGAAGAACATCAAAACAACCAGCAGGTGGATCAGGCTGCTCAGATTGAAGTGGCTCAGGTGGACCTGGACTGGCAACATAAGGGTGAATTATTTATAGCCCGATGGGCCCATGACACCTCAGGCCATCAAGGTAGAGATGCCACATACAGATGGGCTCGTGATCGAGGGGTGGACCTGACCATGGACACTATAGCACAGGTTATTCATGATTGTGAAACATGTGCTGCAATCAAGCAAGCCAAACGGTCAAAGCCTCTTTGGTATGGAGGACGATGGCTGAAATATAAATATGGAGAGGCCTGGCAGATTGATTACATCACACTCCCTCTAACCCGCAACGGCAAGGGCCACGTACTTACAATGGTGGAAGCGACCACCGGGTGGCTGGAAACATGGCCTGTGCCCCATGCCTCCGCCTGGAACACTATCCTGGGCCTTGAAAAGCAAGTCCTATGGAGACATGGCACCCCAGAAAGAATTGAATCAGACAATGGGACTCATTTCTGAAACAACCTTATAGACACTTGGGCCAAAGAACATGGTATTGAGTGGGTGTATCACATCCCCTATCATGCACCAGCCTCCGGGAAAGTTGAGCGATACAATGGACTGTTAAAGACTACACTAAAAGTGATGGGTGCTGGGACATTCAGAAATTGGGATACACATTTGGTAAAGGCCACCTGGTTAGTCAATACTAGGGGATCTGCTAACCGAGCTGGACCCGCCCAGTCAGACCTGTTATGTACTGTAGAAGGGGATAAAGTTCCTGTAGTGCACATAAGAAACATGCTGGGAAAGACAGTCTGGGCTACTCCTGCCTCAGGAAAAGGCAAACCCATTCGTGGGATTGCTTTTTCTCAGGGACCTGGATGCACTTGGTGGGTAATGCAAAAAAATGGGGAGGTCCGATGTGTACCTCAAGGGGATTTAATACTGGGTGAAAATAGCCCATGAGTTAAACTGTATTATGTTAATTATTATATAATACTGTATGTCATCACTACCATGATCCCTATATGTCAATGTCCCATTAATGGTATCACAGTAACAACCACACAGATACTGATGAATGAATTTTGATAGAATTGGACAAGCAAAGTGATGTGATGGAACGAGAACTGGCTTCAACGTGTGACAATCCAACATCACACACCATCTCTTCTGTGCTGAAAGACTGCAATGACAGATGGAGCCTGAAGTCAGTCATAGACTATGCAAACTCAGTGGACATTATATATATATATTATAAATGAAAATGGTAGCCAATTGGAATCTATTGGAAAGGGTGTAACCTGAGCATGACATAAATGGTATGGAATAAGGGGAGGATATATGTCCTGGTTTCAGTTAGGATAGAGTTAATTTTCCTCCCAGTAGCTGGTAGGGTGCTATGTTTTGGATTAGGATGAGAAGAGTGCTGATAACATGCTGATGTTTTAATTGCTGCAGAGCAGTGCTTACACCAAGCCAAGGACTTTCCAGCTTCTCGCTCTGTCCTGCCAGCGGGCAGGCTGGGGGTACAGCAGGAGCTGGGAGGGGACAGACCCAGGACAGCTGACCCCAACTGGCCAAAGGGGTATTCCATACCATCTGACGTCATGCTCAACAATATATAGGGGTGGCTAGCCGGGGTGGGGCGCCGGCTGCTCGGGGATGGGCTGGGCATTGGTCAGTGGGTGGTGAGCAATTGCATTGTGCATCACTTGTTTTGTACATATTATTATTATTATTATTTTATTTTCTGTCCCTAATAAACTGTCTCTATCTCAACCCACAGGCTTCAGTTTTTCTCGTTTCTCTCCCCCATCCCAGAGAGGGAGGGGGGAGGGTGAGCGAACGGCTGGGTGGTGTTTAGCTGCCGGCCAGGTTAAACCACAACAAGAGGGAAATAAAAAAAGTGTAACTTATTTAAATTAAAGGTGTGCAGACAACTGGTTGTTGCACTATATCATTTATTTATTTTTGCCCTCCTTCTAGGCCATGGTAACATTTCCACTGTCTTATTGGAATTATACATAAAATAAATAAAAATATTCATATTTAGTATGCATATAGAATATGTATTATAAGAGAAATACCTGTGCTGATTAAGAAAGTCTTAGTTAATCAGTCCATACCTCTAGATTTAAAATAAAATTTCTTGTGGTGATAGTGATGGTTGATATATCAATATGAAGAAGTACAAAAAACCTTTAATCATTCTGAGTAGAATTAGAAAAATAATTTTCTTTTAAAAACAGTTTTACTTTTTTTTTTTTTTTTTTTTTTCTGATTTTCCTGATGAAATTTAAGATTTTGTATTGAGCAGAAAATGTGAAAAATAAAATCAGAGGGTATAATATTATTAATAATTATGAAATGGTGGTTACTTTGATATTTGCCATATGGTCCTGGTACATTTAGCTTAACAAATTCTGTTATGCTGATTGCCTATAATGTTAAGTTTTGGAGAATCATAGTATTTTCTGAAGCCCAGTTCCTTAAGGGAGCATTTAACAGAGAATCAAAGTAGAAAAGAAAAGAAAAAAATAATAACAAAAATAAAAACAAAACAAACGAAAAGATTAAAAAAAAAAAAAAAAGTAACCCTAAATGGAATATGGCTTCCAGAAACAATAATAAAACAACAAACAACAGTGAGATATTAAGTAGAGGAAGGAATGAAGCATAGAGAATATGGTGATGAGCAAACTAAAGTTGTAAGAATTTATTTGGTGACAGCACTAAAGACAGATTGCATAAAAATTAGTGCACAGGAACTGTACATGTGTGCATCTGTGCACGTGCACATGTTTTCTGGGGCAAGAGTAATGTCTTATAGGTCTGATTTATATCTTGTTTATTATTCTGTATGCAATGTAAATGTTACTACAAACATAAATACTTTAATATTTTAATAATTATCCTTTGTTCTAACTGCAGCAATGCTAATGTCTGAGTGAGATGCTTGAAGTCACAGGCTATTGTTATTGAATACATCTTGAAACACTCTATACTGTTATTAATTACTAGTTTGCTAAATAAGCATAAAATACTATCAGTGTGTACTTGAAAAAGAATAAATACTATTTTTTTTTTTTTTCCTAAGGGACTTTCTCAATGAGTTTAAAAGATCTAGGTAACTCTTGTAATTCAAATGATAAATTATGTAAATAATAATAGCAGCTTTTAAAATAGCCTTAGATCCAATCAATTTCTGAAATGTTTTATTAAGTCAATATCTAACAAGCAATTCATCAAGATCTATTGTTATTTCTTTGGCATTCCAGCAGAAAGTATATATATATATACCAGATTAAAACACAAATTAATCCTAAGTAGATATACATATGTACAAATAGAAGACAGCTTTGGGTTTGTGAGATCAAACCACCAGATCCTTCAAGCAATTGTATTCAGCCTCATCTTGCAGTCAGAATCTTTTTGACCTCTCAATGCATACCTGAAATATGTACTAGAATTTATTTGCAGAAATTATTCTGAACTTTGTTTCTACTTTTATATATGTTAATCCAGTTGAGACATTTGTTTCTGCATCATGAGTGATAAAAGACAGACTAGGGAAAATGAAACAGGAGACCTGGTTAACCAGGACAGTGAAAACTCCAATGTGCCAAATACCTTCTTTGCCTCAGTCTTTACCACCAAGGCTTCAGGAATCGCGTGTCCCAGAGAATACCTGAAATGCTGGAGCAAGAAAGATGTACCTTTGGTGGAAGATGATCAGGTCAGGGAAGAACAGACATTCGTAAGTCCCTGAACCCTGATGGGATACACCTATGAGTTCTGAGGAAGCTGTGAGATGTGATTGTGAGGATGTGCTATAAAATCTTTGCTTGATTGTGCCAACTGGGAGAAATGCCTGAAGACTGAAAAAAGCAGATGTCATTTCTATTTTCAATAAGGCCAAGAAGGAGGACTTTGGGAACTACAGGCCAATCAGCCTCACCTTAATCCCTGGAAAGTTGGTGAAACAGCTGTTCTTGGAAGTGATTTTCAGGCAGATGAAGGGCAAGGAAATCATCAGGAGTAGTCTAGTCAGCATGGATTCACCAAGGAGAAGTCATGCCTGACCAGCCCCATAAACTTCTATAATGAGATCAACAGCCTGATGGATGAGGAGGGAGCAGTGGATTTTGTCTTCCTGAATTTCAGTAAGGCCTTTGACACTGCCCCCCATAAGAACCTCACAGACAAGCTGTTGAAGTAGGGGCTGGATGAGTAGACAGTGAGGTGGGTTGAAAATTGTCTGGGTGAGTCTTTCTACTTGAGAATTCTCCAGTGTATCACACAATGATAAGGACATTACCGCCCTCTTGAGTTATGATACATTAGAATTTTATCACCTTACTTGTTCTTTTTGCTTTTTTGTCCCATTTCTATTTTTCTATTTTCTACCTCTCACACTTAATCAGTTCTCTCCATTGATGTCCTGGATTTCTAGATTACTGAATTTTGACAAATGTGTGTCAATATCAGATTTCATTAACACTTACTGTATAGATCTATATGAACATCACAGTTGAAATGATAATATGGGATTGTGTAAGGTTTTTAAATAAAATATTAAACAAGACTGGTCTTGCATTAATTGTTACTTTACAGATAAGTTATGCACCCTTTCAGTAGTTCTTATAGGTAAGTTCCTTAGCTAGCTTACTGTTCAGCTTATGATTCTTCAATAATTTCCCTTTTCTTCATTTTATCTGATATTTCATAGACACAATTATATCATGTTAGTCATATACAATAGGTTGTGTCATCATATTTGCTCTAATATGTATATACCCAGTATATAACTCAAGATGCAAAGTTTTGCAAAATGCAGCTATTTGCAACCATTTTTGCTCTTCTTGTCACATTTTTTTTTTTTTTTTTTTTCATTCTGGCTTATTTCTGAAATTTTAAGATAGGGGACTTAAGCCTCTGAATAAAAATAATGCAGGTTATTTAGATTATGAGTAATTTTCGAAGCAGTTGTGCTCGATGCTTTTCTTATCTAAAGGTAAACAAGCTTACGTAGACAAAAAAAAAAAAAAAATTAGAAAACTGTTCAGAATAAAATAGAACTTTTGCTGTTGGTTTGGCAGCTTTGAAGAGGAATATGGCGTAGAAGGCTACACACAGTTTATCACATGCCCTAGAAATCAATATGAGCGTTTCGTATGTATGTAAAACAAACAAACAAAACACACTTATAAAAGTATTTTTCTTATTAAAGTGGGTTCCAGCTTCCCCAGAAGAATACTGTGGGATACTGTATCAGGCTTCACCTCGAGAACTGTGTTCAGTTTTGGGCCCCTCACTACGAGAAGGACATTGAAGCCCTTGAGTGTGTCCAGAGAAGGGCTATGAAGCTTGTGGGGGGCCTGGAACACAAGTCCTGTGAGGAGAGGCTGAGGGAACTAGGGTTGTTTTGTCAGGAGAAGAGGGGAGACCTTATTGCTCTCTCCAACTACCTGAAAGGAAGTTGTGGGGAGCTAGGGGTTGACCTCTTCTCGCAGATAACCAGTGATAAGACAAGAGGGAATGGCCTCAAGATGCACCAGGGGAAGTTAAGATTGGAAATTAGGAGACATTCTTCTCAGAAAGAGTAGCCAGACATTGGAACGGGTTGCCCGGGGAAGTGTAGTACCACTGTCCCTGGGGGTGTTTAAGGAAAAGTTGGACCTGGTGCTTAGGGACATGGTTTAGTGTGCAATATCGGTGGCAGGGGGATGGTTGGACCAGATGATCTTGGAGGTTTTTTTCAACCTTAATGATTCTATGATTTGCTGTGAAGAAAAGAAAATATATATAGTGATTATCTGGTTCAACCCACAGTCTTGGATATTCCTGTACAGTCATGAAGTCAGTGGAATTTTGAATGTGTGCAGGAGTTCTGCCTCTATTTGTAGTCTCAGTAACTACAAGTTTTATCTCTGTATTATTTTCCTGTGTATTTTTTTATTTATCTTTTACCTTAATTATCTTTATGTATTACAGGATATAATTTAACATCTCTGTTGCCTAGTACAATCAGACTATACTAATCAATCACTGTCTTTTGACTGCAGACAGAAGGCTATACTAAAACATACCTTTTACCTCACATTTTAAATTCAGATCACCTTAATTCTTAATTATTTTTATTTATTCTTTATGAGCTTGCAGACCCAATATTATATGATATTTTAAATATTTCTTATAGTCTGTTTGTGAATAAATCTATTACTTCCTTTCTCTTTCAGTAACAATTACAACCTTTTTCTCCTTCAAATTTAATCTATTTTGTCTTTATGTTGTAAGGAGAAAACAATCATTATAGGGATCGATTACTCATCACACAATAAAAAAATAAAATAAAAAGTTGACTTTACAATAAGCACATTGCCAGCTTTTACTGTTTACCTCTGAAGTAAATCTATGAAAAAAAATAATAATAATAATAATAAATAAAATAAAAGGCACTTCTGTTAAAGGTCCAGAAGAGCAAATGTACAATGAATAGAAAGGTTGATAAAATAAACAATAGACTAAGAGAAGGATGAAATAGAGGATAAGTTAGTCACACGATTAGTAAGCAGACAACAGTTCATAAAAGCATCTCTAAACAAAAAACAGTCAGACTTCTTAAATATTTTGGGAAGGAACACAAGCAATGTCTGCTTGCCATAACCTGGGCTGCATCTAAAGAAGTGAGGGCAGCAGGTCAAGGGAGGTGATTCTCCCCTTCTACTCTGCACTCATGAGACCCCACCTGGAGTACTGCGTTCATCTCTGGGGCACCCAGCACAGGAAGGACATTAGAACGAGTCCAGAGGAGGGCCTGAAGTGTGATCAAGGGGCTGGAGTACCTCTCCTGTGAAGACAGGCTAAGGGAGTTGGGGTTCTTCATCCTGGAGGAGAGAAGGTTCCATGGAGACCTTATACTGGCCTTCCAGTACTTAAAGGGGAACTACAGGAATGCTGGGGAGGGATACTTTTGCCTGGGAGTGCAGTTGACAAGGAGTATTGGCTATAAACTAAAATATTTACATTAGGTAATCTGAAGAAATTCTTTACTCAGAGGGTGGGGTGGCACAGGAGCAGGTTTTTCAGAGAAGTTCTGCATGTCCCATTCCTGGAAGTGTTCAAGGTCAGGTTGGATGGGGTTTTGATCAACCTGATCTAGTGGATGGTGTCCCTGCCCATGGCAGGGTGATTGGAATTAGATGAGCATTAAGGTCCTTTCCAAACCAAACCACCTTATAATTCTGTTTCTAAATCTAGTAACTGAATGAATGCAAACTCAGTCTGAAAGTAATGGCTAAGCGACTGAGAAAATTAGCTAAGTACATTTAGAGATTAATAAAAAACACAGATGTTTCTTAGAAGATAAGCATCTTCTGTACGATTTAGAATGTAAAAGTGAAAAATATTTGATCTGAATTTGTTATAACACAAATTACAGTGTGATGTAAGTGGACACCCTATATTCACCTGATCAAATACGTCTTCAGTGTAGCTACAATGACTTCAGTAGAATTCCATTTTTTGTTGTTGTTTTGTTTTGTTTCTTTGTTTAAGAAAAAAAGCATTAATTTTAAATGTGATTTTTGTTTGTTTTGTTTTGGGGAAGGCAAGGCAAGGCAAGGCAAGGCAAGGCAAGGCAAGGCAAGGCAAGGCAAGGCAAGGCAAGGAAAGGCAAGGCAAGGCAAGGCAAGGCAAGGCAAGGCAAGGCAAGGAAAGGAAAGGAAAGGAAAGGAAAGGAAAGGAAAGGAAAGGAAA
>CM021697.1:163473091-163515590 GCA_011074415.1 Stictonetta naevosa | reverse complement strand
AAGGAAAGGAAAGGAAAGGAAAGGAAAGGAAAGGAAAGGAAAGGAAAAAAGAAAAAAGAAAAACTTTTTTTTTTTTGTAAGTGTTATCATTGTTGTTTCATTCTTGAAAAACCTTTTGATTTTTCAACATATAAAAGGGAAATAGAAGTTGTTTTACATGCAGAGAAAGTAATATAGTAGAAAAGAAATAATGTGATGTTGTTGAGTTAATATTTTACATGGATCATTGTGGAAAAGCACAACACATTGCTTCTACTTGGCAAAGCATCTTTATTTATGAAAGAGCATAATAGATCAGAAAGAAATATTTCTGTCAACCTCACAGCCACTTTCTATCTGCTTAAATGAAAGCTTTCCTTGGTATTACTCCTCCCTATAATGTAATACTCTCATGGCTCACATCTCTGTACACAGCACATTAATTCTGCAGACATTAATCCATTTCATAAACCACCGCTATCTCTGCTGTGCCTAGCTGTTTGACTTTGCTTGCTGTCTAGTTTCTTCCCTCTGACCTAATTCTGCTTCTGTTATTTCTTCTGTGTTTCTCTGGCCTTTCTGCTTTTTTCTTTTCCTGATATAGAGAATGTTAGGTCAATGCTGCAAGCAATTTTAGATTCAATTTTTGAAACCTCAGACCCCACATTCCCAAACTGGTATAAATAACAACTACCTCAAGTCAGTAGTATGTATCAAACTGTGTAGCTTCCTCTCTACATTTTTCAGTGCCTACTGTCAGGCAAATGTCTAATGCTTGCCATTTTCCACTGTCAATAACTGAAGGCAGGCAGAGTCAGGACCTATTGCACTTTTTTGTTTTGTGTATTAGCACTGATCTTTAAACTCATACATTGTGTAGGTTTTAGGTAGCTACAGATCTGCCAGATGTTGACTGTTTCCTCTTTTTGATCACATCAAGGCTGACAGAAGCTCTGTGTGCACAGCTTCTGGATGGCATCAAGCTCTAAAAAGCAGTGTTCCTCTGTATGACATGTCATGGTATTTGAACTCTAGCAGAAATACAAAAATAACCCTGTATAGTCTCCAAATTCTGACAGAGATTCCCAGCAAAACTGAATATGATCTAGGATGGAAGTAGATAGAGCAGGGGGTCTGTTTTCAGTCTGTTTTGGGGATCTGTGAATGTATACATCGAAATAACCCTGACTAGGAACATTAGGGAAAATCTGGGAATAGGATAGGTTTTCACGATGTATTAGAGAAATACTGCATGGAATACCCACTATCTCCTACCTCAAACTATGAGGAGCTTTTGGAAAAGACACATTTGCTCTACATTAGGACAACCTGGTTTAACTGTACACTATTATTCTGCTTCTGCTACCAATGGAGGTAATACAAACTGACTTGGAGAACCGACCACAGGTCACTTTTTGCTGCATTCAGCTACAACCATGCCTACACTGTATGTACTGTTACAGTGACAACCTGTCTTGTGCTTTCATGACAACTCCTTCTCCTAATAGAAGTTTTCTTTTTGTTTTGTTTTGTTTTTGCCTGAAACCAAAACCTATTTAGTCTATTACTAATATTAATCTAATAAATCTGTGAAACAATTTGAACTGAAAGAGAACGTAGTATGAACTTCACTTCCCCAAACTCATACCATAATTTATTATTACATTATTTAATTATGTGTATAGCTATAGGCCATACCAGTATCTTGAGTAAATATATATTTATATTTTTAAAGGAGATTTTTTCATAACCTTCTATTGCAAATGTTTTGTGACTCAGTCTTCCCCTGTTAGGTGTCACTTTCCAGTCTCTAAAACTCAATCATGGACACATAAGTACAGAAATAAGTTTCTAAAATATGTAGATGGAATCTCCCTCTTGAGGATCCTAACTCATATAACTTTCTCTAAAAACGATAGGGGAAAATTAGTTACTTATTTTAGGAGAACAAGTTCATTGCACATCTGGAATTAAGATGCAAATTAGAAATGTATTAATCAGAGTAAATACTACAATAGGACTCTTATTAAAATATCTTAAGTAATGTCCCAGAGTTTTGTCAATGAAGAAGCACTCTTTTTAGAGATATCCTCAAGGTTAAATTGCTCATATTTATATCTTGCATAGCCACACTCATAAAAATAGTTGCCATTTGGCTAACCTGTGCAGCTTGTCACACATGTAGTTTCCTCAAAGAGAGCTAAAATGTCAAAAGGTGCATGAAATTTGCAGTTATGATAACAGCATATAATTTCAAGTGCAGTTGATCAGCTAGACTCTCTGGAAGGAACATCCATTTAGTCCAATCAGTTTTTTGTATTTATCTCTTTACAGAGCTAACTTGAAATAAATAAAAGTATTGAAACTATTATTTTTCTACTTTGTGCTGCCATTTCACATAAATTAGCTAGCTTCTCTGAAACTGGGTAGTTCAGATAGCATCTTAAACTATATGGTATTTTTTATGCATCCAATTTTGAATATAATTTCAACATGGAAAGTATGTGGACACTGGAAGAGAGGTTAGGTGATACAGGGAGACTACAGAAATGCAGCTCACCATTGTAAGGAGAAAATTTGTGTGCCCAAAGCTCAATTAGAGTTGAAGGTAGCCAGTACTGTAGGAGACATCAAAAAGGGCCTTTTAAAGTATGTTAACAGCAAAGGGTAACATCAGTCTGTTATTTCATGAGGTTGATTGCCTCACAGATAGGGATGTAGACAAAGCAGAGACATTTAATGACTTCCTCACCTGTGTTCAACACCAATGATGATTTGTATTAACCAAAAATGAATCGTTTGCGGGAATGATAAACTCCTAGCCAAATCCAAACTTGTGTGGGATTTGCTGATCCAGCTGGATACACGTAAATCTATGTGGCCTGATATGATTCATCTTAGGGTACTCAAAGATCTGGCTGATATCATTGCGAGACCTCTCTCAATTATTCTTCAATGGTCTTGGAATTCTGGAGAGGTACTAGTTGACTGGAAGCTGGCAAATGTGCCAATTTTCAGGATGGTAAGAAAGAAGACCCTGGTAATTACAGGTCTGTCAGTCTCTTCAGTGACTGGTAAAATTATGGAGAAAATTAGTCTGGGACTTGTAGAAAAACACCTGAAGGACAATTGGTCATAGCCAACATTGGTTCATTAGGGGAAAGTCCTGTTTAACTAAATAGGGGAAAGTCCTGTTTAACTAAATAAATCTCCATTTATGGCAAGGTTACCCACTTAGCTGACCAAGAGAAGCCAGTAGATGTAATCATTTTGGATCTTAGCAAAGATTTCAATACTGCTTCTCACAGTATCTTTCTGGACAAAATATCCAGTATACGTCTATACAAATGCAAAATATGATGGGTGAACATCTAGCTGATGGATCAGGCTCAAAGAGTTACAGAAAATGCAGTTACATGAGGCTGATGATGAGTCACTATTGGGGTTCCCCAGGGTTTCATTCTGTGCAGGTTTGGGTATTGTAATATAAGGACATAGAACTATTAGGGTGTCCAAAGGAGTGCAACAAAGATGGTAAAAGATCTGGAAGGGAAGGCATATGAGAAACAGCTGAGGTCACTTGCTGTGTTCAGAGAGGAGATTGAGGGGAGACGTTGTCTCAGACTACAGATTCCTCTTGAGGGGAGTGGAGGGAGAGGCACGAATATGTAATATATCTAATGTATTATATATTATATATTATACGTATATTAGATATTATTATATATTATATATATATAGTTTTTTTTTTTTTTCCTGTTGCACATTATTCATAGGATCTTAAGCAGCACTTGGAAATCCATTAAAATCATAGAAAATGCTAGAGCATAAATGCATCTTTTCCTCCCCCTTTCCCCTTTTAAATGAAAAATCCAGCTTTGTATGTCATTTCCTTGTACTGAAAGTTTAACTCATTCAATTTGGTAGCAGAAACAGTAACAAAAAACCATTAATAAATAATAGCATCAGTCTCATTTGCTTTCTATTGCTAAATAAAGTAAATGTACACTGATTTCTAGCAGTAGGAGAAAAAAAAATATCTGATCATCACAAACATTAACTCCTTATTAGGAGACTCAGTGTGGTTTCTAAAGAAATAAGAATTGGGTATAAAGTGAATGAAGCTAATTGACATATATAGGCTGAGTCTTTATCTAAATGATCAGGTCACTCCTGTTAAATAATTCATGCCTTTAAAAATCCTCCTCCAGAAATGGAAACTATTTGAAGAAGAGAAGACCTTCTGTGTTTAGGCCATAAAGAGTGACCAGGATTCAGGATCAATGTTCTGGCACTTCTCTCTGGAATATTATATTGTACTGTGTATGTATCACACATGGGTAGTATCTTGCAAGGGCATCCAACTTGACTGGAAAGAAATGAAGAGAGGAAGTATCAGGTAGCATATTCAGCTGGCTATCGACCAGTACCTCCAGGTCCTTTTCCACCAGGCAGCTTTCCAGCAACTCTTCCCCCAGACTGTAACATTGCATGGGTTTGTTGTGACTCAAGTGCAGGACCCAGCATTAATTCTTGTTGAACCTTATACAGTTGGCCTCTGCCCATTGGTCCAGACTTTCCAGACCCCTCTGTAGAACCTTCCTACCCTCAAGCAGATCAACACTTCTGTCTAACTTGGCGTCATCTGCAGTTTTAGTGAGTGTGCACTCAATCCCCTAGTCCAGGTCATTGATAAAGTTATTGAAGAGAACTAGCTGAAGTACCGAGCCCTGCAGGAAACCACTCGTGACTGAACTGCAATTAGATTTAACTCTATTTATCACAACACTTTGGGCCCAGCCACCAAGCCAGTTCTTTACCCAGTGAAGCATATGTTCATGTAAGCCTTGAGCATCCATTTTCTTCAGGAGAAGGATGTGGTAAACAGTGTCAAAAGCTTTACTGAAGTCTAGGTAGACAACATCCACGTCTTTCCCTCAACCATTGTTTCATCTTGACATAGAAAGAGATCTAGTTAGTCAATCAGGACCTGCCTTTAATAAAACCTCGTTGACTGGGCCTGATCAGCTGGTTGCTCTGTATGTGCCACATGATGGCACTCAAGATAATCTACTCCATAACCGTCCATGGCACTGAAGTAGGACTGACAGGCCTGTAGTTTCCTGGATCTTCCTTCTTGTAGATGTGTGTCACATTTGCTAACCACCAGTTGACTAGGACCTCCTCTGATAACCAGGACTGCTGATAAATGATGGAAAGCAGATTGGTGAGCACTTATGCCAACTCCCTCAGTACTCTTGGGTGAACCCCATCTGTCTACACAGACTTGTGTGCATCTAAGTGGTGTAACAGGTTACTAACCATTTCTTCTTGGACTATGCAGGCTTCAGTCTGCTCCCTATCCATATCTTCCAGTGCAGGGAGGGCTCAATGTATCCAGAGAAAACTGGTCTTACCACTAAAGACTGATCAAAGAAGGCATTAAGTACCTCACCCTTATCCTCATCCTTTATCACTCTATTTCCCTCCACATCCAATAAATGATGGAAATTCTCCTTAGTCCTCCTTTTGTTGCTAATGTATTTACGGAAGCATTTTTTATTGCCTTTAACAACAGTAGCCAAATTAAACTCCAGTTGGGCTTTGACCCTTCTAATTTTCTCCCTGCATAGTTTCATGACATATTTGTAATCCTTCTGAGTGGCCTGCTCCTTCTTCCAAAGGTCAGAAAATCTCTTTTTCTTCCTTAGTTCTAGACAAAACTCTCTGTTCAGGCTAGTCTTTTGGCACATAGGAATGGCCTGTGCCTGTGCCTTTAAGATTTCCTTCTGTACTGGGTCTGGCAGTGATGTTAACTTTCCCTGCAGCAGCCCATACAGTGCTGCACTCTGCACTTGTAGCTAGAACAGCAGTGGTATCACACCAGTGTTGTGTCTGCTGCTGAGAAGTGCTGGCACAGCATCAGGACTCTCTCTAACCCTCCTAGGGGGTGGGCAAAAAAGTGAGAAAGAAACATCACCAGGGCAGCTGACCTCAACCAACCAAAGGGATATTCCATACCATATGATGTCACACTCAGCAATAAAAGGTGGAAAAAGGAAGAAGAGGGGAGGGGTAGGCTCTCGTTGCGAAAACGTCTGTACTCCTCCCGAACACCAGCTACGTGCGTTGAGGCCCGGCTTCAAGGATGTGGTCAAGCATCGCTCATTTGCAGGAAGTAGAGAGTAATTTCTTTCCTCTGCACTTCCACAGAGCCTTTACTTGTTTTGTTTTGTTATTCCCATTCCCCCTCCCTCTTCCCCTTTCCCTTTTTTCCCTTTAGTTGAATTTTTTAATTAATAATAATATTTCCTTAATATTTTTTTTCTTTTTAATTAAATTATCCTTATCTCAACCTGCGAGTTGTTCTTTACTTCTTCCCCTCCTCATCTGAGGAGGGGGAGTGAGAGAGCAGCTGTGGTGTTCAGCTGCCTAGCACAGTGAAAGCACCACACCTTCTCAAAGAGTGTCCAGCCTTTCTGGACTCCTTGGCCCTTCAGGACTGCCTCCAAAGGGACTCCTCCAACCAGTCTCCTAAACAGGCCGAAGTCAGGGTTGCAGTTCTGCTGATCCCCTCTTTACTTTTCCAAGAATAGAAAATTCTATTAATTCGTGATCGCTTTGCCCAAGATGGCCTCCAGCTTTCATCACCCACAAGTCCTTCTCTGTTGACAGACAAAAGGTTCAGTGTGGCAGCGACCTTTGTTGCCTTACTAACTAGCTCTGTCAGGAAAATATTTTCCACACACTCTTGAAACTTCCTAGACTGTTTTCTCTCTTCTGTATTGTATTTCCAGCAGACATCTGGTAAATTGAAGTTCCCCATGAGAACAAGGGCTAGCAATTGTGAGACTTCTCCCAGCTGCTTATAGAATATTTCATCTGCCTCTTCTTGCTGGTTGGGCAGTCTACACCAGGCTCTCTCCATGACATCTACATTGTTGTAGAGGCCTTCTCCTCGATTCTTACCCATAAACAATCATCCCTGTCATTACCATTGTTCAGCCCTAGACAATCAGGGCTACCCCACTGTATTTCCTTCCTAGCCTACCCCCTCTGAAGAGTTTATAGCCATCTACTGCAGCACTCCAGCTGTGTGAATCAAACCACAATGCATCTGTGATAGCAATTATATCATAGTTTTCCTGCTTCACAATGGCTTCCAGCTCCCATGCTGTATTCATCGGTGTAGATGCCTTTCAGTTGAGTTAGTGATCCTGTCACCTTTTTGGGTGCAGAAGTCATAATTCCTATGTGATCATTCTCAGGCACTTCTGGGTTTTTAACCCATCAATATCCCTTTTGCCTTTGCTGTTGCATGGCTCTCCATTCTCTGTAACTGGAGAGATGGAGCAGAATGCTACTGGTGCTCCTGATCCCTTAACCTCTTTTCCCAAGGCCCTGAAGTCTCTCTTGATTGTCCTTGGACTTGTTCGAACTTCATCACTACCTACCTGAGAAATCAGTAATGGATAATAATCTGAGGGCCGCATCAGGGTAGGAAGCTCTCTCTTCACATCTCTAACCCAGGCCCCAGAGATGCAGCACACTTCCCTACCTGGTGTGGTCTGCATATTGGGCCTTCTGTTCCCTTCAGAAGGGAGCCTCATATGACAATTACCCATCTTTTTTTTTTTTTTTTTTTTTTTTTTTTCTTTGCAAAAGCAGTTTTCATGCAGGGCACAGGTTGACTCAGCAATACCTCCATGCCACATGAACCATCGTCCTCAATATTGTTCAGTTCAATTTGCAGGGCCTCATACCTATTACACAAGGACACCTGGGAAGGTGGGGTAGTCAAGTCACTGAGGAGACAAGCTTGCTGTGCCAGGTAGCATCCTGTTGTCATCGCCTCTTATCCTTTGAAACACTGTGTTCAGCCAGGTAAAGAGAGCATATGGAATCTGCTACATCATGTGGCCTGTCTTTCTTTTGGGCCTGTCTCAGGAAAGGTAGGGAGTGGGTCCGGTAGTCTATCTCCACAATGGTGTTCAAATTAACAATGTCTTAGCGAGTGTATTAAAAATAAAACATAGCTTTTAAAAATCTATATTCATGGTGATCCTCAATTTTTATACCTCAGAGCTCTCTAGAAAGGAAGTCAGCTATTTTAACTATGTTTTAAAGAGTAAAGAAGTGATAGACTGAGTACAGAAAGTGATGTAATCTCAAGAGATTTTTTTTTAAGAAAACATCTATTTGATATAATAGATTATAAGATTATCTTTATTATTTGTGCTATGTTGATAAATAGACACATCTGAATCCTGTATGAATATTCCTATGTGTTTATACTCAGGACTTTTGGGTTGGTTATTTTCTTGCTTGTTTGCTTGCTTCACTATATACTTGTTCACTGGTACCTGAACAGGGTCATCAAAATGCTTAGTTATTGGATGTTTATTTTTTTCTAAATGCCAAACTGCATTTTGAATAAACAATTCAGATTATTTCTTCAAAGCCTTGTTTGCTTGTTTGGAGTCTTGCTTATTCTTTAGTCATCAAAGTTAACATCTGTGAAACTTCACCACTCTCAGCAGAGTTTTTTGCATGCTAAAAGGTACTTTTGATGGGATGCAACTTTATGATAGCTGTAACACCTCCCCATAAAAATAGATATATTCTGACTAACTTCTGCATCTGACTTCCTTCTAAATAGTTGGCACCTTGGGTAAGATTAGTTTAATCTCTGGAATGTCACATTAGAATATTCCATAGCCATCAGAAAGAATAAGTGTCTCAGGATGGCAATTTATCTCAGTCCATATGAATACTTTAAATAGATCAAATGAAGCAGACTCTGGAGAGGTTTATAAAGTGATTCTGTGGTGATATTTTAGACCCTCGATTTAGACATCTACCTTTGGAGTTGACTGTGTTTTAGGTGTTTGAAATTTGTTGATATGCTTTTCACCTTAGCTATTTTTCCCACTTAAATTCTTAAAATGAGACACTGATTTTAACCATTTTTTTCTCTAAAGTTCTTCAGAAGTATTCATTTTCTCTGGCTGCATAGGAAAAACAGTCACTTACTTTCAGAAGAAACATTTATTCTGTCTGAAATAGTTACGTTTTCTGTCAAAAACATAATTATTTCTCTGTACATGCATGTGTGTGTGTTTTTCCACATGTGCTTGAGGAGAATGCGACTAATACATTAGTGACTAATTATCTGTTCATTGGTTTTCATTAAGCCAAAAGTGGGGAAGTCAAGAAAGTATATTTTGAAGTAGAATCTGTTTTGCATTGTAAATGACAGCTAAAGAAAGGAAATAACTTAAAGAATAACTTAAAGAAAGAAAGCTAAAGATTTAGAGAAGTTATTGAGCCCTATGTAATGTTTCCACATCAAAGGAATAGTAAATTTTTTGAAGTCACATGAGAGATAGGTATATATTTGGTACATATTATATACTGTATCCATTATGTCACAGCAGATAATTTGTACAATTGCTCTTTGTTTCTGGAGATGTCTTCTTGGTCTTGTGTTTTAATCAGGTTGCCAACATGAAAAACAGAGGTGCCATTTCCTTCTCAAGTTATGTCTTAGTCATTCTGACTACTGGTCTATTTAGTGAACTCAATACAGTCACATTACTTAAAAGTGCTGAGGGTATTTCAAGCACATTGACTCAAAAATACTTGAGATCGGAGATCATGAATCCAAATAGCCATAAAGGTGCTAAACTACTCATTTATTCCAAACCAGTGACAAGTTTTGGTCTTCCCTAGCACTTCAGATGTAATGTACTTGTAACACAGTTAAAATAAGATCTGCTCCAGATTCAGACATCAAATTTAGGTGTCTGATAGGTGATTTAGCTGTGTAATCTCCCAGTGTAGTCAATGGGGACCTTTGCAATCAATAAAATCAAAGGAGTTCAGAAATTGATTATTGTCATTGTAAATAACTAAATCTAATAAGATGACTAGCTCTCTAGTGTCTACCTGCTGCAAAGACTAGACTTAACTGAATAGAGGGAAAGCAGAGACTTATTTTAGACTTCCACACTGCAGATAACTGGTTAGATTTATTTTTCTCTTTATACAAATATAACATGATTTTAGTGACTTTGGGAAAACTTTCTTGGCTTCCAAATTTTGGTCCAAAAGACAATGGTATCCATAAGTCCTGTGAGCATGCCTATACAAAATCTGGAAACATTCTAGGAAAAGCAAATGGCACTAGGTTACTGTACTAAGGCAACTGCATCTCACAGCTGGTATGTGAATGAAGATATGGATCTCGGTCCCTCCAGAGATGCCTAAAGAATATTTAGGGAGGAAGAAAAAAAAGCAGTGGAATCTATGTCACTCTTCAGCATGTTAGAGTTTTAGATATCAGTCTATTAGATTTCGCTCGCAATATTAAGCTTATGTTATGATTTTTTTTTCTCATCTCATCTTTGATGTCTCCTTAAGTTTTCCCAGGCCTCAGGCTTTCATATATGTCTTTCAATGGCAAAGGAATTGCTCTTGGAACCAATACTCTGGTTCAATCGTTCTTTTAAAATTACGTAAGGGGTATGAACTGTTAATTTTCTTTTATGTATGTAAGTCATAATTTTCATGTAATGTTTTATATGTTGACTTTTAGAGAGAAATTAATTACTAGGGCCAAGACCATAGAAAAATACATTATAGGATTACTGATCGCATCTTCTTGACTTGGTTTTATTTCACTGTTCTCAGTAAATAAATGGCTTCTGATATACTTGTTTAAATGTATCAAAGAAGCTTTCTGTTAATGAATATATAAAGAAGCATAGTTTTTGATTTAAAAAAATGAGCTAATTAGAAAATACATGTAACTCTGAATCAGAGTTACATGTATTACAGAGAAATGGATCAGAGAATAATAGCATTATATTTGTGTAGTTATATTATTAGACATTTTGTTATAAAGCCAGGTATTGATTTTTACTGGAATTGAGTGTGCTGCTCTTCACGGATATTTTTTGATACTGGCATGTATTTTTTTCAAAAACAATGTGCTTATATAGGTATAGGTCTGCTGATCTAACATTAGTCATCTTAAAATTGATGCCTTAAGAACAGGCATCTAATTCTCGTTAGTCATCTAGGCCTGCATTTGTAGTCAATGTACAGAGACTAACATTCAGTTTTTAAATCATAGTCTCTATGTAATGATTTAGAAGAGTTAAATTGAGTGACTTTAAATTTAGACAATATTTGCTTAGGATTAATTTTTCTGAATACTGAATTTGCTTTATTTAGTCCTAAGCACTGATAAGCAAACTGTCTAGTCTATGCTTTAGTTAAGGAATCCATAGAATGCCAATAACCTAAAAAGACTCTTTGGCTAAATTAACAAAATGAATAAAATTACTTTCAGTATTGTATTATGGTAAGTTTCTTATGTACAGTAGCCTAGTTATTTCCACATAAATAAATATAGTTTGAAGGACAAAAAGAAGGAACTTCCTGAAATAAGTTATTACTGCTATCACTGTGTGGGGAAAGAAAAAAAAAAAAAAAAAAAAAAGTAAAAAAAAAAGTATAGTCTTGATTTTTCTAAGTTTACTTAGAAATTAATACACAGGGAGAATAAATTATTTCTTAATATGGAACTATCATTCTTGCTTTAATAACTGAGGCATAGAATTTTGTATTTTTCCCAGGAATGTTAAGGTGTGCACTTTGGGTAGATTTTCTCTTAACTCTGTTTATATTTATCATAGAAAAATAGAATATCTGAGTTGGAAGGGACCCACAAAGATCAAGTCCAACTCTTGGGTGCCCAAAGAACCACCCAAAGAAAATAAATAAATAAAATAAAATCAGATAATGTATCTGAGAGAGTTGACCAAACACTTCTTTCTTGAACTATGACTGGCTCAGTGCTGTGACCGCTTCCCTGGGGAGCCTGTTCCAGTGCCTGACTACCCTCTTGGTGAAGAACCTTTTCCTAACACCCAGCCTGAACCTCCTCTGTTGCAGCTTCAAGCTGTTCCCTTGGGTTCTATTGCTGATCAACAGAGAGAGGAGATCAGTGCCTGTCCCTCTGCTCCTCCTCGTGAGGAAGCTGTAGGCCATGATAAGGTCTCGCCTCAGTCTCCTCTTCTCCAGGCTGAACAATCCAAGTAACTTCAGCCACTCCTCATACGACTTCCCCTCTAGACCCCTTACCATCTCTGTTGCCCTCCTTTTGACACTCTCTATCAGCTTTATACATTTCTTATATTGTGGTGCCCAAAACTGCACACAGTACTTAAGGTGAGACTTCACCAGCACAAAGTAGAGTGGGACAATCCCTTCCCTCAACCAGCTAGCAATGTCATTCTTGATGCACCCCAGGATACAGTTGGCCCTCCTGGCTGCTAAGGCACACTGCTGGCTCTTGTTCAGCTTGCTGTTGACCAAAAGCCCCAGATCCCTTTCTATGGGTCTGATCTCCAGCATCTCATCCCCCAGTCTGTATGTAAAACCAAATTTGCCCCTTCCCAGGTGCAGAATCCATCACTTGCTCTTGTTGAACTTCATGCAGTTGGTGATTGACCAGCTCTCTATTTTGTCCAAGTCTTCCCACAGGACCTCACTACCCTCAACAGAGTCAACAGCTCTACCCAGTTTGGTATCATCCACAGACATCCTTAACAAACCTTCAAGTCTTTCACCCAAATCATTTATGAAAACATTGAAGAGGACTATTCCTAAAGTGGAGCCCTGGGGAAACCCACTAGTGACAGGCTGGCAGCCTGATGTAACCCTATTTACAAGAACCATTTGGGCCTAGCCTGTCAGCCAATTGTTCACACATTTTACTATGTTTTTATCTAACTGTATTCTGGTCATTCTGTCCAGAAGGATACTGTGAGAGACAGTACTGAAAGCTTTACTGTCATCCAGAAAGATTACATCGACTGACTTCCTTAGATCAACTAGGTGGGTGATCTTGTCGCAGAAGGAAATTAAGTTTGTTAGACATGACCTTCCCCTAGTGAACCCATGTTGGCTCTGACCAATGACTGCATTGTCCTTCAGGTGTTTTTCAATAACTCCTAGAATAATCTTCTCCATATTATCTCCATTTATCCCTGTAGGCTTCTATTAAACCTAAATGTTTACGCTCTGATCTACTGTTACACATAGCTACTATTCTGACAACAGCGAAGGATTCCCTAGTAAGAGCTGCTAGAATATATTTGCTAGAAAATAGTTCTGCTGTGTGTAGTGCAGCTATCAAATAATCTCCCTGAAGATTTTAATGAATACATGATTTGATAACCCAAGAGAAATTATTCCATGTATTATTAATGTGTGATAGTATTGTCAGTCATCCCACATTAGTTTCAACATTCTGCACAATGATGTATGTGTATATACATGTGTACAGATATTGTTTTTCAACATCAAGTTTTGCTTTAGGTAAAACTTAAAACTACATACAAAATACTACATTCAAAATCACTTAGACTCAAAACAGTGAGGATACTTCAAAAATCAGATCTTGTTTCTAGTACAACAAAATACATCAGAGATAAAAGAGATACTTAAATAAAATTTATGTTTATTTCCTGGACAGTGATATAGAAAACCACTGTCAAACTTGCTAAGTCACTTGAAAATCCTTTAGAACCTAAAAATAAAAATCACAAACGTATGTAGTTACAGCTGCAAATGTTGAGATAAAATACAAACCAAATTAAAAGAAATAATAATAATAATAATAAATGAATGATGTCAGCATGCTTGGAACAAGCTGTACTTTGCATTTTCTTTAAGTCTGTACTGCCTTATTTCAGTACCTTCACTTAAAACAAAAGCTTTTGAATACATTTTCAAGGAGAACATTTATGAAGAGCTCAGGAGACCTGAATACCTTCCACAGAAAAATGGTGTTGTGTAGCTAGGACTACTGGAGGCATGGCAGCAGAGGTAGACCATATTGTAGGAAAGCTGTGTTTTACCCAAAGCAGTGGTCCGTTGCACAAATAAGGTACAAGTAACCTAAACAAGGTGCAATTAGTATTTGCTCGTCTAACACTCTGGCACAAATAAACCAAGGCATGTATTGAGCATTTTCTAACAATGTAACACAATCTGCAGGATTTTGTAAATTGACAGTATGTAAAATGTTACTGCAGAGGAGACTTGTGGCATAAGTATATGTAAGGAGACTTGTGGAATAGTAAGATCTGTGAGAGAAGAGCAAAGGGTGTAAAGTAGGGAAGGTACTTGGCAAAATGAGAGTAAGTCCAGGGCACAAATGAAGATCGTCTTTTTCAGGAAGAGGTATAATCACCTCTTTTTCTGTTGGAGAGCAGAAAACCTAAGTGAAGAGAGATGGAAAATGAGGAAAAATAATGATGCTAATTTTGGTTCCAACTTCCTTTGACAAACAGTATTTTGGGAGTCGAGCAATTGTGCTTTGGAGGGAAGAGTAGATTTATTTTTCTCTTTTTTTTGATTTCCTCCAGGTGTGCCTGGCTTTTTAAAAAATGAGTAAAGCAGGGACAGATACCTCCCTCCAATCACCAAAGACATGATCAGAAGTATTTTTTAATAAAATTTCTGTATGTGTTAACCTTCACCCATGTTTCTGCCTATTATGAGCTTTCTTAGGTTGCCAACTGTTTTCTCATCTTTTTCTCAGATTTTTGGCAAATTTTCTAACATATACGTCTTCTAACATACAGGTCACCAAGATTTGATATGTTGGGTCATATGAGTCAAAACCCGCCTCTTCAATTCATTCAGACTTCATGTGATCCTCCAGACTGATAACAAATCAGTTATAATTTATGTGAGATATTTTCCAGGACCATAGGAAGCTAGCAACCTAGAAACTAGCATAATAGCTAGCACAGAGGATCATGAGAAGCTAGCACACACTAGCTTTATTCCTCGCCTTCTACCATCCACTAAAGTCTTTAATAGAAGGATAGCTTACTAAAATACTTCAGCCTCACAAAAAAAGTTTTGCCTCCATCCTCCAATAATTTGTTATACTCCAAATTCTGCTATCAACAAACAGGAATGTGTTGTACATATGGAGACTGGAATTTAATGATAGTCCATTTATTTTTTTAACAATTTGTTTGAAATTAATGCAGAAATACAAAAAAAAAAAAATACTAACCAAACAAAATCAACTAACCAAACAAAGAAACAATACCCCTCACTAATAACAATAGTTAAAAAACTTCTCCATATTTCTACTCCTCTCTGGTGCTCTCTTTACTCTTCCAATGTCCTGCTGAGTTGAAAGGCTGATGCTTTAGTTTTCCTCAAGAAGAAGGGGATGTGGGGAGTGTGGGTGGTATAAGGGAAAGGGGATTATGTTGTGTTAGCAGCATACAGAAATTTACGTTTTCTCTCCTGTGCTATGCTCACCACCTGGTGTTCCTCTGGCTCATAGGTTAAATATTTCAATTTTCCTCAAAAACAGAAACTAACCCAGTAGTGTCCCCCCAGCATCATCTGGCACAACAGGTTATTGTTTGTTCTGCATAGACTATATTGGGATGTCAAACCTCTAGCACTTGTAGTATTTCCAGAGCTTCAGCTGCAGTGGCTTAGTAGCAACAATCACTTGACAGTTACAGTAGATCCTAAGACTCTGCATTGTCAGATCAGTACAAAGTTCACAGTATTTCACCAATAATGACAAAACCCCTAACTACTGCAGTGCAATTTAGATAGATTAGGTGATATTTTCCAGTGCAGTTCTCCCACATGTAGTCTTCTAAACTTCATCTGAATGCGAGCTAGGTGCTTCATGACATAAAACTGAAATATTCACACAAAAATAAAATACGGAAATTCATAACATATTGGCACTATGATCTTACAACATATTGGTATCCGGCATGAACTAAAGACTCTTCCTGTCAATAATCAAATGATGGATCATAAAAGCTAGTTCCTGAAGTGTCTACCTATCTTTCCAATTTAGAGTGAAAGAAGCTGACAAAGAAAAAGGATGATTCAGTGGAGAAAACCTGAAAAACTTCTTTCTGTATTGAAATCTTACCTTTATTCCTAAAATATAAACTTCATTTTGCGTGGTGAGACACTGGAACAGGTTGCCCAAAAGAGTTTTGGATACCCCATCCCTGGAAGTGTTCAAAGCCAGGTTGAATGTAGTTTTGGTCAACATGATCTAGTGGAAGGCGTCCCAGTCCTTGGTAGGGGGGCTGGTAGATGACTGGGACATTGCTGCTGTTCCCATGCTGTCCTTTAATGGACAGGCTGGAACTCCAGATTGAACTTGAATTAGAGAGAGTGCCATCTGTGAATGAGCCTACATGGGATCACGTACTGTCCCAAGCATCTGTGACCATGGATAAGTCCATTCCAGAGCAAGGACACCTCAAAGCATCTGTGGCCATAGAGAAGTCTATGCTGGCCACACCAGAAACTCAAAGTGTCTGTGGCCTTAGATGAGACCAGAACACAGAAGGTGTCTGAAAGGACCTCTGAAGGGAATGTGGACAATGGAAAAGACCACGCCAGGGGAAGTACAACTTGAAGCAACTGTGTCTGTGGGCATATTCATGACACAACAGGTATACCCCTGAAGAGGTTGTGGCCCATTAATAAATCCACACCAGAGCAGGTAAACCCCGAAGTGTCTGTGGTCATAGCTAAATCCACCATGCAGTAAATAGACCTCTGAAAGGACAGTGATTCATGGATAAGGCCGTGACAGAGCAAGTACACCTCTAGGTGATGGTGGCCAATGGACAAGCATGGCTTGGGAGGAGCAAGGAGAGGAGTTCACTGCAATGTTAAACCTTGCAGCTTGGTTCAAAGGGACCAGAGGTGGAGTTTCTGATGGATATACTTTTAAATTGTTGTAACACATGATCTGAGTTGCATATTATAGGAAGTCCTATAGCAGGAACCACTCAAACTGACAGAAGATGAGCCTCACAGGGAGCTGTACAGACATACACTGACTTAACCTAAGCTGTCTTTGGCATCTAGTAATTTCACATAATACACCACCTCTGCTATCCTGAGCAACCACCATAACAGATATATATTTAAGTCATGTACTCAGAGAACTCAGTGAATACTTCATGGACATTTCACGGTGACGGTGGACTAAGGGGTGGATATTGTCATGGTTTTGGGTAGGATAGAGTTAATTTTCTTCATAGAGGTTCATATGATACTGTGTTTTGGATTTTGATGAAAATAGTGGTGGTAACTCACCAATGTTTTCAGTTGTTGCTGATCAGTGCTTACACAGAGCCAGAGACTTTTCTGCTTCTTACACTGTCCTGCACATGAGGAAGATGGGGGTGTACAAGTAGCTGAGAGGAGACACAGCCAGGACAGCCGACCTAAACTGGACAAAGGGATATTCCATACCATCTGATGTCATGTTCAAAAATAAAAGCTGGGGAGAACTTTTGGAGTGGTGTTTGTCTTCCTATAAAACTGTTACGTGTGATGAGCCCTGCTTTTCTGGAAGTGGCTGAACAACTGCCTGCTGATGGGAAATAGCAAATTATTTCCTTGTTTTGCTTTGCTTGTACACACAGCTTTTGTTTTACCTAGTAAACTATCTCAATCCATGAGTTCTCACATTTTTATCTTTCCAATTCTCTCCACAATCTCACCTGGGGAGAGTGAGTGAGTGAGTGGCTGTGTGGTACGTAGTTACTTGCTGGGGTTAAAATATGACACTCATATTCATGCATTTTTTTAAATGATCTTAATGTGATGTAATTATAACTGTCCTGGTTTCAGTTAGGACAGAGTTAATTTTCCTCCTAGTAGCTGGTAGGGTGCTATGTTTTGGATTAGGATGAGAAGAGTGCTGATAACATGCTGATGTTTTAATTGCTGCAGAGCAGTGCTTACACCAAGCCAAGGACTTTTCAGCTTCTCGCTCTGTCCTGCCAGCGGGCAGGCTGGGGGTACAGCAGGAGCTGGGAGGGGACAGACCCAGGACAGCTGACCCCAACTGGCCAAAGGGGTATTCCATACCATCTGACGGCATGCTAAACAATATATAGGGGTGGCTAGCCGGGTTGGGGGGCTGGCTGCTCGGGGTTGGGCTGGGCATCGGTCAGCGGGTGGTGAGCAATTGCATTGTGCATCACTTGTTTGTACATATTATTATTATTATTATTATTTTCTATCTTAATAAACTGTCCTTATCTCAACCCACAGGCTTCACTTTCCCATTTCTCTCCCCCATCCCAGAGAGGGAGGGGGGAGGGTGGGTGAACGGCTGTGTGGTGTTTAGCTGCCATCCGGGTTAAACCACAACAATAACTTCTAGAAATGATGAAAGAGCTATCTTAGTGTTAAAGACTTCCAGCTAATTATTACTAATCTGAAACCTACTTTGACTTTTAGAAACTATTTTATTCATATGGTATTTGCTTGAAATTTCAAGACTCCTAAGAGCAATACATGTATGCATCCCAAGTTCATAGTTTTTAAGGTTTTGTTTTTGATAAAATAATTGAATTATCTTCCTTTATGGAGCAAATAGAGCTGAAATGTACACTAAAATACAGTTCTGTGTTTCGGTATCTAAAGGGGAAAACAGTGTAAAGAAGTAGAACGCTTCAGAGGGAGGCCTAATTCTTGCTGTATTCCTTAGTCAAGCTCAACATTTAACGTTTTACATCGCAATTTCTGCTGATATCAGGGAAAGGGGAATTTGTATATAGATCATAAAAAACATGACTGTATTAAAAAAAGCTCATATCACAGTCAATTCCTCCTATCTGAAACAGGATTCTAGATCCTGACATCTTTGGTAACTCTGGCTTAACAAAAAAGAAAAAAAGAAAGTCTATTACCTATATTAGGTAATAGAAGCATACCCAAAATATTCCCCTGCCTCTCTTTTTCCTTCAACATAATTAAAGTAACAATGTTAGTGTTATTGAAGGTTTTGTGGTGGTAGTGATGTTTTTCACTATGTGTTTTCTAATTTGGGTAGGAAAAATAAAAATGAAAGGGAATTACTCTTTTCCCCTTTCAAATGTTGATAATACATTGTAAGAGTTAATTCTGTAAAGATTTAGTAGTGACACTTTTGCATTTTTATTATTAAATCAGAGTGATTTCTTTAGTCTTTTACAATGACTTAAGAAATATAATCATGTAGCATACTGTAATTTTTCTTATTCTTAAAGTAAAGTAGCAGTAATCTCATTTCTGCAAGATGGTTATAAGTATATATGTAATATTCATGTGAAACATAGAAGAATATATTTGGGTAATCTCATTTTCTCTGCTATATGGTTGTAGGATTACATATATATGAAATTAAATGACTGATTTTTGTGGTAAGATACTCAATATCAAAATAAGACTGTACTTTTAATGAAGTCTAAATTAGACAAAAGAATAAATGTTTATGGTCAGCCTTTTAAATTAATTTGCAATAAATTAAAGAATATCCAGGAGAATTTATTGTTTCTGCATTGTGAAGTATATTTTATATAACTTATTTCAAAGTCACATTGTTCATATCAGTCATTTGCTCAATTATGAAAAGACTGGATATGAAATGTGTAATAATTCTATTTTTTTTTTCTTCGATTACATTCCAATCTCCAGTGTATGTCAATAACCCAAACATATATAGGCAAATCCTATAGCAAGGCAAATCAGGAATTTATTCTTAAAGCATGGTTAATTTATATATCAAGTAATATTTCAGAGATGAAGTTAGTGAATATAGGTGTCAGTGATTATTTCTTGTTCATTCTTGCATGTTTTTGCTGTCCGCTGTGTTTGTACATGTATGGTGTCAACACTGTAATCTCAGAAACACCAGCAACAGCATATTCAAAATCCTGAGATGTGAGGTTTTTTCCTCAGGAACCATAACTACAGTTTGATTTTGATGATAAAGAATTGTCCAGATTTATTCTCTACAAAACACAGCTCTAAATTCCAACACAAATTTAAACACATTGGTAAAATATCATTGACACAACATCAGATTTCCTGGTCTTTAAAAAAATGTAGGTAGTTTTTCTTTTTTTCTTTTTTTGTCCAGAGATTAAACAAGTATTTGTTAGATGTTACTTACATGAGATATGGGCTATATAAGAAAGTGATAGGGTGGATGCAAAATTTCTTGGACTGTTTGACTCAAAGAATCATAGAATGTTCTTGAGATCACCTTATTTATTATGAAGTTCAGCAAAGCCAAATCCTGCACCTAATTCTGGAAGGATATTTTCCTATACAGGGATCTAAGGTCAGACACAGACTTTTGCAAAGGCCCTTCTGATTAAATATGTCCCACACTTTTCTTCCAGAATAAAATCCAAATTTGAAGTGAAGCACTCACCTGAACTCATGCAGAGTTCATGAGGACAATTAGAAACACAAGAACAGAATTCCTGGCAATCAGTATAAGGAATTGGCTAGGTTTAACATACTTAGCACAGGGACACCATGAACTAGCCAACAGGAAATGCAAAGAGATATTTTTTTTAAACCTGATTTCTCCACAAGACTTGATTAAGGATTAATTTATGTACTTAGGTAAAGTAACAGGGAAGAAAACCTAAGGTTCTCTTCTGCTACCTGTGGATTCATAATTATGACATTTTACTCTATCCTGTTTCCACCCTCTTTAACTCTACAGGTGTTTTACCCTTCTATATAGGTTTGGGCAGATTCAAAGAGAAAACAGCAGTTTGCCTGTTGTATCTGACTGTTCTTCCAGTGGCTTGGGAACTATTGCATTCAGGCAACTTAAGACCTTAACTGCATAAAAGTTTTGGGGATATAAATCACCGTACCACATAAAAGACTACACAACTAGATACTCACATCTAGGGTATGAAGAAGGATGCTCTCATTTGCTCAACAGTTATCAGTGGGATTACAGTTCAGATCCATGTTCATGCAGACAAAAAAAAAGGAAAGGATGGCAAGGGAAGGGATGGGATGGCTGGGGAAAAAAAAAATGGACAAGGTGTTAAGATTAATGAGCCAGAGAAAGGGACTAAAAATAGGACAATTATCTTTACAATAAGAGATGTGATACTTCAGTGTGAGCTACACAGAAAATCAACATCAAGCACAGAGAAACTTCTATTTTGATTTAAAAAGATCAAAGTAACATGAATTCCATCTCCCAGCACATTTGAGATGGAGTGAGAGAGAAGAGATGTCAAAAGGTTTTTACATTGCTTTGCTGTATTAGAAGCAAGAAGAAATCATAGAGGAAACCAGGAGAGTATTAGTTACTGTTTCCTAGCAGCCACAGTAAAAATACATGGTACTCGAACCCTACTGTAAACAATACAAAAGGGGTAGGCAGCTATGGGTCTTGCTTTTTAAGATTCTAAGATGGTTGTATTTATACCATGCATATTAAACAATTACTTACTTGGTAGTATAAAATGCTAATAAAAACTGTTGAAATGCTTATGTTATCATTCAGGATCTAGTTCTACATTAAAGCTTATCCTCTGCAGTGTTGTCATGGTACTGGTACCTGTGCAGTACAAGCACAGGTGAAAATATCTTGTTTTCATGGGATACAAATATATGTATTTATATTTTCCCCAAGGACAAGTCAGATAGTAGCAAATCACATTTTACACTGGCAGAGAATCTATGCAACAGAGTTTTGCCGTGGCATAGTGACAGTAGAGCAAAATTCTCCCAGGTGCACCAACCATTATTTTGGTTGATAAACCTTGTATTGTTGAGATTTTTGTTTAAATAGAATCACATAATCATTTAGGTTGAAAAAGACATTTAAGATCATAAAGTTCAACCATCCATCTAACACTACAAGTCTACTGGTAAACTGTGTCCCTAATTGCCATGTCCATAACTCTTAAATACTTCCAGGGAAGAAGACATTATCTGGGCAGACTGTTCCAATTCCTAACCATTATTTCTGTGAAGAAATTCTTCCTGATATCCAATGTAAATCTCTCCTGACACAATCTGAGGCCATCACCTCACATCCTATCACTTGTTACCCCAGAAAAGAGACTTATGTACATCTTTTTTTCTAGTCCCTTCACCAGTTTTGTTGTTCTTTTCTGCACATGCTAGAGAAACTCAATTCCCTTGTAGTGAGTGGCACAAAACTGAATGTAGTACTCAAGGTGCGGGATCACCCGTGTACAGAGGGACAATCCCTAGTCCTGCTGACCACACTATTACTACAAGTTAGGATGTCATTGGCCTTCTTGGCCTCATGGACACACTGCTGACTCATGGTCAGCTGGCTGTCAACCAGAACCCCCAGGTCCTTTTCTGCTGGTCAGTTTTCCATCCACTCTTCCCCAAGCCTATATCACTTCATCATATGACCCAAGTGCACCACCTGGCACTTAGCCTTATTTAATTCCATGTGATTGGATATGCTCCATCTATCCAGCCTATTTAGATACCTCTTCAGAGCCTTCCTATCCTCAAGCAGATCAACACTTCCACTCAACATGGTGTTGCCAGCCAACATACTGAGGTACATCCTATCCCCTCATCAATGTTACTGATAAAGATACTAAACAAAAGTGGCCCCAGTACTGAGCCTTGGGAAGTACCACTCACGACCAGTTGCCAGGCTATTTGATTTAATTCACAAAGACCTTTGGGGCCAGACCATCTATCTAGTTGTACATGAGGGTCCCAAATATGTCTCCACCATTACTATTGCTGTCCAGGAAGCATTACAAAACTTTTGCAGGTAAGAATTCCATATAATCGGCCAACACTTCCCTGAAGTGTTAGCTAGTCTGGAATCATGCCTGAGATACCTGAATTCCTTCAGAATTCAACAGGTTTGCTCTCAAAATTTGTATGAATTTGCCATTATGGCCTTGTACTCAGTGCAATGAAGTTGTTTAAAGAGAATTTACCTATTACAGTACACTGATGATGCGTTTTTGCTATTTTCTTTTTCCAGATTAATATCTGTCTGGAGCCTAAGGCACCTGAACTGTAATTTAGGAAGAAGTAATGTGCAGAAGTCCAGATATTATGATTCTTATGCCCTCTAGACATCTGATACATCAATTGTACAACTGACTCGAGTTTTTGACTAGTTTTTCATGGATTTGTTTGAGTTCATTCTCAGAAACACCAAAGCCTTCAGAGCACCAGACAATGGACTATTAGACTAAAATACTATGATTCAGAGCAGATAATATTCTGCCTGTCCCACTGGAAGTACCCAGCCTGATAAATGCTCTAGACCACATGTTAACACTTGACATCTACCACTTTTTTTTTATGTACTGCTGTGTAGAGCACTACCATGAAAGGTCAAAATTTGACCAGAGAAGGATGAACATCAGAGGCATGTTGCAGAATTAAAAGACTTGAAAGTGAGTAAGCATCAGAGAAAGAAATCATGAAATGGGTAGACAGGTACAAATAATGAATCCTTCCAGAGAAATACAGATAAATCATGGAAATTTCAGTTTTAACCACTATTTTGTCATATAAAATATGAAACCCAGAACATGACACCAGCTACACAGCCAACCATTCATCTGATCCATATGCTGACTCCTCCTTGAGCCCCAGTCTCCAGCTGGGAAGATTGAGGAGAACACTGCTTGTGCTCTTGATCCCTTCAGCATCTTTCCAAGGGATAAGATTTTTTGATGTTTTCAAGTCTCCTTGTCACGGTTTCAGTTGTTGCTATGTGAAAGATCAGGAATGATAGTCCTCCGGCTTGACCGTGCTCAGTAGCCTCTTTGTGATGTCATTAATATAGGCTCCAAGGCAGGCAGCAAAGAGAGAGATTGTCTGGGCACCTCAGTGCCTCTCAGAGAGGAATCTCCATTCACCAATACCCTACATGCTAATTTGTTCTGTACATACTTTTTTCTTATAAATCAGATGATGAAGATAACATTATAAACTTCTTTTTTATCAGAACACTATCTACTATGAAACATAATGACAATTTTAAAACATTGATATATGAGCCATTGAAGAGAATTTTAAAGGACAAAGAGTTTTTCCCTGATGAATTTCAATCGAGTGATGTTATCAGTGGATTTCATACAGCTCCCCTCAAAAAGTCACCAGAAGTACTTTATATTGAAAAAGTATTATTCTACTGCATTTTGGGAGTCATTGCCAGTTCCTACAAGAACAAAGGCTCTTAGATTCAAGTTTCCACTTCAAAATAAAGCTATCAAAGTCCCCACACTACGTTTCAATTAATGAAGACAAATGTTTCCTGGGGGAAAAAATTAATCAATCTCTTGCTGTGTGATGGAAACCAAGACAAAGAATGCAAATGTTTCACAACAGCTATTATATGACACCTATATCTGTAATGCTTCTTGATTACCTACTTCATGTTCTGAAAGTAATCATTTAACCTTCACCAGTTTTATTACTAAAACAAAGTGAAAAAGTGTGAGGAATTGCATTACTCCTCTCAGGCATTCTGGAAATGTCAATAAGGCAGTGAAAATGAAATGGGACTATAACTACTACTACTACTATTAGTAGTACTACTACTAATACTAATTATTATTATTTATTAGACAGTTATTATTTATAAATTATTATTTATTATTAGACAGTACAGCTAAGTCACTCCTCATACTACAAAACTGAGTATTTTAGCAAATCTGTTTAATTAAGTTTGAAAAAATCCCAAGATTAATGGTTTCAGAGAGCCTTCATCATACTAGCTGATTGTGAGGCCCATTTACCAGTATTTCCAAAGACTTGTTTAATCTTTTCCAGTTGGTAATTGAATTTCTTTGTATTCTTACATAGGAGAACAGATATCATTTCAGATTTTTTTTTTTTTCTTATTAAGAAATAAGTAGGTACAAAATCTTGAGAAACTAAAGTTTAACAGTGTAACAGATGAAGGACAACATAACTTGATAATCTATGATCTGACAAACTTAAATTCTGTCCTGAAGCAACAAAACATATGGTCTCTCGTAACTTTCAGAAGAACAATTTTCTTGATGGCTCCCTGATCTGCATTTTGAATCTCCTACTCTTTTGAAATACACTGACTGAAAGGTGGAAAATATCTGATAATTCACTACTATGGGGCAGGTAGAAAACAGATAATTCTATAGAGACTGGTTATTACAATTGGATGAATAATTTCTGTGTTTGTGCAAAAAGCTGAATAACTTACAAGGCAGTGCATCTCTGTATGACCTTTCTTTCTTTTCCTTCCCCTTCCTTCCTTCCTTCCTTCCTTCCTTCCTTCCTTCCTTCCTTCCTTCCTTCCTTCCTTCCTTCCTTCCTTCCTTCCTTCCATCCATCTCTCCTTTCATGTTGTTCTCTTTACAGCATGGTTTGAATTCAAAACTGAGTTCAATGTTCAATATTTTCAGTATTAACACTTATGGTTTCTCTGGGAAAGTAATGTTGTCAATTTGCAAGGTCACTTGCAAAAAATAATAGGTAAAAGTAAACCTTCTTGTTAGGAAAACATTGTACAAATAAGAAACACAAACAAATACGCTTTTGTCACTTGGAACATATAGTCATATTAGGAGTGCATGATATACTGTGTGAGATAAGGAAAATAAAAGGATCTGACACAGAGTACAAATGGACCTCTACAATTTTGTACACCTAATGGAAATTATATAAGAAGAAAATCTATATTTTTTGATTTGCAACTGAGAATATTTCCAGTTTTGTGCTCTGTACCACATCAGTATACAGACTTGCAATGAAGTCTAAAATGCCTGATCCCTCAGTATTAACAAGGTTAATACCAGCTCTATAACCAGCAGAGACTTAGTCATGCTTGAGATATATGACTCTCTGACTTCCAATATCTACCATTTAATATTTAATACAATTTTGAAATAAGCTTTTTAAAAACTTTGTATGTTCACATTTTCTTTCCTGATGTTCACCATATAAAATCTGTATGTGTCCGATCTATTTCATTCAACATTTTGCAATTAATTTCCCAACAAAATATTCATTATAGATTGATTCCCTGTGACTAACAGTAATTTACTGAAAACATATTTTTTTTCTAAGTTCTCCACATAAATAGTGGAAAGAAGCAGACTGCTTAAAATCTGAAGTTCTGTCTAAGGATTCCTAGTATTTCTCTGCCCATAATATAGAAAATCTTGGGTGGGTATGTTCTGAACTCAGGTGGTTCACTGATAGCCTTAAAATAAGTGGATTCAATCCAGATTTAAAAGCATTACTGAAAATTAAACTTCTATTTAATAATGAAAAAATATTCATTTTCCATGGAGAAAGATGAAGCTCATGAATCATCTGAAGAATGATGACATTAACTGCCCTTTCATCATTATCTTGAAATAAGAATAAATATTTATAGGCAAAAATCTCTCTGAGACATAAGCGTACAAATATCTGTTTTTTATATAAAAGTTAATGATATTTAAGTGAAGCTTTTTTTTTTCCATCAATTTATGGATTTAGTCAGTAATTCTCAAATAACAAATGGTTTAATGTTTATCTAGAATAACTTCTGGAACCACAGATTATGTACATCATGGGTGCAACAACTCAGCCATCTTTCAAAACAGTACTGATAGAAATAAATATCGTTTTAAAAATAATTGTTTCCTGAGAGCATAAATAATTGGAATACTATCTCACTTTAGTTAATTCTGAATTAACTTAAACAGCTGAGCTAAAGAGATTGCAAGTGAAAACAAGTAGATACCGAAATGATATTGGACTTGACATTTCTAGAATAATTTAACAAAGAGCTAAAAGTCTAAAAAATTAAAAGAAAAGATAAAGAAAGAAACAAAACAAAACAAAACAAAAAAGGGGAAATAAATATCAAACATTCCACCAACAGAGGGATTTTGTTAAATACATACACAGTATTTCGGGTGTTTGGAAAGTACAAAGGTATGCTTTAATGAAAATGAGTGAGAGACAGAACACAGGAATAATAGTCCCATATGATATGAATCACTTAGAACCAGAGGCCCAAGAGACTAAACTGAAGGTTTCGAATTTGCCAAATTAGGCAATTTACTTACTGCATATCACAATGATAATTTATTTCTAAAATGCAGCTCTGAAATTCACAACATAGAGCAAAAATGACAGTACATAAAGACTGGTTTTACACACATTCTCACTGCTGATGATGGGGCTTGAATAGTTAAATGTGCAGTTTCAGTTCCTTTCTGAAAAATTCTTGAAACTTCTGCAGTATCCCCTACTCAACCATTCATCAGTGAGGATGACCGGCACAAAAGTGACCTACCATTCCCTTGATCCTCACCACAGGACAGGGAAGAGAATAGGAAGAGTGAAAGCAAGAAAACTCATTGTTTGGGATAAAGATAGTTAAGTAAATTAAGGAAAGAGAAAAACAAAAACAAACAAACAAAAATTCCCACAAGTGATGCAAAGGGAACCAGTCACCACCTCCTACAAGCATACTGATGCCCAGCCTCTGGGCTGGGTGACCAGAACAATGACCTTGGAAGCCAAACTGCCACCCCTTCTTCTTCATCCACCCCATTTTTTATTGGTACCTCAGTTTTTATTGCATGATGTCACATGTCATGGAATATCACCTTTGCCAGCTTGTGTCAGCTGTGTCCCCTCCCAGCTTCTTGACTATTCCCAGACTACTGGCCTGTTGCTTTGTTGGGGACAGTGTTGATACTGTGCATGCACTGTTCAACAACAGACAAAATATTGGTATGTGACCAACACCGTTTTAGTCACAACTGCAAAGCTCAGCACCATGTATTCCTCCTATGAAGGAAGACGACTCAATATCAACTAAATTCAGTACACCTGATCAAAAAAAATTACACAGAAGATTGGAAAATAGTGCAATGCACCTGAAAGTACCACCAATAAACCCCAAAGAGTCAAGGAATAATTGGATACCTATGAAGAGCCATAGGAGATGACAGATTTTATTCCAGTATGTCTCTTGATGATGTTGGACATTTCTAACCCTAATGACTTAACCAAAATAAATAAATAAATAAATAAATAATAAAATCAAGAGATAAGGCTAGATATTTCAGTCACATCTGGTCTAATTCATGTAAACTGCTCTAAGACTAAACAGAGCCAATCAACATACCACTTGAGAAGATATATGTGGGGGGTTTGATCCTTGGTTCTCTGAATATTTAAGAATTTCATATTTTACATCACAGAGTGAGTATTTCTGCCTCCCTCTTTTTCTCTGTATGCATTTATAAACTTTTTTAAGTTTATAAAATAGAAACTAACAGAAACAAAGGTCTGGTACTGTGGGTCTTCTGACATTCAAGTACTCAAGCTAGACTCAAGATATAAGCTGTATTGTTTTCTTTCTGTTCCAATGACTGCACTGTCTCACTCACAACGGTACAGCATGAAGCTGATGGAAGACAGAAATCCTGATCAACTAGCAAGAAACAACATTCTCCATATAACTTGCAGTATTTTAGATTTTACTTAGGACGCCAGACTTAGGTGTCCTTTGCATACATTGGAACACTAACTCCTACGTACATGGGATTTAAGTGGAATAAGCATCAATTTCTGTCTGTGACTATTTATACATATATATATATATATATGAATTCAGGAAGGATTAGTTAGAATACAGCTGATAACCCTTTGCTGTTAAGGTTGAACTTTAAAATAAAATACTTATGGGAGCATATACAAGACCAAGAATGATATATAACTCCCTACTATTGGATCTATAATCTAAACTGTGAGATCTGTTCATCTGATTTATGTCAATGTGGAGCAATGCTAGGGCCACATGATAAAATGTGACTTTCTGTCTTATACATCCTTGTATAACCACGAGACTTAGAAAATAGAGATGGTTAATGTATGTATATAGTTATTGTGTTTGGTGATTAATGTATGTATATGGTTCTTATATTCGGTGGTTAATGTATGTATATAGTTCTTCTGTTCTGAAATGGTCACCTGACAGGAACAGCTTGGACCAGTTTTGTTGCTAGGCAGAAGTCTGTGGGGGGTAGCATGCATGAAGTCTGGGGTTGAGAAGATTCAAGAAGATTCCAGAAGATGAAGAAGGCATGCTTGAAGGAGGACATGCCAACTAATGAATACGCATTAGTGGAGGGGATACAAGCCAGGAATGGGAACTGTGGGGTGTGCGTCTTGGTGGAGCAGAGACTCCTGTAGCACCCAGCGCTGTTTGCTTGCCTCTATTCCTTTAATAAATTGCTAACATTAATTGGAATCCTTTTTGAGACTCAATCATTTATCACATAAAACAATTTTTTTTATCCTTCCTGCCCCAAACAAGACACATTTTAAAAGATTTTTTCGTTTAGAATAGTGACCAGAAGAATGTCAATCTTTAACATTATTATTATTTTTTTTTTTCACCAAAGCACTGAAGAAAAATAAATTCATTTTATGTTTTGTCTTTTCCACATTTCTTAAAATATCCTTGCTAGAAGCTACCTTTTGGCTCTTAAGAACTCCTTGTCTTTTCTGACAACTTATTCACTTCATTGTCATTCTTTGCTGTTACAAACACTCTGCCCTATTCCTTTTATTCTGCAAATGTTTTTATCTGACCTAGTCACCTTGGAAAAGTAGAAAATGCCTTGAAATCTGCATTTTGAAGATGTGTTTCATATGAACCACTTAAAATAGCTATGTAGGACTGAGATTATTTACACTGATGCTCCAGAGTCCTACTCTAGAAAGCTTTACCTTTCTCCATTGAGGCAAAAGTGTCTGGCTCAGAGGCAGTCAACACTTAGCTGGAGACTCCTAAAGCTGTAGGATTGAATCTTCACTCCACAAGTGGAAGTACAGATAGAAGATAAACACCAAAGTGAATGACAAAGGTAAAGAAAAATGTGTGATGGTTTCACACTGCTGGTCAGCTAAGCAACACCATGACACTCTTACACTCCTCTTCCTCAACAGAACAGGGGGAGAAAATATGATGGAAAAATAAACAACAACAACAACAACAAACCAAACAACTAACCAACCAACCAACCACCACCACCAACAACAAAAAAAAACACATGGGTTGAGATTAGGACAGGCAGATCACCCACCATTTACCATCATGGACAAATCAGACTCATCACAGGGAGATTAACATAATTTATAGCCTGCCAATAACACACTAGAGCAGTGAGAAACTAGTAGCGAACTAAAACCACATTCTTCCCCATCCACCCTCTTCTACACCCTCCCCATGAATGGTGCTGAGCAATAGGGAATGGGGGTTGCAGCCTATCCATGATATATATTTCTGCTGCTCCTTTTTCCTCACTCTCTTCCCCTGCTCCAGTATGGAGTCCCTTCCCAAATTGATCCTACGTTGTCTTCCCGCAGACAGCAGCTACTCAAGAACTGCTCCAGTATGGGTCCATACCACAGGGTGCATCCTTCAGGAACAGACTGCTCCAGCACAGGTTCCCCATGGGCAGCAGCTCTCTGCAGATTGCCTGCTCCTCTGTGATATCTCCACAGGCTGCAGTTCTAGCCCAGAGTCTGCTCCTGCATGGGTTCTCCATGGGCTGCAGCCCCCTTCAGGCCAGATCCACCTGACACAATGTATGAGCTATGCAGCTCCTCTATGAGATCTGCTCCACCAAGGTACACCATGGGGTGCAGAGGGACAGTCTGCTCCACCATTGTCCTCTCCATGGGCTTTAGGGAAACTTCTGCTCTAGCACCTGCAGCACCTTCTTCTTCACTGGTCTTGGTGTCTGCAGGGTTCTTTCTCTCTACCTTTTCTCACTCCTCTCTCTCTCCCAGCTGCTGCTTTGCAACAATTCGTTTTACCCTTTCTTAAATCTTCTCTCAAAGAGGTGCAACCATGTCACTCACTGGCTTGGCTTTGGCTAGTGGCAGGCCCCTTTTGGAGCCAGCTGGTATTGGCTTTTCTCTAACATGGGGCAGCTTTTGGACTCTTCTCACAGAGGCCTCACTGCAGCCTACCCCACTACCAAAACCTTGCCATGTAAGCCTAATACAAAAAGGAAACTTTAAAAAACATATCAAGACACAATGAAGGTGAGTGAAAAAAGGGGAAAAAGAAAGACACGTTAGAAGGCTGTAGGGCCTTAATGATTCTGTAGAACTGAGCTAGCAAGTTAGTTAAAATATGCATTCAAATATTTAGTATTTTCTCTCTTCGTTTTGGAGATAGACCTATACGAAGCAGTCTTTCTTGTGATATTTGTTTGGGGAACCACAAATATGCAAAGTTTCAAACAACAAAAGTAGACTTATTTAACACTGTAATAATTATTATAATGATTCCAGGTTCAGTTAACAGTTTTTGTTTGTTTGTTTGTTGTTTTGTTTTTTGTTTTGTTTTTACTGGAGCTTATTTCCCTGAGCTGAGGTGCAGGCTGATCACTTCGACTGGCCCAAAACCCAGACTGGAATTCATATCCAAAAGGTAGAGTTCTTTTAGCAAGTGTTGCACATCTGTCTCTTCAGATGCACATCTACACTATAATCATTTATTAGTATGTTATAAGCACATTGATTTGGTTCTAATCAATTACAGCTAGATTAGGACTAGCTAGCTCCAAAGAGCTATTTAAAAGTGCCAAGAAGTTTTGAAAATACAGATACCTCTGTTAGGTCCATACAATGACACCTGATCTCTTCTGAAAACTTGGCTTGAATGTTACAGCATCAAAATATGGCTTCTCAAGAGTATAGCACTTTATAGCTTAAGTAGTCTTCATGGTAAGTAGAACCGAAGCAAGTTCTATGTAGCAATAAATTGAAAATTAATAAAAAATATCTCTAATGTGTTTAACTAGTTTTTATAACATACTATTCTCTGGAAAATGGAAGCAAATTTTATTAACTTCACTACTTATATAATGTTTGCAACTGCTTATTAACTCCTTTTAAATTATGTTTTTAAGCACCTTTAAGTACCTTATAATTTTTACAATTTATGTGCAACATTGCATTTTTTAAATTGCCTGATTTATGAAACAATAAATATGAGTAAAACCAAAATAAAAATAAAATGTTTCTAAAATTTATTCAATGAAATTGAGGAGGATGTCTATTATTCAATATCTATATAATTGTGATCAGAGAAGGAGGAAGGGAAAAGCACTGAAAAGAGAGGAAGGAGGAAACAAGAAATGAAAAAAAAAAATAGATGAAAAAATACAGGCTACTATGTATTTAACTCAGGTGTCTGAATTCAGATCTATACATAGCTTCCCTGCATATGTCTTTAGTCACATAGAAGACATCACTGAATATCATTACTGTATTTGCTATATCACCACTTGAACACCCACAAATCTATGGGAACAGATGGGACCCACAATCCTGGTTGTGGCTGGGATAGAGTTAATTTTCCTCTTGGTAGCTGATATGGTGCTGTGCTTTGAATTTAGGATGAGAATAATGCTGCTAACACACCAGTGCTTCAGTTGTTGCTAATCAGTGCTTACACAGAGACAAGGAATTTTCAGCTTATGCTGCCCTGCCAGAGAGGAGGGGTCAGAACCAGGACAGGTGACCCAAAGAGGACACAAGGAGCTGGGAGGGGACAGAACCAGGACAGGTAACCCAAACTGGCCAAAGGAATATTCCATACCATGTTCATTCTGAACAATTTATATGGGCTGACTGGCTGGGATGAGGATCTACCAGTGCTCGGGGATAGGCTGGGATCCGGTTGGTGGATGGTGAGAAATTTTATTGTGCATTACTTGCTTTGTACATTTTGTTATTATTATTATTATCATTATTTCTTTTTCTCCATTCCTTTTCTGTCCTATTAAACTGTATTTATCTCAACCCACAGGCTTTTATTTTTATTTATTTTTTTTTTTTTTTCTCTCCACTGGGATGAGAATGAATGTGTGGTCCTTAGCTGCCTTCCAGTTTAAACCACTACACCACTCAAGGGTGGAAAAGGAGCTGGCAAAAATGCTTTGCCAAGCCATTTTCAATAATCAACTAGCAGTCTTGGCTAACTAAGAAGGTCCCAGTTAACAGAACATTAGTGAACATGATGCCCAACTACAAGAAGGGAAGGAAGGATGATCCAAGGAACTAAGGGCCTGTCAGTTCGACCTTGATGCCAGAGAAGGTTATGGAGCATATCATCATGAGTATCATCACATGGCACAACCAGGCAATGAGGTTCAGTCAGTATGGGTTTATGAATGGTGGGTCCTGCTTGACTAACCTGATCTCCTTTTACAACAAGATGCTTCGTGGATAAGGGAAATGTTGTGGGTGTTGTTTACTTGGACTTCAGCAAGACATTTGGTACTGTTTCCCATAGCCCTGTCCTGAAGAAGCTGGCTGCTCATGGTTTGAATGGACGTACTCTTATCTGGGGAAAACTGACTATCAACCAATGAAAAGCATTGAAGTAATACAGGTGTTGACCATTAAATAAGGATGATAAAATACTGAAGTGGTGTCTCATTTCTTGAGTGTAGCTCATACAATATATATCTGTAGAAAATAATGCTCTAATATATGAATATCTACAACAAAAAGGACAAACTAAGATCATGGAGTCTGAATAGATAAGTAACTGAATACATAGATTATAACTGCATTTTATTCTGAGTTTTGAAATTTAATGAAGCATTACTAAAAATCAGGTGAATTTTTTTTTTGTGTGTGTAAGAGTACTGATTTTCTGGGAATCTATCTTAGAAATTAAGATTTGAAACTTTTGAACTTAATTTTTATCTGTTTACCATAAAATTTGTATAATACAGTAGCTTCTATCTATATTTAGTCTTTTTAAGCAAGTGCTTCTGACTGCAAATCTAATGAGATTATAGTAATTTTTTTTTGTTTGCTTGTTTGTTTGTTGAAACATTATGCAAAGCTATCTTTATCTAAGAATGTAAAATTTTAAAGGTCACTCCGTATTCATTTTATATCATTATGCTGGACTGATAATAAGAAATATCAGATTATTAATTTTTGAATATCTAACTGAACTATGTTTTTTTATACCTGTAGGAGACCAATTAGTAGATTCTAAATGTATTTGTATCCTGAAAATTGCAGGTTCTTACTAAACTCTGTACTCAGTTTGGACTTTTATTTATTTATTTATTTATTTATTTTCCAGAATTGATTCTGAAGCTGTGAGGTTGGTGCTTTTGGTGAATTATTGTTATTAATCATATATATGAATGCTAAACTAAAAGCCTGATTTGGAGTGATACCACATTGCTCTGTCTGCTCAACATGAAGTCTGATACTCGTATTTCAGAAACATACCCTAAACCTAAGTTTTAGTTGTATAGCAACTAAGAAATACAAAATGCCAGTTTTGATTGCACAGTAAATGGAAAGATTTTGGTGTCTTTGAAATCCCTTAGGAGACCTATGTATTTAAATTGGAGGCCTGAATTTATGTAGGCAGATTAATTTTCTTGATTTTCTTAATTTTACCTAATCATCACTGCTCCTTAGATACCCTAGGGCAAGAAAAATGAACAGTTGTGGTCTACCTTGACTTCAGCAAGGCTTTTGACACCGTTTCCCACAGCATTCTCCTCAAGAAACTGGCTGCTCTTGGCTTGGACTGGCGCACACTTCGTTGGGTTAGAAACTGTCTGGATAGCCGGGCCCAAAGAGTCGTGCTAAATGGAGTCAAATCCAGTTGGAGGCCGGTCACTAGTGGCGTTCCCCAGGGCTCGGTGCTGGGGCCGGTCCTCTTCAATATCTTCATCGATGATCTGGACGAGGGCATTGAATGCACCCTCAGTAATTTGCAGATGACACCAAGTTAGGTGCGTGTGTCAATCTGCTCGAGGGTAGGAAGGCTCTGCAGGAAGATCTGGATAGGCTGGACTGATGGGCTGAGGCCAACTGTATGAAGTTCAACAAGGCCAAGTGCCGGGTCCTGCACCTGGGGCGCAATAACCCCAAGTAGAGCTACAGACTGGGAGATGAGTGGTTGGAGAGCTGCCTGGCAGAGAAGGACCTGGGAGTATTGGTTGATAGTCGGCTGAAGATGAGCCAGCAGTGTGCTCAGGTGGCCAAGAAAGCCAACAGCATCCTGGCCTGTATAAGAAACAGTGTGACCAGCAGGGCTAGGGAGGTGATCGTCCCCCTGTACTCAGCTCTGGTGGGGCCGCACCTCGAATACTGTGTTCAGTTTTGGGCCCCTCGCTACAAGAAGGACATGGAGGTGCTTGAGCGAGTCCAGAGAAGGGCGACGAAGCTGGTGAGGGGCCTGGAGAACAAGTCCTATAAGGAGCGGCTGAGGGAGCTAGGATTGTTCAGCCTGGAGAAAAGGAGGCTCAGGGGCGACCTTATCGCTCTCTACAGGTACCTCAAAGGAAGCTGTAGCGAGGTGGGGGTTGGTCTGTTCTCCCATGTGCCTGGTGACAGGACGAGGGGGAATGGGCTTAAGTTGCACCAGGGGATTTTTAGGTTGGATCTTAGGAAGAACTTCTTTACCAAAAGGGTTGTTAGACATTGGAACGGGCTGCCCAGGGAAGTGGTGGAGTCACCATCCCTGGAGGTCTTTAAAAGACGTTTAGATGTAGAGCTTAGGGATATGGTTTAGTGGGGACTGTTAGTGTTAGGTCAGAGGTTGGACTCGATGATCTTGAGGTCTCTTCCAACCTAGAAATTCTGTATGATTCTGTGATCACTGCTCCTTAGATACCCTAGGGCAAGAAAAATGAACAGTTGGATCAGCAGAGTTATACCTCACTAACCTTAGCAAGTCAGTTAATTTGCTTGTACATAAGCATACAGTGCTGTTTGGTATGAACTTGATATTCAAGATCCATGCTGTGTAAGATCAGAAACTGGAGAATGTGTGGGATATTATAGGACATCTCAAATCACATTAGTTGCCTATGGTTGGGCAAATGAATTGAGTCCTCGGTGCTAGCTGATATCAACATTAAGTAGATTGGATCCCTCAATGTGAGGACAAAATAGCAGATGGAATCTGTCCAAGAGCTTAAAATCAATGCATTTTAGATGATCATGGGATGGGAAAAATTCTATAATATACAAATGACATTTTGACAGCAAATTTTATCTCAGTTCAGTTCTGCAGGAAAAGTAGGAATTTTAATTAGGAAAAAAAATCTAAATGGAGAAATGAAGTAAAGATTATTTTGGAGGGACAGCACAGTGGAGTGCACAATGACTGGGCAGATTGTTAGGAAGGACAGGGGCAGAGTGAAAGATCATCCATCACATGACATAAAAGAAATCCAGTGTAACTGAGGTACCTTTACAGGATGTACTTCTTTTGGTGGTTGTTGTTGTTGTTTATATGTTTGTTTTTGCAGATGTTCTTACCTGTTGCTATTACTATTTGGCTCTCTCCACAGTTCTCCCCGAGACAATCTGTGTTTAAGAAGGAAAATCTAGGCCCTAGTGCCACCTTGTGAATATTTTTTTCTTGTATATATCTTTTATTCCGTATTTTTCATCAAATCATGTCTTACTATAGCCAGATTCCCTGGTATTTAACTATTATTGAATGCAGTAATGAAAGAAACCATAGAGATACTTAATTATCTACACAGCAGGAGTCCAATGAAGAATCTTCATTCTAACTTTTTCCTCTGTGATAAGATAATTATTCGGGTGTAATTGCTGTTAGTACAAATATTCACTGATTGCAAACTGTGATCTAGAGGCTGCTTCTGTGAAATAAAGTAAAATAAAATAAAGTAAAATAAAATAAAGTAAAATAAAAGCTCTTCCATAAATCTACAGGAGTGCTGTTGCTCAATTTTAAAAGAATATAGAATTATAATAATTTTCATTGAGCTGCTGCTTGTCTGCACAGAAGTCTATTGCAGGAACTTTAAGAGTATGTTGACTTTACAAACTGGTGAAAAGTTTGGAAATTAAAAAGGCATGTGGAGACTGCATGTTATAGTGAGACAGACAGGGCATATGCAAATCAATAAGCCATGAAATTGTTAATGATACTTTGCTTAGCATACTTTACATAGCTTTTCATGGTTTGGTCTAAGCATTAAACTTTAAGACATTGAAACAGTTCCCTCAGAAGTTATGAAAAGATCAGCATTGATGGTGGAGGAATTCAGCCATATCCTAACTAAATAAGAAGAGCATCAAAGCTTTCTTTGTACGGATGTTGGGGATTCTGTATACAAAGGGACACAGTTTGCCACTTGTTTACTATTAATGTTGTTCTTTTTTGTTTGTTTGTTTGTTTTTGCCTTGTGGAAAAGATATAATTTGAAGGGAAAAGCAAAAGAACTCTGGGGATTTACTTTCTGCAATGTAGTTCTAGGGCTAGGATTTATTTTGGAATTGCATTCTCTGGAGAAAGATTTGCAGAATTCATTGGACTCTGAGAATAACTGGGTACAAGTAAACATGCACACATATATATTTTAACAGATTTAACATAAACAATAATTTATTTATCGTGGCTGAATTCCTGGTAAACATTAGAAATTCAGTTCTTTAAACCAAGAACCCTTTTACAGAGCCCTTCAATCCCATTATCTAGAATAGCAATAGGGAATAGTCAACATCTTAAGAAGTTACCCAGTACTGTGCAAGATCAGACCTTCCATTTTCTGTCCATTTTCCTACACATTCTGTTCCATTTTCCTACACATTTCACACAGAATAATAATATAAAAACTGGCTTCTTTTTTTCCATCTTTTAACAAAAGAGTGGACAGTTTTCCCTTCCGTCTTTGACCTCAGTTGTCATTGCTCATGCTGCATCACTTTAAGGAGAAAAAATAAGTCATTTCTTCTTGTTATTATGTTTATTCTTTCTATATAGTTAATGCTATGAGAAGGCTTCTAATGCTGACAACTTAAATACTTTAAAGGAGGTTAATGTTCTTTTCTGTTACAGACATTTGTTGAAAACAAACAAGCATATCTAAAAATTAATAAATGGAATACTAACAGGAAAAAAATACTAAAACTAAAGTAAAATAGGAAATACCATCTAAAGATAGACTCGTGTATATATGTACAAACTATGTTATAAATAAATCTGGAGCTTTTACTCATGAGATGCACAACTACAAAATAGGAAGAATATGTAACAATTAATTCCAGTGTGGGAGAGAGATTAGAAGATTCCCATTTAGATTCCAGACTTCGAAACAGTAGGTATCGGCTGAACTTAATTTTGATATGATAGATCAGGGCACTGTGTAAATCTTAAGACTCAGTACCCTAAGTACTGTGACAAAAAAAAAAAAAAAAAAAAAAAAAAGTAAATGAAATCTGAAGAAAAACAAACAAAAAACCTCTTTTCAAGTAGTGCTTCTCAATATTTTTTGTACTTCCTGTTGATGAAAGGACTGATTAATCTTAAATCAAAATAGTAAGTGCTTTGTGCAGTGCTGGGAGATATTTTTTTAATCTCTAACTAAGCTTTCAATGACCATTTAGTACTTTTATTTTCCCATATCTTGTTTCTTTTATAGAAATGTATAGATTGCAGTGACTCAGAACCACATTACCATGGAAAAGTCTAATATGGATGTTTATCACCTTTTTTTTATCTGGAAGTTCCTTGGTCAGTTTTAATGTAATACATTCTCAAACTGTTTTCTGAGTTTGTTTCCATTTTTTTTTTTTTGCATTCAGAAACCGAGTAAACCACATCCTAAGTTATTTTGTTTTTCAAAAATGCATGCACAAGAGTTTATAAATATGCATGTATGCTTTTTTATATATTTTAATATAAATATTGATATATCTTTTATGGTCTTTTACAGTTCTGAAAGTAGCCTGTCTGTGGCAGATGAGTTGAGTACCGCATATACCCGTATTACCCTTACTAAAATTAGTACTCCTGAACTCCTGAGAAATTAAATAATGCTAGAGATCTATCATTATACCATTTAAAATAATTTAAAAAATATATCTGTTTAAGTCATAATTTAGCCATCAAATTTATTTGGTTGGACAAGATAATCTTGAAGGTCTTTTCCAACTTTAATGATTCTATGATGTCTCAGTTTGTAAAGCAAAACAGCATAAAACAAAATATTAAATACTAGAAATGCTATTTTTGACTTGAGAGGTTTAATGTTAATATAGCAAAGCCAAAACTTGTACTCAGACTCTTCTGAATGAACAGGGAACAGACAGAAGCTTGTGTTAGACATTCATTATTTGGTCAGAACAGTAAGACACTATCTTAGCCTGAGGCAAAGCATTATGATAGAAAACTTGCATGTATGAACAAGGAGATCCTGGTGAAACTAAAACTGAAAAAGGAAGCATACAGTATCAAATGTAGATAACCTGGAAGAAACACAGAAACATTGTCCAAGCAGCCACAGATCAAGTTAGGAAAGCTAAAGCTCAGATATAACTGAATCTGGCCAAAGATAACAAGGGTGACAAGGGCTTCTGTAAGTATGGCAGTGATAAAAGGAAATCTAGAGAAAATGTGGGCCCCCTCCTGAAAAAAAACAGAAGCCCTGGTTACCCAGAACAGTGAAAAGGCAAAGGTACTGAATGCCTTCCTTGCTTCAATCTTTACCAACAAGTCTGTCCTTCAGGAATCCCTGTTCGCCGAGAGCAGGTGGAAAAGCTGGAGCAAGGAAGCTGTATCCTTGGTGAAAGAGGATTGGGTCAGGGAATAATTGAGCAAACTGGACATTCCATGGGCCCTGATGGAATGCACCCGTGAGTGACTGAGGGGGCTGGCAGATATGATTGTAAGGTAACTCTTGATAATCCGTGCTCAATCATGGCAGCTCAGAGAAGTGCCTGAAGACTGGAGGAAAACAGATCACTCCTATCTTCCAGAAGACCAAGAAAGAATACCCAGGGAACCACAGGCCAGTCAGCCTCACTTTGATCCCTGGAAATGTGATGGAACAGCTAATCCTGGAAACCATTTCTAGACACATGAAGGACAAGGAAATCATCAGCAGTAGTCAGCATGGATTTGTCAAAGGGGAATCATGCTTGACCAATTTGATAAGAATCTGAAATAAGTGGCCTTATGGATGAGCATATTGCAAAACTTCCTTTAAGGGAGTTTTGATCAAATGAGAACATTCAGTTTCTAAGGGCTGGTGGGAAGCCAATGCCTGCAAAGTCTCAACCAGAGCTCAGATCATCATTGGCTCCTTCTACAGTCTTTATGCTGCTATTAAAGGATATGGCCAAATTCTCTTAAAACCAAGATACTTCTGTTGCCCACGAAATGTACAGTCAGTTCCACAAAGTGGAGTCAGCTGTTTTACCAGCTCTTACAAGCATGGATACAGTATACAGAAAGAGATTGTGATCTATATTTGCTAAGATTAGTGGATTTTTTTATTATTTAAAATTGAATATATGCTTATGTCTTTGCAAGATCAGCGACATATGCAGTTGATTCACTACCCCTATTTTATCACAGTCAGTGCCCTTCTTTACATTTGCCTTAACCGGAACATGTCCATCTCCTTTGAACACCGGCCTCAGTTTTCTCTGTACGCCATCATATTTGCTAAATGAAGAAATTGTTGTTTACTGCACAGTAATGTACTATTAATAAAAGCAGTCACATTATTTCTAGCATATGTCACCCAGGGAAACTGAGCCACTAGCATACAAAATAGATAAAAATAACAATAAAAATATTAATAAGTAACAATAATGAAAAAAGTAGTAATATTAATTTTTAGATTTGACTAATGATTTTGATCTATGGATACAGTTTGCTGTGACAGATAGATAAATGTAAGTTTTATAAATTTACTTTCAGAGATGAGAATATGAAAATTACTTGAGCAAAGAACAAATTAAAAAATGAATTTTGCTGGAACCCTCTTAAAATGTCTCTAAGTACTTCTATTAAAAAAAAATAAATAATAACATAGTAATAATAATTACAAACATTATTTTTACCAGCACTTTTTCTGTAAAGCTATATACAAACATTAAAATATGTTTTATTTTTCTTGGATTCTATTCATAGAATGTCTATTACTCTTTGAAGCTTGAAAGGAAGCCTTCATTCATGACACATTATTCAGTAATTCAAACTGTTTGAGAATTAGCCCTGCTGAGAAGCAAAGGTTAAGAGTAGGGGCTAATATAACTAAACATTTTTATTCATCTATCTGACCAGGTAAATTCTAAGTGCACATTTTAATAGGGCTTAATGAGGTTTCTCACAGTTTATAGGTTCTGGCTATACCATGGTAATTAGCACTGAGGCATTATTCACTTTTGTCTTAATAAGGGTTTCATTTTAGCCTTTGCAAGAGGTCCTGTTATTTTTTGCTTCATTGCTTTGCTTTATTGAACATTATACGACATGGTAAGCAATTAAGTATGATTGTGGAAGAAATTAAAACACAGGCTTAAATCCATAAAAGCAGTGAAACTGAAGTTAAAGCTGAAACCATACTTTACTTCATTGTGCCTATGAACTGCAGCTTGCATAGAATTCAAGTTCATTTACTCTTTTCATCTCAGTAGTTATATACAATGGGGAGAAATTACATTTGTCTATGTAATTCAATATTTATTTCCATTGTGAGTGTTCTACTGATTATAGTCCTATATTTCTTAAGATAATATTAAAAATGCCCATGGCCACTACCTAGGCATGTAAATTAATTTAAACATCTCCAGCTTAACCTATGACTCAAATCTTTTGATCAATGTTTTTATATTGTCGATAAAATACCTTAGAGATTTTCAGCCACAAAGATATATCTTTTATAATGTGCATTAGCAATGTCCTCAATATTATCCCTATGTGCACCTTACAAAAACATTTTTCTGAAGTGTTCTTTAAATTCTATATTGAAAAATTCTTTTAAGTAAGGTACACATTAGAAATTATTTTCTGCTGCACATTCCAAAAGAATAGCTGTTCAAGAATCTGTGCTAATTTATACCAGAGAATATCTGGTCTATTCTATGTGTCCTTGGATAGAGGAAAAACAAAACAAAACAAAACAAAACTGTCTCATTTTTAATTAACTCACTTGTACAGTTAAAAAAAAAAAAAAAAAAAAAGTAAAATAGATTGTTCACAGACTCCACTATTCAAACACTTTTCATGTAAAGTACAAGGCTATGCATACTTATAGGCAACTTATGTTACAAAAACATTCTACAGCAGATTGTTTGATAGTCTTAGCAATAATTTTATATTTTAAAATAACTTGTTAATATATCTAGCTAAGATGAATCTTTACCCTTATTTGCTGGTAATTTTCCAGCAAAGGAATAATAATAAGTTTTCATGAAGGAGTAATCTAACTGAACAAATAAATATTCTTTTTTTTTTTTTTTTTTTTTTTTTCTATGAATTTTTTTTAATTTTAAGACTGGTAAATGTTGTTTCAACCATTCTGAGTGAGGGATATCTTTTTGATAGTCCTTCGGACAATTCATTGTCCTTAGGCAAGTAAGAAATATTTTCAGGGAATATTGTCAAATACCTGAGAGGGAAAGGAAAAGAGGCGAAAGGGAGAGGGAAGGTGAGGGGAGGAAAGGGAGGGGAAGAGAAAGAGGGAGAAGGAGAGGGAGAGGGAGAGGAAGAGGGAGAAGGAGAGTGAGAGGGTAAAGGAGAGGGAGAGGGAGAGGGAGAGGGAGAGGGAGAGGGAGAGGGAGA
>CM021697.1:163429690-163466369 GCA_011074415.1 Stictonetta naevosa | reverse complement strand
AGAAGAAATGGAATGGATACGGGTAGGCAGGTTTGAATGTGTCATCTGCTTTAAGGGCATCTCTCCCTGAAGCTATTGCTTTAACATAGTAATAATATATTCTACTTATTTTGAATGCTTTCCACTGTATAAATTGTTGGAGATCAATATTTTTCTTCTGGGGCAGATGAATTATGACTAAATGCAAAGACCAGTTTTGAAGGGAAGCATCTAAAATTTTATTTATTTTTAATGCCTTCATTGTGTTTAGGTTATAAGCGTCATTCTTCAGTATAACCTACTTAAAGCTCTCTTCAGTGGGATAGAAAGCCTGTTTACAAATGAAAAAGCCCCACTTTATCAGATGCACTAGTTTCTGTGTCCAGCAGTCCTTGTTCCTCAGGCAAGCTCCTATGGGAGCTTTTTCATAAAAACCAAAGCACAGTCCAGTCTGTGACATGAGCTGTGCACCGAGTTAATACACTGAATGCATATGCTCCTCTTTTTCCCTGCTACAGAATGACCAAAGAAGCATATCACCTGAGCTCTCACACCGCTCTTTCTCAATCTAAAAGTGTGAAGAAACGAGTGAAATCACTTTTGATATACTCTGTGTCTGCCTTGATGGTAACACTGGTGCACACCATGGAGGAACAGCAAAGGTTAATGCTCCAAGAACTAGGCGGGTTTTGAGTCTTTTAGCAGAAGCTAATGTCTGAACCTCCCATAAGCATACAACCTTCTGAGATACCGGGTCAGGCTAGCAAATAGTTTGCTATCTTCCCTCCCTGCAGGAGGAAGACTCCAGTAACGTTTACCTGGAATTTCCTTTTTATGCATACAGTTGGCTGAGGCTCTTCTGACTCTGATGCCTTCCATGACAGGTCTTGCTCTCTCCCCCTGCCCCCTCCCCCCAACTCCCCCATCCCTCAATTCCCATTCCACTATACTAGTACTGAAGGTACAAGTGGAGAAAGATCCTTCATTCTTCTGATAGAAGTCACAATCTTTGAAGAAACCCCGCTATGGGAGTTTACATCCACTGCTACCTTTGGGCATATTTTTTGGCTGTCCCTCTTTCCTTACGCTACAGGGCTTGGTCTCCTGCCCTGGCAGGCTCTCCATGAAGGACCTATCATTTCTTTTTATTTCTCCTCCCTAATGGTGGACCATCTTCTCACTTCCTTCCATAGCTACTTCACCTGGCAATTCAGCACCTCATTCAGAGCACACCTCCCAGATGAGGTAACCCAGCCCCTGAAGCTCAAGATCTGCAAGAACATCCACCTTCTGGAGCTCTATGTGTGTCAGGTTCTCTGACTTACCAAGTCATATTCTTGGCTGGAGACTGTACTCTGAGACACTTTGGGATGACCTTTGTACAACTCCACATAGCTTACTTAGCCACAGTGCCATAAAAGGTAAAAATCACACCACTCGGGAGTTCACTTGGTGCTTCATTTGTTAACTAAGTTGCAAGTCCAGTTCAGAATTGCATTCTAAACATTATCTGTAGAAGGAAATCTCTTTTCTGCCATCAGTTGAGCAGCAATAAATTTTTATACTTACTGTAATCAGTAAAAATGATTGACAAGATTCTTGTAAACAGGGTGAACTCAAATAATAGGTTGGTCTTTCATTCCAAACTTTCAGACTCAATTCACTTTGTATCATTATGTACATTATGTACATTAGTATAGTATACTTTATAGTATAAATTTGAGGACTTTCCAAAGAAAACACCCACACATAGCACTACCAGAACTCACAGAAAATGGAAGTAAAGATAGCCAGCTCCTGATCTATACTTATGCGGAATTGTGAAAATTGTTTCACTTGTGAAAGCACATACCTTCACTCTATAGATTCACAAGCATGCCCACACTTGCAGATCCCTCAAATACCAGCAAGGGCCTTCAACCTCTGTATTATCTCTTCATGGACTCTGAGCTCCACCCAAGATCACACTTGGAGTTTTCCCCAATTACAGTTTTTTTTTTCTGTCTTTTTGTGTCCTTAGGTGTTGAAAAAAACATGAAGACAACATGGTCATTGGTAACAGCTAACATGGGTTCACTAGGGGAAAGTCATGTTTAACAAACTTGATTTTATTTTATGACAAAATCACTCATCTAGTTGACCGAAGGAAGTCAGTTGATGTAATCTTTCTGGATTTCAATAAGCTTTCAATACTGTCTCTCACAGTATCCTTCTGGACAGAATACAGTTAGATAAAAGCATAAGATGGGTGAACAACTGGCTGACAGGCTGGGCCCAAATAGTTCTTGTAAACAGGGTTACATCAGGCTGCCAGCCTGTCACTAGTGGGGTTCCCCAGGGCTCCATTTTAGGACCAGTCTTCTTCAATGTTTTCATAAATGATTTGGATGAAAGACTTGAAAGTTTTTTGAGGAAGTTCATGGACGATACCCAACTGGGTAGAACTGTTGACTGTTGAGGGTGGTGAGGTCCTGCAGGGAGATCTGGAAAAATTAGAGGGCTGGTCAATCATCAACTGCATGAAGTTTAACAAGAGTAAATGCCAGATTCTGTACCTGGGAAGGATCAATCCTGGTTATATGTACAGACGGGAGAATGAGTGTCCTGGTTTCAGCTAGAATAGAGTTATTTTTCCTCCTAGTAGCTGGTAGGGTGCTATGTTTTGGATTAGGATGAGAAGAGTGCTGATAACATGCTGATGTTTTAATTGCTGCAGAGCAGTGCTTACACTAAGCCAAGGACTTTTCAGCTTCTCGCTCTGTCCTGCCAGTGGGCAGGCTGGGGTTGCAGCAGGAGCTGCGAGGGAACAGACCCAGGACAGCTGACCCGAACTGGCCAAAGGGATATTCCATCTGATATGGTGTCATGCTGAACAATATATAGGGGTGGGGGGATGGGCTGCTTGGGGCTAGGCTGGGCATCGGTCAGCGGGTGGTGAGCAATTGCATGGTGCATCACTTGTTTCGTACACATTAGTATTAGTAGTACTATTATCATTATTATTATTATTATTTCTGTCTTAAACTGTTTTTTATCTCAACACATAGGCTTCATTTTCCTGATTCTCTCTCCCATCCCAGAGAGGGAGCAGGGAGGGTGAACGAACAGCTGTGTGGTGCTTAGCTGCTGGCTGGGTGTGGTGGTTTTACCATGCTAGGCAGCTGAACACCACAACCGCTCTCTCACTCCCCCTCCTCAGATGAGGAGGGGAAGAAGTAAAGGAAAGAACAACTCACAGGTTGAGATAAGGATAATTTAATTAAAGAGAAAAAATATTACGGAAAGATTATTATTAATTAAACAATTCAACTAAAGGGAAGAAAGGGAAAGGGGAAGAGGGAGGGGGAAAGGGAATAACAACGCAAAACAAGTAAAGGCTCTGTGGAAGTGCAGAGGAAAGAAATTACTCTCTACTTCCCACAAATGAGCGATGCTTGACCATGCCCTTGAAGCAGGGCCTCAACGCACATAGCCGGTGTTTGGGAGGAGGACAGACGTTTTCACAACGAGAGTTCCCCCCGCCCCGTGACGTCCAGAGCTTCTTCCTTTTGCCACCTTTTATTGCTGAGTGTGACATCATATGGTATGGAATATCCCTTTGGTTGGTTGAGGTCAAATGCCCTGGTGATGTTTCTTTCTCACTTTTTTTTGCCCACCCCCTAGGAGGGTTAGAGAAAGTCCTGATGCTGTGCCAGCCCTGCTCAGCAGCAGACACCAGTGTGATACCACTGCTGTTCTAGCTACAAGTGCAGAGCGCGGTACTGTATGGGCTGCTGCAGGGAAAGTTAACATCCCAGCTAGACCCAGTACACTGGGTTAAACCACAACAATGAGATGCTTGAGAGCAGCCCTGCAGAAAGGGATCTGGGCAGTTTGATTGATGACAAGATGAGTATGAGTCAACAGTGTGCCTTGGTGGCCAGTAGGGCCAACCATATCTTTGCTGTACATCAAGAACAACATTGCTAGCTGGTTGAGGGAAGGAATTGTCCCACTCTATTTTGCACTGGTGCAGCCTCACCTTGAGTACTGTATGCAGTTTTGTGTGATGCATTCAAGAGGGTGGTCAGCCACTGAAACAGATTCCCCAGGGCACTGGTCATGGCACAGATCCTGAAGGAGTTCAATAAGTGATTGGATAACACTCTCAGACACATGGTCTGATTTTTTCATTGGTGCTTCGGGGACCCAGGAGTTGGACTCGATGATCCTTGTGGGTCTCCAAGTCTCCAACTCAGGATATTCTATGATTGTATGATTTTTTCTCCTTGTCAGCTAGTCCAGCTTGAAATTTGTGGGTAAATAAGACATACACACCTATGCACATTGAGTTAAAATCACCAGGAAAAGTATAAGCACTACTCTGAGGTCCTTCTGATTACTGGTCTTTAGATCTTGTGCACAAACACACACATACTAGTCCTTCTAGTTGCTGACACATGCACCTACAAGTCCTATGACCCATGTGTTCTTCTCCAGATGAAGGCACTCAGACCTCTATTTCACCCCAGTCCATCCCGTTGCAGACACCACAGACCCTCTGGCCCAAGGTCCCACTCCAGTTGTTGTCACTTAAACCTTGCAGAGTTCACATTTGGGATAGAGAATGAAATTAGACAGAAAGATAGTTAAGAAATGATTTAATCAAGAGGCATGCAGGATGTGGTTATCAGGTTCCAGGCTCAGTCAGGCAATTGTATCAACCAGAAGCCTACTTTACATGCAACAGGCCAGACCCACATTATCCTTCCTCTTCTGATTTCTCACCCCATTTTCTCTACCCATGCTTCCTTTTCCTCACCTTTGACCCTTCTCATAAGCATTCCTTAAAGTATTTTGCATAGTCCCACAGGATCCTTTCAAATATCTGAAATGCTTGTGATCATCTTGTTTACCCTTTTTTATCACTTAGAAAACCAAGTCTGGCTGTCTCCAAATCTGTACCTGTAGTTTCTTAATGGCCCGTCAATTTGTAGCTGAGGAGTTTTGGTCCTCATTATACTGTCCCTTATCAGGTTTGTTTCTGTGCTCTCTTTATCTTCTTCCCTGTCACTTTTTATTCACTTTGAACTGAAATGGTCGTTGACCTGATAACTTTAATGAAACAGATGCTCTCAGACTTAATATGATTTTTACAGACACTTTTCAGTATTTTACACCGTCACTGCCATAAGATGTTAAGATAGCCTCTGAAACTGCTAACCAATCAGAACACAATCATACCATTTTAGGCCCATCTGTTCAATAATGTTACACCCAAAGCCCAAAAGGTTGGACAAGAAATATGACAAAGCAGATGGCAAGCAGTAGTTATAATGATCAAAAGGTCTAATGGGTTTGGGGAATATTTAGAATCCCCATCCATTCTTCACAGAAGAAGCAAAAAATATTGGTAAACTAACAAATGACAATTTAAGCTACGCTTTTCCCAGCTGTAAGATATTTTAACATAATTATGTTTTCTCACATAGCCAAAAATGGTAACCATGTCAACTAAAAAGGAAAAAGTTACTCTAAATAACATCATCAAATTTTCTTTTTTGTCTTATTATTAAAACAAACATATTTTCTTTATAGTTAATATATGAACATTAGTACATACTGTATGTACTAAAACAGGTTAAGAAAAATGCCAAATCAGAATCAGTAATGCAATATTTATATCATAACATTGCTTATTCTAAAAGATAATAAACAAAATGATATTAAAAGAGAATACTGTAACTTCCAAAAAAATCTACTGGTATATATATATATATATATATATATATATATATTTTCCCCTAAGGTTTTTAATTAGTATTTATTTATTTATTCTTATCATAGCATGTGATAACTTACAGTGAAGGTACACGGACCTAAAAGAGAAATGACAGAAAATATTTATTTTATATGTTCTTTTAATCAAAACTAAAATGTTGCACTTTCTCAGTATGTCCTGTTAGAACTGTTTAATTTTAATAGCAAATTACTAAATAAACCAAAAGAAATTGCTGGCTGTATTTTTTTTCCCTGTAAGATATAGGAAGACAAATTCCAAGCATTTATTCAAAGTGTCACAAGAATGAATGTCAGCCTGACTCTTCTAATACCCTAATACACCGTGGAAAGTGTCTTTTATCCTTTATCATCATTAAAAGCATTAATATCACAAGAAAAACACATTTCAAAAACTCGATTTTGTTTTAGAAGAGAAAAAATTCCCAGCCAGTCCTGCTTTGTGAACGAATGAGATTTGTGTACAGCAGAATTTGGCACAGTTTCATGAACTATACCTGGAACAGGCCATTATGGTTAAAAGCCACAATATGGTCAGTGTAATCAAAGTCTTTTCTACAGGTGTAGGAGCCAAAAGTCAGGTTCACAAAAGTATTAAGAAGCTTATGTCCCCCTAAAATAATAGCTTTACGGATTTGTCCAATATCATCTTCAAAGCTGCTTTATATTGTAAGAGTGGTAACAAATAGACTCAAAGCTGATAAGAATGGTAAGAAAATCCAGGAACATCCAGGAACATAGGAACATTCCTGCTTTTTTTTTTTTTTTTTTTTTTTTTTTTTTTCACCCAGTTATATCACTCTATAGTCTCCTGTATGCAGGAGGCATGAAAGTAGGGACAACAACAGGATGAACTGAGGGGAAAAAAAAAAAAAAAAGTCAATATTGCATCAGCAAACTGCGCGTTTGCGGAAAATTCAACAGTCTTTAGTGAAGTGCGTAGATTATCCCTGAGACAATTCAGTATAACTCAGAATACTGGTAGTGTTGTTGGGGTCGTGTGGTGGTGAATGTTCTCCTCCTAGCTATTCAATAAACTAAACCAAAAGCAAATAAATAATTCATCATGATAGAATATAGTGTCTAAAGGATGAAGAGAAGAAAGGGACAATATTAGACATAGACATGAAAAACATTAAACAAACATCCATCAACACACCTTTAGTTATACTTGACTGGTCGGGGACAGGGAATGTGAAAACAGTTTTAACAGTAGATTTGCAGTTAAGTGAGAATGATCCAACTCCAAGGGTCAAGTATTCTTCCTTGCCCCCACCCCTCACCCTTCGCAAAAAAAAAAAAAAAAAAAAAAAAAAAAAAGAGGAACAATGTTGAGCAAGGAGTCAGTCTTTAAATTATGCACACATTTCAAGGAAAGGAATTTATAATTCTAAGCAGGGTACCTGTGCCTGGAACCACAACGGATAGCATGCTGAATCAGATGATAATATCACTACACTCTCCCTCCAAAATGTATATTTAAAACTGACTTCTAGCATGAGATTTCAAGTTTTTGCAAAATACATTTTAGAGATTGAAACTAATCTGAATACTTAGGTAGAAAATATTCTCCCCCCCCCCCCTTTTTTTTTTCTTTTTCCTCAAAAACACTGATAGAGAAGTAGGTAACATTGTAGCATTATAAACTTTACAAAATTTCCTGGTGCCCTGGAACTTGCACAGTCTAATGGGGATGTTGGATTTAGCTCCTCTTCAGGAAGTTTGAATTCACAATCCCTAAGAGGAAGAGCCAAACTATTAGCCCAATGGCCATTCTGAAGACATCTTTCACATCTCCTCTTGAGTTTTGATCACTGTGTGGTGAAGAAAGTAAGATCCCTGGTCCCAAGATAAAATTAAACTGAAAATCATCACTTGTTGCTGAAAGATAGAAGGGAAGGAAAATGGACAGGACCCAAGATTTAGAAGGATGAATAAATGTTTCTTGCATTCAATCTTTCCTATTATCTCATTTTTAGAAAGCCTTGTTTAATATAAATATTCACATCATCAGAATAAAAAAGTAGTGAACTAGCATAATATAATTGTGCATGAAAATGTTATAGATAAGACAATATTATTTTAACAATTAACAATTTCACAACATTGGAGCACTATAGTCATGCTCTCTCTCAAATTAAGGGGCTTTATTTATTCCATGTTCATATGACCAACTCTTATGTTGTCTTATTTTATTTTATTTTGGCAATTGTTGTGCTCAGTGGTGCGGAGTCTAGTTAGATGCCTGTAGTTGGAAGTGTTCTCCAGGGCTCAGTACTGGGTCCAGTCTTGTTCAAAATATTCTTCAATGACCTGGATGATGGAATAGCATGCACCCTCAACAAGTTTGTGTTTGCACATAAAACTCTGAGGAGTGGCTGATAGACCAGAGGGCTGTGCTGCAACTCAGAGGGACCTGGACAGGCTGGTGAGTTGGGCAGTGAAGAATTTCATGAAGTTCAACAAAGACAAGGGCAGGGTTTTGCGCTTAAGAAGGAATAACCCCAAGCACCAGTATAGGCTGGGGGCTGACCTGGTGGAGAGCAGCTCTGCAGAGAGGAACCTGAGAGTCCTGATGGACATCAGGCTGACTATGAACCAGCAATGTGCCCTTGTGGCCAAGAAGGCCAACAGTATCTTGGGGTGCATTCAGAATACTGTTGCCAGCAGGTGGATGGAGCTGATCCTCCCCCTCTACTCAGCCCTGGTGAGGTCACACCTGGAGTACTGTGTGCAGTTCTGGGCTCCCCAGTACAAGAGGGACATAGAACTACTGGAGTGAGACCAGAGGAGGGCTACAAAGATGATTAGAGGACTGGAGCACCTGTCGTACGAGGACATGCTGAGAGAACTGGGCCTATTTAGCCTGGAAAAGAGAAGACCGAGGGGAGACCTCATCAATGTTTATAAATATCTGAGGGTAGGGTTGTCATGTTAAGGGGTGTAGCTGATTAACTGTTATGGGTCCTGTCGGATTCAAGGTGCTGAACTATCACGGTCACAGATTCACCAATAACGTAGCATGCCCTCAGTCTAGTCTCATTCAATGAGAACTATCACAACTAGGAACAATGCAATTAAGTGCTATTTATTACAGCAACAGTTAAACAGGTTCTTTGGATTGCTGGTGATAAATTCACTGTCTGCAAAAGCAAGCTAACGTGCATAAAATACACAGGTACACAGTCTGGCTATTAACATGGTAAAAGCACAAAGACTCTAGAGAATTCTAAGTTTCCGTGGAGACACCTGGTATAACCAAGTATTCAAATCTTATCCCACCATTTCCCTGGGGGGGGGGGGAATTTATATTTTTTTCTATCTTATAGGTGTTGCTTGAATGACTCTAGTCTTGCTTATGATTGGTAAAAAGTTTTCTTACTTTTGTTTAAAAGTATAGGCTCTGAGAAATTCAGAGTAGAGTACATGCTCAGTGAGGGGTGGTCACACTTTGGAGATGGGTAGCTTTTGGGATGGAGGTGTGTTTTGGTATTATAATAATATTACAATGAGCAAAAGTTCACTAGAGTACAGCATTTTGCCAAAAACATGACAGGTCGTTGGCTCAGGGTAGCAAATGTGCAGCTGATTGGTCTCTGTGCACAAGAACTATGGAGTCCCTGTCTTGTCACAGAGCCTAGCCATGGTGTCTCCACTCCGCTCTATACTCCATATTGTTCCTTAGAGTCAGCACACCAGGTTTCCCTAGTGTGATAACACTTATGGTTGGAAGCCTAGGGAATGCTCAGGTAATGCAGCTACACTCCACCCTGAAAGTTTCTTCAGTCCTGTACATTTTCTTTAAAATGTGAATATTAGTTTAATTCTCCTAGTCACTTTAGGCAATTACTCCACAAGGGTGTAGAGAGGATGGAACCAGTCTCTTTTCAGTTGTGCCCAGAAAGAGGACAAGAGGCAATGGTCACAAACTGAAGCTCAGAAAGTTCCGTCTGAATATGAGAGGGCATTTCTTTCTGTTAGGATGACAACCTGGCACAGGTTGCCCAGAGAGGTTGTGGAGTCTCCTTCTCTGGAGATATTCAAAACCTGCCTGGATGCCATCCTGCGCAACTTGCTGTAGGTGATCCTGCTCGGCAGGGGGGTTGGACTAGATAATCTTCAGGGGTCCTTTCCAACCTCTGCCATTCTGTGATTCTGTGATTCTGTTTCTGTCCAAGTCTCTTTGCTGATTTTTCTTATCAGTATTAAATGGAATGTCATTACTAAAAATAATTGTCAACAATTTTTAAAACCTTTTCTATATATAATTCCATACACTGCATATTGGCTTATGTCTTAATATGCTCCACTTTTTAAGTGTAAGGAGATAGTGGATGTCAAAAAATTCTTAAGTTAAATTTAACTGAATAGTATAGGCTGCCTCTGTTACTCTTTCATTACAGTTTTCCACATTCTAGCAATAACCATCATTCAAGTGCCAAACATAATGTGTCTACTGAAATTTTAATAGAAGAATTATGCACAATAGGGATTCAAGACCTACTCTATTATGATCTTATACTGTTACTACGAACATAAAAGACATTAAACTCAATTGTAGAGAGAATGCATCCACTCAAAATTCATTAGAGGAATTTTCACAGTGAGGAAGTTGTAATTTAGGAAAAAAAAAACTTTGAACTGAGGACGAGATAGCTTTTGTACATCCAAATTACCTTGGAAGCAAGCAGCATTGCTCACATATAAGGGAAGATGTGATTGTCCATGCCATTGTATTAGGAAGCAGTAAAACATTGAAGATCCTTAGTTCCTCTTATTCCAGGTCCATTCTATCAACTGCCAGTTTTCAGGGAAAGTCATTTCCACAAAACCTCTATAACATGGGTTAGTAAACTGAGAAAATTTAAAGTAAGTCCACAATGATACTTAAATAATCCCACCCTCCACGAAAACTCCCCCATGAAAATAACAGGCTATTCCTGATTTATGCTGAAAGACAGGGAAAATAAAATACTATTTTTACCCCTCATCAAACTGACTACAAATACTGTATTTGATATTATTTAATTCTTCCTTAAGCACCTGAAATAAAATAGCTGTCCCTGTGCAAAACTAAAGATTAAAGATTACTTTACTTTTGTAGCAGCAGAGGAATCATTGCTAAAGTTATTATGGCTCACATAATAGTAGTGGCAAAGCCCATCTGGATACAAGTTGTGAATGTTGGGCCCTACCTTTCTTGAAGGCTAGGCTCTCTGGTCAGTCTTGCAGTGTACAGGTCTTGAAGATGTGGTAGAGAATGTAATTTATTTGCCATATCTATGAATATTTGTATTCATTTTCTTATTTCTTTTAAATAAGAATAATTCAAATTTCAAAAAGAAAAACAAAATTCTTTTTACTAAGTGTAATACATTTTTGCCACTATTTAAGTCTTAGAATGTACTCTGCATATTTCATCATGATCATTATCTAAGTCTTACTAACTACAAACTTAATTCCATACTTACTGGGAGCCAGCATTATTTTTTACATGTTTTTCTAATAGATGATAAGTAACTATTGCATTAGTATTTGCTGGCTAAATTCACAATGAAGGAGCAATTTTTTTTATAGCTATCTTTTTAAAACTTGGAAATTTGATAGTTTTATGAATATTTTTAACCATTTGGGCTATAAATGTCAACATTAAATTTTACAGCTATTAATAGAAAAGCAAAAAGAAAACACATTACTCTCCTTGTGGCTAACAAAAAAAAAATACATATATATATTCCTACATAGTGACAGACTATTTCCATTTAATAGCAGTAACTGTTAAAGAACATATACAATCTCACATGAGAGCACAGAAGTGCTCTTCTGTAGCTATACTTAATGACATAGTTGTATACCTTATAATATATACATTATTCTTATAGTACATAGTCATACACATTTTATAAATAAATAACATATTAAGCTGTTGTGTATGCACATTTTTAATGATATATGGCATATATAAACAATATTTTTTTTTCTTGTAACTCTGATAACTTTACCAAGCTTAAAAAATGTATTTGAAACATCTAATTTTTTTTTAAGCTCTTCTTAGTAAACTATATAATTATTAAAATGCAGGCAACATTAATACTCCCTTAAAATGTGTATTTGGAAGTAATCAATGATTTTGATTATCTGTGCTGCCTCTGTATGAGATAAAAATCTTAATAGGGGTTGTTCATGTTCACTGAAAATGCTTCAGATTAAAGGTTCTTTTATTTCTAAATAAAATGTTCCCTAAGAAATTGATGTAATCAAGGTAAAGTGCATAGCACAACGGTGAGAGTATTTACAGAGGAATGAGCCTAATTATTTGTAATTACTGGAGGAGGCAGCTATTCAGAAGAAATACACACCAAGCACAGGTGTACCCAAATAACTTCTTTTTTAATTATTTACATACATCTTGAATTAAATGTATAGTTTGAGAAGCATTTTTTTAAAAAATTAGATAGGAAAAATGTCATGTATTGTATTGCCTGAAAGAGATATATTTAATGAAACAAAATGAGTAATAAAACAGTGTTTCAATGATGCCAGAGATTATAGGCAAAGCATCTGCCACTGTAATTTCCAAAGTTGGAGCTGGCTAGGATAACCTTCAAATCTTCTCATTCCTTTTGTTGTTTTCTAGTTTTTCTATTAGAAGCACTGCATGTGGCATGTAGGCTACAGACTCTGCCACCTTGTATAATAGGTGTTTGGGGAAATTAGAATAAATGTTCCTAATTGAAATTTAAATGCTGTCTGTTTCTTTCCTGTCTGCATTTCTGAAATAAGTAAAATTATTTTAGCATTGAAATCCTGAATTTTTAACAATGATTTGGCAACAATACTACTACGTTGCACTGCTTAACCAGGTTAAGACCTGCACTGTATACTTAGAATATAATGATCAGTACTTCAGGACACTGTTAATCTGTATTTATGGTAAAATCAGAATTCTTTGTTTGTTTGTTTCTGAGAAGTATTTTCTTCTCTATTTCTCACCCATTTTAAAAGACAGTTAGAATTTGTCCTTGAATCTTCCTTGTCCCTCTTGGGCCAAGTTTTTATTCCCATCTCTGTTCATAAAAATGTTTGCACTATCCTCAAACTAAGAAAGATTTTTTTTGTGGTTACTGCATAATATTCCCAGTAGAAGGAAGTTTTTATACCTGCAGAGAAAGCATAGGAAAACACTGCCTTTGGTTATCCATGCTCAACCTTATATATATCTTCTTTATTCCCCGTGTTTAAAAATAATAATTATAATTTTTTTTTAAAAAAAAAAGTCAAATTTCAAGAGAGATGTAGATTTCAGTTACTAATGATTTTTAAATCATGAGTGTTTATTTTTCGCACTTGCTCAGATGCTAGAGCTATGATGTTCTTTGGACAGCATATTTATGCTCAAGAATACAAAGTATTCATGTGTTCGGGATCAGGATATTTATTAACAGATGAATATATAAGTTTTAAGAATGTTATTGGGATGTAAGCTTTAGCATTCATTTCATGTTAAGGAACTTAACATAATTTATTAATATGAAACAAGAAAATGAAAATACAGCAACACTGCTTTAGGATTATAGTTAATATTAAGTCTTTTCGGTAGCCATATCTTAATAAATGTGGATTCAGAGATGAACACTCTCATGAAAATAAGATCTTTCATTTCTCTTGTCTAAGAACTTCTGATTCCCTTTTTTTGCTTTCTTTTGCCTTTTATCTTTATGTGTGATATGTATATATGCACTTGTATACTTTGTATATGTGCGTAATAACTTTTCTGCATTACAAATAGTTAATCATAGTTGTAACAATGCTTATGTACTTTGTAAACCTAATCCATAGTTTAAAAAAGTTATATCGTGTTTCATTTTTTTCATTTAACATACTCTGAAAAAATGTCCAATTCTTAGCTGATCCATAAGACTTGAACTTTCCTTTACCAAATACTTAAAATTCATATTATCATGTTACTGAATATCAACCATTAAGCAAAGAGAAGTCAAAAACTAATTATCTCAACTTATTCATTATCTATTAGAACATCTAAGGACATCTAACAATTGTCTATTGTCATCTATCAATTGAACGTTGTCGCGTTCTTCTTCCAGCTGATACAACAGAACCCTTTGACACCAGCGTCTTCCAGCTCAGAGCAACCGATTCCTGTTCGAGCAAGCAAATAATCTACAGCCAAACTAGTTGAGGATAAACCTTCCTTAAGAGCTTCCATGCCATCAGTGAGATTCGCCAGAGCATCTGCCGTGCGGTTAGCATTTTTCAAAGCCCAGCAAGCTAGCCGCTCAATTGTCTTGGTATTCTGGAAAATTTGTGGCCATATGAAAAGCGTTTCAACAATTGTCTGCACTCGGGTATTCAAATACCATCCGTCATCGCAGTCCGGATCTAGCGTAAGGTCTTTCAGCGAGCACTTGTGAGGGCTCCCCGTCCCTGCCATAGCCTTCTTTATGTCGTCAAGATATCAGGCACGTCCTTCTCACCCCTGATTGTAACCACCGATATGTTAGCAACTGTGTTGCCACCTCTATTCCCAGGTACACTTAATGGTCGTGGAATGCCGAACAAAGTGAAAAAGGATCGCCCACTGCGGTAGGAGCCAAGCAGAGCGTCGCGTCCATGTGGCTAGTCAAATTCGCGAGTTGTTGCCAGAAATTGCTAGCGCAGCAGGATGGTAGCAATAGTAACAGCCAAGTCCATTGGTGCACCTGATCCATGGATGCCATGGCTATCGGCTTTCCACTCTCTTACCCACCGGGCGACCGCCCCCACATCACGTCGGGGTCACCAAATGTTGCCTCTCTCCACACTATCCCAGCCCAAGATACAATATCTATTGGCTGTCTAGATGTCTGCTCCCCGAGCAGGGACACCAGAGATGGACACCACATGTCTAGCTCAAGTGCCAATTTATTGCTGCATAACATTGCCTCTTATACCCGTACACGCGACCACCCTGGATACTTGTGACCCCTTGCTCCACCCGCTGTGCCAACCACTTTTCCTCCCACAGTGTGAAACTTCAAGATTGAGATTTTTTGTATTTAAGATGACTGATGTGCATTCACAGCCACAATATATTAAATGAAAATTAAGATTTTGCATCTGTGCTTTATATATAACATGACATAGATGATGTTTGAATGGAATATCATCCAAAGAACATGATTAAAAGACTGTTGCTTACTTTGATGGAAGAGAAAAAATACACCTCTCCATGGGTTCAATCACATTCTTACTAAACTCTGGCTTGAAAGTTTCCTAAGTAACAGCAAAATTTGTTCTCTTAAAATTCTTGTTGGTAAATAGTTAAACGGTTAACCTTCAGATGGTTGTTGTGTCTGTTACGCTTATCTTTCTGTTTCTTGGAGGTATGCTTTGGCATGCTAAAGTAGAAGATCACTCTGAATTTTTAGTGAATGAAAAAATAGCTGTCCACATAGCATTTCTTAAATAATATAAAGTCCTAATGTACTTTTATTATATGAAACATAAATAAACATACCTGCTTTATAAGTCTTCAGGAGCTGTGAAGTTTGTTTTCCACGCCTCACTAGGGTTAGGCATCTGTGACCATTGTGCTCTTGGAGGAATACTGTAAACCTATCAATGTAAAAGCAGAGAGTTAACAAAAAATCAAGCATAACTAAGCATGGATATGTCAGGTTAAATCACAGGAGTGGCAGGGACTGAGCTTGATCATTCATTCTAGTTCATTTCATTCTTTTTATGGCCTGTTTTGCAACAGTTTGAACTAGTTCTCACTCCAAGTGGTATCTGCTTTAAAAGAGGCTAAGTCTAAGCACTGTGGACAGAAAATAGCTAGTGCCGCTTGGTCAAAGTGCAAAGGATAATGCAAACGAAGATCCTCTTATTTAGCAATAGAGACATCAAGCTTGCTAAGCATTGTAAAAAAGGAAAAATATATATGTATGTATTAAAAAGTATATTTGTTGATATGTTCATGATAGAATAACAAATTGTTTTTATATTACAGTAATGTATTTTTTATTCCATTTTGTTAATTCCTTTTTTCTCTAAAAGGAACAAACACTTTTTTATAAACTATACTGCCTTCTACAAATATATTGTCACATTGTAGTAGATATGTATTACATGGCTATGGATGACATTAATAAATATTAATTCTCATGTACCATTCAAAAGTCATATGTTTAAATATTTGATTTTTTAGAATTTTAATTTTGTCATTCATTTTTAGATTGCTGTAAAAAACTTTTTGGTATTACAACTAGTATATAATTCTAATATACAATAAAACTAGGCGGCCCCCCCCCCCAAAAAAGGTAATTAAAAATAGATATAGTGGTAAAATACGACAAAATTAAAGAAGATGCAAATTGAATCAATATTGATGTTACTCATTTTACTTTTCTGTGTATTTCATGTACTGGACTTTGGATTTTAAGACTCAGAAATTCTCTAAGTTGTAACAAAAAATCAAAAACCAAAAATGAGATGAGGATTTTGATTTTGTCAAGATGATCTTTTCAGTGAAATTTAGGTTTTGTTTGTGTACCAGTTTCATTTTATATATTTATTTATCCAGTGCCATAGATTATGTATTGGCTTCATGTCATTGTTGCACTTTTCCCAAAGGACCAGATATATATCAAGAAGTTTTTTATGGTGTGTATATATATATACAAACACTACAGTGTATGTATATACTGCAAAAGAGAGATTGCCTTCATCTTCAGCTGCTTGATAGTTTAAACTTTATATAGTCTTTTGTCATACAATCAAGTCTTCCTTTCACTGCTTATCAGGCAGCTCAGTTGAGCAGAGTGATAGAACTACCAAAGGGTCATCTGCCTGCCAAGACTTTCAGAGGGAAGCTCAAAAATGACGTGTTCTGTCTGGAAAAAAAAATGGATTGCCAAAGCATTCAGGAAACTGATGGACTGGAACTACTTTGAAAAAATATTATTAAACATACACTATATTTATTTCAGTGCCTAAATATCTACAAGCAGTCAAAATATCTTTTCTGATATATTTAGTTTTCAACAATATATAAATATTCAATGAACTATAATTTTTTTTTTTAATTTATTTTTTGAAGTCTTTTCCATTTTCAAAAATCTGTTTGATAGGTATGTTTTAAAGATACATAATTTTAGGCAGCTTCTCTTTTTTATATAGAGTCTCTGTTACCAAGGGCTGTGTTTCTAACATACTGTTCTCAGACCATTTCTAGAAAAGGAAACAGGTAAGTTTCTCTTTATGATGATGCGTAGTTTGCTACAAGTATATTACCATCTTCTTAAAAATCTCGTTGGTGTAGAGTAACAAAAATACTATGACACGCAGGTTTTTTTTTCTTCCATATCTTATATTTATTTATTTAAAAATCTTTTTTTTTTTTTTTTTTTTTTTTTTCCCACATATTTTCACATCCTTTTTCTTTCTTTCTTTTTTATCTTATCCTTTATGATTCTGGGGGGATAATATAAAAATAAAATCCTAAAAGTACTTTCAGTACTTATTTAAGAAGTGCTAAAGGAAAATAAAAAATATTTAGTGTAATATTTACTATTTAATGTATTATATTAATTTTTTAAAGTCAGTTGCTGTCTCTACCTAGCAGAAATTTTAAGATGCATAGTTAGTGAATATTCATAACACAATTTGCAATCCTTATATATACAAAATCGTATGTGTGGAAAATATCCTAACACATTTTCCTTTGAACAGAAAATATCTACCCTTAAGCTATGATCTTCTAATGGTCCACGGGTGTTCCTGAGGGTGTCACCTAATGGAGGTCCTCACACATTAGATAGCTCAGAATGTGGTTTGGCATAGAGTTAGTAATTGCTACGCATTGTTAAAGACTGATGGTGCAATTGGCATCACATTATCGGTCACCAAATGTTAATCTTATAATGGACCGAGTAATAATCACAAAATACAGCTGTTAAATCCCCTCTGTTTAGCTAATACAACAAGACTCCTATAGCCTTACAATTAAATGGCATACACTTCACAGTAATTTCATGTCTAATATAGTCAGTGCTCAAAGAAAGGAGTTGCTGTAAAAAAAAAAAAAAAAAAAGAGTATTAGTATATTTTAACATTTTTATTATAGCTAGTAAGGTTATTTGCTTTCATAAAGAAATAGGAAACATTTTACTGATCCACATTCTTTTTTTTTCTTTTTTTTTTTTTTGTAAAATCATAGTTTGTACAGTGAATATTACATTTTGATATTAGATCGTATTTGTAAAACTTGATGACTTTCAGTAAACATATTTACTAATATGTCATAACATAATATAAGATTATATAAAGAACAAAGCATAATAAATGCTAGGGGTTGAATAATTCTTCCATGTTTGAAGTCTTACTATTTTAATAAAAACATAGGCAGCAGGAAAAGTATTGTTATGGAGTAAGATGCACTGGAGTGTGAAACATCTATTTTCCCTTAAGAAAAAAGCTATAAGAGGCTTAAGGAAAAAGTTTAAATAAGTTTAAGGAAAAGTTTATATAAGTTTAAGGAAAAAGCAAGTAATACTGAGATTCAATGTTTTTCCTTTTTTTTTCTTTTTTTGGATAATATATTTTTTCTTAAAAAAAAAAAGTCTGAAAGTTACGAGACTAGTCAGCAAGCTTTACAGAAGATAAAAAAATTAATTACTTAGTACCAGTTACAGATGCAAGAAACTCGAGTGTCAATAAAAAATGGAAAAAAAAAAAAAAAAAAAAAAAAAGAAAAAAAGGTGGATGAAAACTGAAAGTATTCATATAACCTACCAGAATTAAAATTAACTGTACTAGCCAGAAAATTAACCTTGGAGTTAATGTTGACAGCTCAAGAGAAACCACCCTTTTGTGTATAAATATGGTAAAACATCTACAAGACACTAGGATGTGTCCCTGCACACATGGAGAAATAAATAATGCAAAAAACATCAGGGTGATCTTATTTAAATGTGGTTACATGCTTTAAAATGTTTGTATATAATGCGTAATTAAGAAAATTAAGAATAAAAAAGCATTCAAAAAAAAAAAAAGGATAACATGACTAAAGGGCTGAGGAATCTTTGCAAACATTGAAAGATCATTTTTCATCTTAGGATGATAGGACAGAGATAACATTATAAAAATATATCATAAATGAACAGTATGTACAATATATATCAGAATAATTTTTCTACCTGCCTCAAAGCTGAAAAACAAACAAAAAATAGTTGAATTTAAATCTGAAGAGTTAAACAGCTAAAATATTATCGCATTCAGTCTTTAAGTATAAATGTTATTGTCTTAGGAAGTAAAAAAAGGCAAAATAAATAATAATAATAATAATAAAAACTAGGATGAAATTTCTGTGCTTGTTTTGTGTTTGTATTTTAATGTGGTTTAGCTGAAAATTTTCCTCTGTGTAGTATAAGAAGTAAATAATTTTCATATACCGTGGTCTAGCAAAGGTCAAGATAGAAAGTTAAATGAACCTGAGAATAATTTTGAGTTTTTCAAATTTTTTATGCAGTCATCTTTTTTCTTAACAACACCACTGCAAATTTATATGCAAGAATATCCAGAGTTATAATTAATAATTTAAAAGTGGAAGGCTTATTAAATTTCATGCTTCAAGAATTAAAAGATTATATTCCAACTAGAAATCATGATGAGATTTAATATCTGGTGCAGATTGTCCTATATCATTCTACTGTAGCCTTCTTCACTTTTCTAAAACATTTGCTGTTGGCTTTTATTGTAGATAGAATACTGAGATAATATTGGACTATGTGATTATTTGGTGTCTATGACCAGTCTAGCATTGTAATTCATATATATTTATATATATATTAAAAAAAAATAAAAAGAAAAATAAAAAAAAAAGTCACAGTACAGCTGTTAAAGTAAATGAACAAAAACCACTCTCATACTCAGAGTATTCAGATTTCTTTTATGCCTCCTTTTTCTTCACTTTGTGCCAGAGAGCTAAAAGACATGTAAAAGTTGCAGTGTGTTCTCCTGATATCACAGATTTTATGGATAAAGCAGATTATCTGTAGGGCAGTTTTCAGCCCTTTTCAAGGCAGAAACATTATTTAGAGTTCTGCAGTTTCCAATAACAAGAAGCACAAGAGAAGCAATCTTCTAATTGCAAAGCTTTCAATTTTGACTGGGTCCTAAATTTCAACATAACACAGCCATTGGTTTTATCATCTCATCTGAGGATGAGGTGTCAGTAACATGCATAAAACTCTTCCTTGATTCCCCTTAGCAGTCTAGGAATTCATTTTTTCTTCATAATCTCAGTGTTGATGAATTTATATGAACCCACAATAATAGATAATAGATACTTAATTGAAGTGTAGAGTTGGACTGTTTTAATTTACGATAGAAACCTAGAATATATGTGTCTAATTTGAGTTCTTTACCTTACATTCCTTTCATAAACAGTGGAGGAAAGAAGAATCAAGGCCACAGATATTTTTTCCTGCCCTCCAGCAGGTTGACACTTGGTGTCTTCTGCAAGCTTACTGAGGGTGCACTCAATTCCTTCATCCAAATCATCAATAAAGATATTAGAGAGGATGGGCCCCAACATTGACCCCTGAGGAAAACCACTGGTAACAGGTCACCAGCTGGATTTCACTCTGTTCACCACTAATCTCTGGACCCAGGCATCCAGCCAGTTTTTAACCCAGCAAAGCATGTACCTGTCCAAGCCATGGGCTGCCAGCTTCTCCAGAAGAATACTGTGGAAGACTTTGTCAAAAGCCTTGCTGAAGACTACAAATAATTATTTGTCTTATTCTACGGACTTATGTGTTAGTTGACTTTATCTTGACATCCAGTCCATGTTAGATATCTAGCTTTTCTATTCCTGCTTTAAAGTAGATTAAGGTTACTTACTTTCTGATTTCAGCATATGTGCGTACGAGAAAGAGAATGAATGTGTGCTTTTTCTTCTTCCCTTCCACCTGTTATGTCTACCTCCGTCTCTCCCTACTTTTCCTCATCCTATTAAGGAAAGCGAATGTGTAGTACCAAATGAAGTTTTCTTGCTTACTATGGGAGCTGAGAATAGAATCCAGGCTATTCATCTGCTGACCATGCATGCAAGTCTTTTCAGGTAAAATGACAGTTTCCACTGGAGGTGCAACAGGTGCAGTGAATGGATAATAAAGAGCTATATACGACTTAATCTTTGGATACAGCAGTCAACTTGCAGCATGCGTCCAGCTGAAGATGTGTATTAATTAGGTTTTCCTCATTCAAAATTCCTGCTGCCAGTATCTCATACTCACAGACACTCAGGATCATTTTATGTTAACAACATATGCTGCAATACCTTGTGATAAATAGAACAAATACAAATAAAAGGACCATTTTGCCTCTGTGCAAACTTTCTGCTACTATCAGAATGTTTTGGTAAAAGAAATAAAATGCTGAAAACAACTTAAATCACATTTAGACAACAAATATCTACTTTTAAAATGTATGTCAAGCCACAAGCTAACAAGTATAATTAGTCAGGATCATTGTTGAGCAAGAGATAGAAAAAATAACTATGTCTTCTATAATATTATGGCACAAAAGAACAATGACAACATTCAGTCATCTCTACAAATGAACATCAAATAAGAAAAAAAAAAAAAAGTTATAAAGTTATAACAGTAGGACTCCACACCTATACAGAAGCCTATAACTAGTTATTTAATCACAGCAGAGACTGCAGAATGAACTCTTAAATTGTCCTTGTTAGGTGCAGTGGAGATTAAGTGTTGAGATGGAGGCTTATTACCACAGTATGGGACAAAGAGAGTCATTCACCTTTGTCAAAGAATACTACCTTTCTGAAATGTCAGAGCTAGAGATAAAATGTGTCAACTACTATATCTCTTGATATTTTTTTTTCCTATTCCACTGTCTGCTTTCCCTGCTGTCCATACTGCACCATGAACTGAAATAATAAAGAGAGGAAAAAATCTCTAACCATCATAACTGCAATTCTCTTGCAATGGCAAGCTGTGCTCTGAAAACAGGAAGAACTTTCCATGTGAGAATAAAGCACAGATCAGGACCAGATTAGAACTGCTGAACTCCTTCAATTTAAACTGCATAAGAAAATGTTTCTTTCTCTTTTTGTTCAGCACTAACGTAACTGTTGTCTATATGTTTGTGCTTGGTGCACCCTACCAATAAGCACACAGAGTCATTTTCTGAGCTGTAGACTACAAAAGCTACAAGCCTCCGTATTTTCTTCAAGGTTTCCTTGTTTTTTTTTTTTTTTTTTTTTTTTTTTTTTTTTTTCTCAGATTGGTAGTACATAACACTGGCATTAGTATTCATATATGAAATAGATGAGAAGTCCTGAGTGATATACATGTAGCTGTCACTATCCCTCTAAAATCCCTTTTTGTATGAAAACTGAGAAGAATTATTTAAAATAGATAAACCTGAAGCATGTCTTCTAAGTTATTTCTTGAGAGTGGTATGTCATTTTTGAAATAATATTTTTCATTTGAAATCATTCAAATAATTTTCATTAAAAATTATTTTTGAAATAATATTTTTGTACTGCCCATGCACCTCACTATTAACCTATCAGTTATTTTCACAAATATTTTGAAGTAAAATGATAATGGGACTCTTTTTTTATTGGGTCTTATTTTTTATTGGGTCTTATTCTTATTTTTTATTGGGTCTTATATAAACAAGTAAAGATTTAGGCATGTTCAGAACCCATATGATAGACATTCTAGGATAAATGACAAGTTTAACTGAGCTGTGAATTAGAATATTCTGCCTAGTTGTAATGTTTGCTCACAAAACAGGGACCGATGCAAAAATAAATTGAATTTAGAAATACATAGCACAAGATTGTTTACCATAGTCTTCAATCTAGAATGAAGCAACAAGGGAAAAATACAAGTCACTGAGAAAGCTAACAACCAGAGAAGTAAGTGTCCCAGCAGTAAATCCTTTCCTTCTTAAAAGAAAAAAAAAAACATATGTTTTTCCAATAAAAGGTAATTATTAGTAGTAATGCTCATACCTGTTAGCTATTTTCAAAGTCATTAAAACATTGATTTTTGGGTTTCATAGCATATTTGCAAACTTGAAATTTGTCTGAGATGTAGTACTGTATGTAGGTGAGATCCACTAACTTAATCTGTTATCTCCTCATTCCTTGTTTTAAAATTAGTTCATTTTTTAATCATAACATTCATCACACAGTTTTTAATTTATTATTACAATGTCCCTGATTTTGGAGTCTTAGTATCAGCTGATTGCAGACATAACATAGTAGACATACTATCCTACATTATTTTTGTTACACTTATGAGATTCTTGTTATATTTAGCACACCTAAGCTAAGTATTTCAATGATAGTATAGAAGCCTTGGAAACTCCTCTGAGTTTCTACCCAGAGAGGAAGAGTAACTTGAGTACTTGCAAATTAGAAGTTTTACATTAGAAATTTATATTTTCTACTGGATAACAATTATTATCCTGATCATTATCAAATAATTAACATATCTACGAAGAAAAATATATACCATTTTTCTCAATTAAAATTCTTAAGATCATTTATTTTTACCTCATTTCTGGAAATTAGTAGGGAATAATGCTTACATGGTTTATGTGCAAAATTCATGGAATCGTAGAATCATAAAATCACAAAATCATAGAATGCCTCGGGTTGGAAGAGAGTTTAAAGATCATCTACTTCCAACCTCTTTTCATGGACAGGGACGCCTTCCACTATAATAGGTTGCTCAAAGCCCCATCCAACCTGGTCTTATCAACAAGTTTACAGATGACACAAAATTGGGAGGAGTGGCTAATGCACTAGAAGGTCATGCTACCATCCAGAGGGACCTCAACAGGCCGTAGAAAGAGATATAGGAGTCCTGGTAGACAATGGCAGCAATATGCCCTTACTGCTAAGGTTTATTCTTGGATGCATTAGGCAAAGTATAGTTGGCAGGTCAAGAGAGGTGATCCTTCTGCTCTACTTAGCTTTGGTGAGTTCATAGGAAGAGTACTGTCCAGTTCTGGGCCAAACAGTACAAGAGAGACATGGACATACTGGAAAAAGTCCAACAGAAGGTCACCAAGATAATCAAGGGACTGGAGCACTAGAAGAGAGGCTGTGAGAGTTGGGACTGTTCAGTCTGGACAGACTGAGAGGAGGCTCAGGGGGTGGATCTTACCAATGTGCATAAATAACTCAAGAGAGGGTGCAAAGAACATTTGCACACTCTTTTCAGTGGTGCCCAGTGCCAGGACAAGAAGCAAACGGGCACAAACTGAAATACCAGAGGTTCATTCTAAATATCAAGAAGCACTTTTTACTGTGTAAGTGCCCAGATAGGTTGTGGAGTCTCTCTTATTGGAGATCTTCAAAAAGCCACCTAGACATGGTCCTGGGCAACCCAATTTAGGTGTACCTGATTGAGCAGGGGGGCTGGAACAGATGACCTGCAGAGATCTTCCAACCTAAATCATTATTTGATTCTGTGATTTGTGGAATAATGAAGATTGTGCCACAGATACTTTCAAACAGAGGTGAAAAAAAATTAGTTTGTTTAATATTGAATCACCATTTATTAGCAAGGGGATATAATTTCTTCCCTTCTTCCCTTCTTTGGTGACCTTTGTAATTGGACAGTCAGAGAGACTTACGTAAGAACAGAGGGTATCTTCTCAATGGAAAGAGACTTGAGCACTTGAAATTTAAATTCTGAATAAAATGAACATAGTCTAAGTCTCTCATTTTGCTAAGTTATATATATAAAGCTCAGAATTGCCAACTCACAAGTTTTTTTTGAAATTAATTAATTTCTCCACATTATTCTAAAAGCACATAATACTTTGTTGAGCCTCTTTGTAATTAAATCTAAGTATTTTTTATTTTTATTTTTTTTTCAAAGAGGAGACTTCTGTAAAAATATTAAAAGCAGCTCTTTTTTTTTTTTTTTTTTTTTCTTCCCCTTCCTTTTGTTAAATTATAAGTTGTTTTTAAACTATATTTTAAATTATAAATTATAAATTGTTAAATTATAAGTAGAAGTGTCATCATCAAAAAGTATAACTCTCTTTCAGTAGATTACTTTCAGCAGTTCTCATGTCTGGCCAAATGCAAGATTAGACCCTTTGCTAAAACAATTCAGAAGTTTTTTTATTATTATTATTTTATTTTTTTCCTAGCAGAATCTGAAAATTACTTACCTTGACAGTATTATTTCTCTCAAGGGGTTTTTACAAACTAGTTATTTAATAATAATTTTGAAGATAGTGTAATAAAAGTCAGTGGCTGATGTAGGAAAATAAATATTTATCACATTAGTTTTTTCTCTGCCATTGATTGTTATGCAATCTAAATTAAGCAATGTTAAAGCCTATAATTTTCTTTTAAAATAATAATGACAAATAATAAGGGAACTTGTCAATGTGATTTTTTTGCTACTTCTTCAACCTCTGCTTCAAAATACTTCCTACTTAATGGTACAAAACTCTTAATTCTGCAAATTTTTCCTTCTGATGGTGTACTGTGAGCTTATCTATCTGCAAACAAATTAAATAAAACTAAATTAGCATGTGTGTATAATGCTTCTTGATTTTGTAAGTTCCGCATTTTATCAATACTATTGATTCCAGCAGGCAAGACATTAAGGGGTAAGATAGAACCTCTTGAATATCTTGAATCTGATGTTTCTTTTAATAATGTGTTTAGAAACATTGCAGATACAGAACTGTAAGGAATAAAAAGGTTTTTGCCACTCAATGTTTAATAATTACCCACAATAATTAAGTAGAAGAACATTGGAGATTTTAGAAAATTTTGTTGATATTATAACTATCTTCCACATTATCTTTCGAAAGATAATGTATGAGCGGCAAAGTTCATAATAAATAGTGTGAGAAGGACTGTACTGTGTTTGTTTCCATTTGATCTACACATTCTTCAGAAGTTCTCCAAAAGGTTTAACATCTTCAGATACTCCACAGATACTCCAATATGTCCTCATGATAAACCCCAAATGCCACAAACACCCTCAATTTTATTTCAGAATCATATAACTCAGGTTTTCCATACAGATCTCACAACAGCTCAGATGACTGAACTGAAAACAAACAAAACAAACAAACAAACAAAAATCAAACAAAACAAAACCAAACCTCACAAAAACAAACAAACAAAAAAACACCTCACAAACAATCAAACAAAACACTTATGCTAAAGAGGCACCCAGAGGAAACATGGGACCAGAGGAAACATGGGACCAAGTGCTGTGTAGCATGAATGCACTCAGCCTGCGCCATCCACCTTCAGTGAAGCGTGCCTGTTCCTATTTTAAATAACAGTGTTGATATAAGATGCAATGGAAGTAAACCATTTTCAGTTAAAACCAGGACAACTTGGATTTAAACACTGAATTTTTCTTCATTTACATTGCTTAATTATTAGATTACTTCCTGACTGTATTTGGGATGGTGTCAACTTTTTTATTTTTTTTTATTTTTTTTTTTTTCCAGAGAAATATGTTACAGATCATGTTATGCTCAAAATTTGATTATAGGCAAGAGTTATCACTTCATACACATTGATCTAAGAATTTAATGGTAGTCAGTCAATGTTTAATTTATTCTATACTTAGAATAGCATGTACTCATTTTCCAAATTACTATATAAAAATCTTAGTAAATACATGAAAATTGTTACATAGGAAAAACAAACAAACAAACAATCAAACACCTGCCTTTTCCTAATACCATTTTTCTTTGGTATTTTGTTCAGTCTTTTCGTGTTCTGGGTTCTAGGTTTGAACTTCAGCTTTCTTCAAGAAGCAGAGTGACAGGGAGCTAGGTTTTCAAGAATGGTGTCTTTTTGCTCCTCTTCACTGGGGGAGGAGGGGGAAAGTATGATACTGAGGCTGTCTTTCTCTTCAGCCTACTTTAGACCAACTTTTCAGGTCCACCAGGGCAGTTTGTTTTGTAAATTTTCCTATTCAGTCTATTTCATTCTCCTTAGTTGCCAGCAAAAGTTTGGACATTGCAGAATAGCATTCTTCAGCTTCAGTAGATGTAAAGAACTGTTTGCTATGTTAACAGTAGTGGATTAAAAATGTTTTGACAGAGTATTTTGAAATATTTTTAGTATAATTTTTAGAGAATTAAATTTGTATGCTTTTGCATATGAATAGAGAATGCTTCAGATGCCTAATAAGTTTTGAGTGATATACTGAGAACTTTAATCATTTTCAGAGCTGCTGATTGGCTTCTTATAAACTGAAAATGTAACAAAAAATATAATTTATCTATACAAAGGTATTGGTTCCTTCAGAGACTATAAAACAGGCACACACATTTTGTAGACTACTTCTGATAAGTCTTACATTTATAAAAACATTGAAGAGGACTGGCCTTAAAATGGAGCCTTGAGGGAAACCCACTAGTGACCATCCGCCAGCCTGATGTGGCCCCATTTACCACAACCCTTTGAGCCCTGCCTGTCAGCCAATTGCTCACCCATCGTATGATGTTTTTGTTAAGTCATATGCTGGACATTTTGTCCAGTAGGATCCTATGGGAAACCATGTCAAAAGCTTTGCTGAAGTCCAAAAAGATCACATCAGCTCGTTTCCCTTGGTCAACTAGCTGGGTGGTCTTATCATAAGAGGAAATCAAATTTGTTAGGTAGGACCTACCTCTCATGAACCCATGTTGGCTGTGTAATAAAAGCTGTGTATAAAAGGCTGTGTATAAAACTGACAAGATATGTTTTTGCTTTTCATATTTAAAATACCTCCTGATGATAGGAGAATTTGTATCAACGGTGGCTGATTCATATACCTAGAAAATAGGAAAAGAAAATATCAGAGAGAGTTCTGCTTAACATTTAGTGTTTTCCTGTTTCCCTAAGTAGCTCCTCCCTTAGTGTGATAGCTTCTGTGATTCAATGTGAAGTCCCCAATTTGTTCTACATGTTGTATTTATGTTTTAGACATTTTAGTCACGGATGACTTTACTATCAGATGTTTAAGTGGCAGGCAATGAAAAATTTGTTGTTGTAGGTTTTTGTTTTGTTTTGTTTTATATATATATAAATATATATAAATAGATATAAGTTACTTAAGAGTAGTTCAGTAAAACAGAAAGTAATACAAACACAAGGAAATATACAGAAATCATGTCTGGAATGAGTTAGTCTAAATGATGAATTCTCTTGACTATATTCTCACACTGCTTGTCTAATCACTAAAAGCAGTCCTTAAGGAAGATAATCTGTTAACCATAAGGGTTGGCGAAAGTATTACAAAAATGCTGCTTGCCTCTAAGTTATTTTAATTAAAGGACCCTGGAAATATTCTAACAAATTATATTCAAAAATTTGATTTGTGGCATTCATACACAAGGTAATATTTATGTAAATCCATTTGATTAATACCAGTATTATTTACAGTGACAGTAATAATAATAATTACAGGCAGTAATTAGTTAAATTAGTAATAGCTGTGTATTATTTAAAGGTTATGATTATTTGAAAAGACAATTTAACAGAACCTCCAAGGTACTCTTCCAACCAATGTGTATCATGTGTTTTTATGTATTTTAAAGGAAGGTTCTAATACACAAAACATATAATATCCTCTGCTACACTCTGCGGAAAAAGTTGACTAGAGAAATTTACTTTTCCAGTCAGTAGGAGAGTGGCTTTCTCTTTACCTTCCTTGTAAAGGGATGAATTATCTTCCATGAAGAAATCATATTCTTCTCCAAAGCAATATATTTTCCCAAGCATTACACAGAAGTGACAGAGTTAGTCAGGTAATTACTAGGTCGATTGGTAAAATAGCTATTTTGCTCCTAGCAGATGCCTCTCCATTTCTACTCATCTAAATTGCCAGTGATATGGATACAATAATGGATCTCCAATTCATACACACGGGTGAAAAATGTTTATTTTACTATGCATGAAAACTATATATCATGAGCACTATTTTTATATTCTGGTAATGTCAAAGTAGAATCCCTGGTGTGACTGAAGCTGTGACAGCTGGGCAACAAGCAGTAATTGAACATATTTAAAAATCCACCCTGTGTACTGAACAGATTTCAGTGTCTCCTTTGTTTAAGGTCCACTGAGTTGTGAAATGGTTGCTTCATTCACACAGATGTTAATATCTCCAGGCTCTTCTTTGTTGTTCCTCATTTACATATTTGCAGTAAGTTTGCTGCTCATGAAGTCAGACACAAATACTTGTAACTGCTTTTTCAGAATAATGCATGTTCCAGATAAAATACAAGAAACTGTAATTACACCTCATTAAGATTTAAGGAGAAAAATAGTAAGAAGCATACCAATAGGTGTTCAGTCACCGGTGCTTCATTAGTTTCTTTACTATTCAAATAGATGTCTCTGATGATATTAATTATGTAGGGAAAAGAATATAATTTTGAATTAGTTTTAAGTTCTTCTCTTAGTCTCTTCATCTATGAACACATTCTGAAGTAATGATCCAAGAAGATACTGGAGTTTCATATGGTTATTAGCTGTTATACTTGGTCATTCAATTACAAAAATTGAAGTTTCTTTTACTTTTATCCATTCTTTGAGAATCACGGTATGATTCTGAATACTCCAGAAAACTTACTTCATTGAATAAGAACTACAAATAAATTAATGAATAAATAATTAAATAAAACAAATGAGTTGGCTGACCGATTACGCTGCAGGCAAAAAAATCGGGTATCAGTGACCATTCACTAGTTTAGTAAATTGTACATCAAGATGATAAATTGCCACTTTTACGAGAAGAATTATTTCTCTTCACAGGAGATAACAGAGAAGCAAAGACATATCATGTTAATGTTGTCATATGCATGTTTAATATCACTGACAGGGTGTCAGATAACTCAATGGGTATTAAAACTGTAACAACAGTGTACAGTTGAAAGTAATATCTGGGTTATGATTGATACTTATAAATCCATGATTCATAGTTACTGTAAAAGCTTATTCTCTTCAATTTTTGAAAATTATTGTTATTACTATTTATTTATTTTAAATCTGAAATCATTATACTTCAACCTTACAAAGTACCTGCAAGTTTGTATTTAGTTTGTTAGGTTACTTGTAAGTTAGAATATGTCATATTATTGAGAGGTAGGTTGACCTGGCCAGCTACCAGCATCCCACCCAGCCACTTTCTATTTTCTCTCTCCTAAATGGAGAGAGAAAAGAAGATGAAAAGTTCATAGGTTGAGATAAAGATGGGGAGATTACGTATGAATTACTGTCACAGACAAAAATAAACAGAGGGAAACTTATTTTAACAATGCAGGGATTTTTATTAGTCTTATTATTTTCTATTTATTTTTTGATGATGTTAATTATTGGGATAGTGAGAAACAAAGACAAACTTAAACACCACCTTTCCAGAGAAGGAAATATTCATCTGCTCTGGTGTGGGTCATCCATGGGCTGCAATTTGGATATGTACTCCACCATGGTCTTCACTATGGGCTTTCAGCAGAATCTCTGCCATGGTCCCTGGAGTACCTCCTCTCCTTCCTTCTTGTCTGACCTTGGCAGTAGGACTTTTTCCTTACTTGTCTCTGTCTGTGTAGCATTTTCTGCCCTTTCTTATGCAGATTTTACCAGAGATGCCACTACCGTCTTGGCTGCTGGGCCCAGCTGTGCCTTGTGGTGGTGCCATTGAGGCCAGCTGGAAAAAGCTGTGTCCAGCTTGGGGTAGCACCAGCCTCTGCTCACAGATGCCACCCTACATTTTGCTACCAGGGTATCAGTACCCAGTACATCCTGCAATCTAGTTTTACCTGTGTCACTTATTTCAAATTTATTTTCTCAGGGGAATTGACTTTAAAACTTTCTCCAGCTGAAAACGATAAATAAATAAATAAATAAATAAATGGAAGTAAGGTAAACCTACTGTTTTGTCATTAACAGATAACAGTGACATAAATTCCCATTGGGTTAAAAACACTTTTGTCTCTAGCAAAAAGTTTGATGTCCTGGCTATAATAATGGGTAAGTGCAATTGTTGTATGCATGGTAAAAGCTTAGAAGGGTTTCTGTCACAAAGAGTATTTTGTTGACCTGAGAAAATTACACTTGTTAGAGTTGGTGATAGAGCTGTGCCCAGCTTTCTAAAGGGAAGGGTTTCACTACAACTTGTACTCTGGGAGGGATTTTTAAAAAAATATTATTAAATTTCAGTGGAGAGATATTATTTAGGAAATCCCACTGTTGCGAGAAGGAATCTGAACTGATTTGTGCTTTCACATTCTAAAATATGACAGGGAATTACTGCATAAAATAACCCAGCAGATCACATGAGAAATAGTCCAGTGATACATTACCAGAAAATTTACAAACTAGATCAAATCACACTTAACAACAGGAATACATGGGGACTATAACCACTGGGGTGGTAGCTAGCACTAAACAGGGAACTGCTGAAAGAGAATATAGTTACCAAAGGCACCTAATGGCATATCAGCTAATGGTGATTAATGAGACCACAGCTAGCATAATCCACAATGTATACATTTACGAAGAGTGGCTACTGGCAAAACAACTGTTATGAACAAGATCAGCATCAACTCAGAGAATCATAGAATCATAGAATGGTTTTGGTTGTAAGGGATCTTGATCATCTAATTCCAACCCTCCTGCCATGGGCAGACACCATCCACTAGTTGATCAAAGCCCCGTCCAACTTGGTCTTGAACACTTCTAGGGATGGGGCATCCACAACTTCCCTGGGCAACCTGTTTCAGTGTCTCACCACCCTCATAATAAAGAATTTATTTCTAATATCTAATCTAATTCTATACTCTTTTAGTTTAAAACCATTAGTCCTTGTCCTATCATTATATACCCCAATAAGAAAGTCCCTCCCTGGCTTTCCTATAGGCCCCCTTTAGGTATTGGAAGTCTGAAATGAGTTCTCTCCAGAACCTTCTCTTCTCCAGGCTGAAAATTCCCAACTCCCGAAGATTGTTTTCACAGGAGAGGTGTTCCAGCCCTTTGAGGCCCTCCTCCGGACTTGTCATAACAGGTCCATGTCCTTGTGCTGGGGGACCAAGAGCTGAACACAGTGCTCCAGGTGGGGTCTTATGAGAGCAGAACAGGGGGAGAATCACCACCCTCAATGGTGCCTGACCATACTTCATCTGAAAGCCAGCCCAAGATACAATTGGCTTTCTGGGATAAGGTGTTAACATATAAGCGTCTAAGCAGAAGCTAAGAATCTCTGACTGTTTTAAGTCATCAGAGACTTAAGTTTTGACAGTGTTTTTTTTTGTTGTTGTTGTTTTTTTTAAACATGCATTGCCCGAGTTACTTAAGTATTTAGCACTCTTTGAGATTCCTTAGGAGCTCCTACTAATGTTCACACTGCTGCTGACGACATGGGTCTCCCCTGTCATGTTTTTCTGCCTCATCTGAACATCTTCAGTGTCCCAGTGCATTTCAGGGGATATTTAGATACCTATGTTTATCTCTTAGTTGATATATTTGTTGAAGCCAAGGGGAAGAATTTAATTCAAGCTTTAATGTCTCAGATCTGAGACTTCTGAATGGAGCTGGTAGATACAACACAGGATCCACACATTTTCATCAATCCCTATGTCTTACGATTATTAATGATTATCAGTGATTAGAAACTCATGTTGACATTTTCTGTTGAAACTAAGCAGAGTAAATAATGAAGAATTATTCTTAAATTAATTTCCTTCAAGATGAAATAGAGGCAAAGAACTAAAGAGTATGGAATACGTAGGAAGAACGCACAACCTAGTTCAGAAAAGAGGATAAAACCAGTTGATCTTCTTTAAGCCAGGAAAATATTTTGTGCTAGCTGTGTAAAATCCTGGACCCATAGGGGATTCATGGTTTTCCCTCTGATTCACAACACACTCCTTAATACTTTATATTCAGATGTATTATAGGACATTGTATTTTCCTTGTAGTTATCAGCATTTACTTGGCTAAAATATTTTTTCCCCCCCCCCCCCCTTTTTTTTTTTTTTTTAGCTGCTTCCTAATGTGATATAAAGCCCTACCTGAAATACTTATTTTCTTGGATTTAATACAATTTTCTTGGATTTATTTATAATTTGTGTGTATATAAACCTGAGAAACCAGTATCTCCCATGGAAGTCAGGCTTGTATTTGAAAAACTTAATCTGATTGGTGAATTGGTATGCAGAAAAAGAAATGATACTTATCCAACCTTTTTTAATGCAATACATATTTTGGGGGGAAATTGGAGAAAATAATCAAATTGCATGAATATTCCCGTTTCACTTAGAGGTGAGCAATGATGTAAGATCCTGTTTTCCAATGTCTCTTGTATATTATTTTTTTAGTTTTTTTTGTTGTTTGTTCGTTTGTTGATGTTTTATTTTAATTAATGTTTTTAATTATTATTATTATTATTATTTTCTGATTATACTCTGTAAGATCAGTTCTGTAGAATGGTGAACAGGGACAGCCTCAGTCTAATATTATTTTGCACAATTAACATTCCATAACCAATTTGGATTTAGTTCTTTTCTTTGTCTTTTTAAATGCCAATCAATCAAAAATTTATCAGATTGATTCATTATCCTCATTTTTCACTGACTCTCCATACTCCGTAATGGCACCCACATCATCCAATATATATTTTTTCTGATTGTTCAAGTACACATAACTTTTTTTTTTTTAACATAATTTTTATTTTATTTTATTTTATTTTATTATTTTATTCTATTTTATTTTATTTTCCCTGCTGAAATATATGTGAAACCTCTAGAGAGAACAGACTTCTTAAAGAACTGCAAGAAATAAACTTGCAGTAGTTGCTTGCTTCATTTGAAATGTTGGCAAAGATTTTAAAACAAAAATTAAAAAAATCAATTGAGCAAATCAGAAACTGTTATTAACGACATGAACTCCATACCATTCAGGGTAATGTCCTTCTTGCCATGAAAAGATACTTTGAATAAAAAAAGTGAAAGATCAAATTCTTCTTCCTGTTAAACCACCGTGTTGGAAATTTACTTTTTAATTTTATTTATTTTTTCTTGAACAGCATATATATAAGACTAATCACATAGTGTCCTACAGTATTAAAAGACATCAAATATGCCTCTTTACATATTAAATTTGAAAACTAAAGGTTTGGTACTGCACATGAATAAACTATGAAATAGAGAACTTAACAATTATCATAGATGATAAAAATTAAGATAAATGTTTTATTGAAACAGCTGCCAGTCTGAGAAGTATTGTTGAGAACATTTATGAAAATAATTGGCAGTGAAATTATGATTTTTTTTTTTTAAAGGATTTTATGTAGGCATAACAGTTAGGATAAACCATTACAACGCCATCTACAATAAGATTCCACAATGGAAAAAGATGGACATTCTCAGGACCCATTTCCATTATTTCCACCTCCGTAAGGATTCACTGGGACCAACAAAACATGGATAACAATTGGCTAGCACATTTCTGAATTATGTCTTATTAGTATCTGTGTCACTCATTTCAGGGCATAAATGGATCATTCAACATCTCCTGCTTTTTACACCATTGTTTATTACTATAAACTACAGACATCAAAATAGAATATTGTTATAGAGAGTAGAAAACTATACATGCTGAAAAAAAAACAAACAACAACAACAAAAAAACACAATGTAACTTTTAGTTTTTTGTTTGTTTGTTTTATTTGTTTGTTAGGTGCTTATTATGAATACTTCAGGTGGGATCTATCTGATTAAGTATTCTATAAATTAGTCAGCCTTCTTTGAACAACTGAGGGAAATCAGTCTCTCTGAAGTGTGATTTGTTACATTTTGAAAAGGAATCAACAAGATTTTAAAATCAATCTTATAAAAATTCTGTATAATTAAGATGAAATTAAGAAAAGTATCTTATTTTCAAAAAGTGAAAGCTGTATAAAATAAATACCAATCTTCTTCATCACAAATTTAATTCTTCTGATAAAGTCAAGGACAAATCTCTGTTGAGTTTAATAGGAATATTAGCTAGCCCATACAGCTTATTACTCAGTCTCTGAGAGTAGAAGAAAATATATCAATTAGAAATTATCTGACTAATACAATTTACTTTCTTCATATTTTGTATATATATATATACAATATATATATATATATAATATATATATATATACAATATATGTATGTATATATATATACAAAATATATATATATGTATATTTTTAATCCTTCTAGAGCAAGTTTAACAAGTTCTCTCTCTCTACTGTTCTGCAGCTTCTGTACCTATGGTCCAACTCAAGTAGAAAACCACTTTCTATTATTTCTTGTATTAAAATATTATTTTTTTATTTTCTTGCTTGTTTTCATGTTTTAAAGACATTTTGAATTATTTCAGTCATACTCCTGTTATGTCTTTTACCTGCCATCTAGATACTCAAGACTATAATAACTGTACATTTTTAAGAGCCATCAGTAGTGCATGGAATAATTACCCCATATTTGTATGACATATCTTCATGATATTGCTGCTGAGAGATGAACTATCCTTTCCATTGTCTTATCCTTTCCATTTGCTAAACTCAAAGATGCAAAATAAATTGTCCTTTATGGGCAAAACTAGTTTCATCATTGGTGTTTTTGTTTTGTTTTGTTTTGTTTTTGAAAATTATTCTTTATATATTTTAAATAAGTTTCTCATAACTGAGGGCAAATAAATATTTTTCCTTTATGTAATTTTTAAATACCTTCAATATTTTTAATAGCTAGGTCAGCCAAAGTAAGCTCATATTATCAATGGCAAACTAAAGGAAACAGAGGTTAAGTGGGTAGCTGAAAGATGTAAGATGATTCATCTTGCCTGTTGTCAGGCACCTTACCTTAAAACAAGCACCTTAAACAAGATATATAGTGCAAGTAGTCTGCTAGATTTTCTTTATAGCTCATAGAAAGAAATAGTCTCTTCCATAGGGCAATTCACTTATGTGCGTGATATCAGTCTTATAAGGAGATGAACTGCCCTCTGGAAATGTCTGTTTCTTTTCATGGATCATAAAGAGAGCTTAGATGAATAGTTTATCCTGAGAACTAAATTTTAACTAGCAGAAGTTAGATGAAGTGAATCCAGGACTGAATTTGTGATATTTTAATATTACTTTCCTGAAAATTATTATACTCTTGACAATGTTTATAAAATGTGCAATTAATATAAATTAAATTCAGACTTCATGCCTTTTTGAATACACATGAAATTGTCTCATGCATTTAAGATACCATATGATATCTGAGACATATGTGGATTCTGATAAATTTGGAATAGGACTTAGAGGAAACCTGCACCTTTCTGGACCAGCAGCTGGAGGCCACCTGGAACACACTAGAGCATCTGGAATTGTACTAGTACACCTTTGTTTGCAGAACTGAAAGTAGCCAGTAATAATCCCTTGATTCCAATATACAGTAAAGCAAGCAAGCCCTGTGGATCACCAAGGGTACTACCAATTCAAAACTGAGGAACTGTGACTATAAATATAGTGCAGCATGCTCTGATCAAGGTTGCCATTATCTGGAGCCCCTCTAGTCCCATGTTGGTTGCCACAATATGCACAGAGGTTTAGCAATAATTTAATAGATGAAGTAAAATATCCATGCAGGCAAGTCAAGTCAAGTCAAGTCAAGTCAAGTCAAGTCAAGAGAAGAGAAGGGAAGAGAAGAGAAGAGAAGAGAAGAGAAGAGAAGAGAAGAGAAGAGAAGAGAAGAGAAGAGAAGAGAAGAGAAGAGAAGAGAAGAGAAGAGAAGAGAAGAGAAGAGAAGAGAAGAGAAGAGAAGAGAAGAGAAGAGAAGAGAAGAGAAGAGAAGAGAAGAGAAGAGAAGAGAAGAGAAGAGA
>CM021697.1:163402359-163429290 GCA_011074415.1 Stictonetta naevosa | reverse complement strand
GGAAGAGAAGAGAAGAGAAGAGAAGAGAAGAGAAGAGAAGAGAAGAGAAGAGAAGAGAAGAGAAGAGAAGAGAAGAGAAGAGAAGAGAAGAGAAGAGAAGAGAAGAAAACAAAACAAAACAAAACAAAAGAAAGGAAAAGAAAGGAAAAGAAAGGAAAAGATAAGAAAAGAAAGGAAAAGAAAAGAAAAAAGAAAATGGAAATCATTAGTCACTGCTTCTCAACAACAGGCAGATGCTTAACCACTTCCTGGAAAATTTGGCCTCAGCATGCATGTTTTTGTTAGTTAGTTAGTTTGTTTTTGTGAAGACACAAACCATAATCATGAGTGTTCCTACTTCCTCCTCCTTTCCTTGAACTTTTATCACCGAGCATAACGTCATATGGTATGGTATATCATTTTGGTCAGTTTAAGTCAGCTGACCCAGCAATGTCCCCTCCCAGCTTCCTGCCCATCCCCTGTGTAATGGCTGCAGGATGCAGAGTGGGAAAAAAAAGAAAGCCTTGGCAATGTGCAAGCATTGCCCATCAGTATTCAAAACACTTATGTGTTATCTAGATGTTTTATATCACAGATCCAAAACACAGCGCTGTACAGGTTACTAAGAAGAAAGTTAACCAACTCCATCCTAGCCAGACCCAATATATAGCATTACAATGATATTTACATGGATCTCTGAAGGTCATCTAGTCCAATGTCCTGCTCAAAGCAGCACTAAGCTTCAGATTGTCCAGAGCCTTATAAACTGGAGTTCTAAAAATCTCCAAGGATGGAAATTATGCAGCCTCTTTGTGCATCCTTTTCTAGAGCTTACTGACCTTCATTACGACTTATTTTTCCACTTTTGTACAAAGAGAATTTCGCTTATTGAAACTTCTGGCCATTGCCTGTCATATGTTTCCTAAGACCTGTGAGATGAGTCTTACTCCATCTTCTCTGTAACGCTTTTTTAAAGATCAAAGAATTGGCAACTCTATTTTTTACTCTGAATAAATCCAAGTCCCTCAACTGCCCCATGTGTACTTCATCCCCATGCAGGTGAAGAAAAAGCTTGTAAAGCAGTTTTATTATAAGCATATATAATCATACTAAAATAGCAAAAATGTGATAACTTTTAACTTTTGGTAACCTTGTACTACTAACTTTTTTTGCAACACAGCAAAATTTAAATATAAAAATAATAGCCATAACTGCAAGGGGTAGATGGAGATATATAGTTGCATAAAAGTGATGTAGGCAAATGTGAAATTTATAAAAACAGCAAGATAAAATTTAGCAGACAGTAAAGGTATTTGGTAATATTCTGCTGTGTAAACAGGAATGGTATCTGTTGAGAGAGAAAAATCTTGCAGGGTAAGTGAAACCAGAACTGGACCTAATCCCAAAGATAAGGTTTAATGAACGGAGATTACAAGATTACATCTTCTTCTTTTGTGAAAGCATCAGAGGAATATAAAACATAAAGAAAAGGAGTGGAAAGATGAAAAAGAGAAGAAAGGGCTTTATCTTTGGGATTAGGTCCAGTTTTTTTTTTTTTTTTTTTGACCTTGGCAATAAAAATAAATAAATAAATAAATAAATAAATAAATAAATAAGGTTCCATTGAGGACAATAGCTATCAGTGTTCAATAAAATGACACCAGACCCAAAGAATTTTATAGTTACAGCTATTTTAGGATAAGTCTCTAAAGGACCAAATATTTTGTATATGTAGAGATAATGGTTAAAAGATGTTAAGAACTAGCCAGTGGCAATGTGTATTAATGAATAACAATCCAGGAAAAAGTTCTTCTAAAATTTAAAACTGGACTGATTTTTCAGTCCTTTTAAAAGCTCTCATCACAGCAATCTCTAATTCCCTAATCATTATATAGACTGTACCTCACAGTTTGCTCAGTAGATCACCTAGTCAAACCACCATGCTGAAGCAGGGGCAGCTAGTTAGCTGGTAGGTAACCCAGGATTCTGTCCAGATGTTTTTTTTTTTTGGAATTTCAAGTGCTTTAATTTGTGCTTATTCACTCTTGCCCTGTCAGTGGGCACTACTGAGAAGATTCTGGCTCTTAATTTCCTGCCATCAAGGGAATGTTTATTGATAAAATTCCTGCTGAGCCTTATATTCTCCAGAATGAAGAGTCCAAGCTCTCTCATTGCCTCCTTGTTGTGCTCAGTCATCTAGGTTTCTGATAAAGTTATCAAATGCTATTTAGTCTAGAAATGATCCTATACAATTTGTTTCCAAACAGTCCTGGTAACAGGGACGCTGAGAAAGTGGAGATACTGAATGCTTTCTTTGCTACGGTCTTTGCTTCAAAGATTCCCCCCATGGGACTCTTGAATCCTGGAGGGAGGAGAGAGTCTGGGAAACGGACATCTCCCCCCTGGTTGATAAGGGAGTGGTTCAGGCGTGTCTGAGTGGGCTCAACGCACACAAATCCATGGGTCCTGATGGGATGCATCCTCATGAGCTGAGGGAGTTAGCGGAGGTGATTGCTGAACCGTTCTCTATCACCTTTGAAAGGTCTTGGAGAACAGGAGAGGTGCCTGAATACTGGAGGATAGCCAATGTCACTCTGGTCTTCAAGAAGGGCAAGAAAGAGGATCTGGGAAACTACAGGCCAATCAGTCTCACCTCTGTCCCTGGAAAGGTGCTGGAACAGCTTGTTCTGGATGCCATCTCCAAGCAATTGGAAGAGAAGAAGGTTATGAGGAGGAATCAGCATGGATTCACCAAGGGAAAGTTGTGCTTGACCAACCTCGTTGCCTTCTATGATGGCATAACCATCTGGGTAGATGGGGGAAGAGCAGTGGATGTAATCTACCTTGACTTTAGCACAGCTCTTGTTCTCTATTCTTGGCGAAGTCAGGAGGGGGACCAGTAAAACTGCTGTGTTCAGGACACTGGTTGGCAGAGTCCAGAGTCCTGAGTTGGGAGGCAGTCCTGAAGAGCAGAGGAGTCCAGGAAGGCTAGGCACTCCTCAAGAAGGAAATCTTAAAGGCTCAGGAGTGGTCTGTTCCCACGTGCCCAAAGACGAGCCAATGTGGAAGAAGACTGACCTGGCTGAACAAAGAGTTGTGGCTATAGCTTAGGAAAAAAAAAGAGGGTTTATAATCTTTGGAAAAGAGGGCAGGCCACTCAGAAGGGTTATAAGGATGTTGTAAGGATGTGTAGGGACAAAAATAAAAAGGCCAAAGCTCATCTGGAGCTCAATCTGGTTACTGCTGTTAAAGACAACAGAAAATATTTTTGTAAACACATTAACACAAAAAGGAGGACTAAGGAGAATCTCCATCCTTTACTGGATGTGGGGGGAAACTTAGTGACGAGAGATGAGGAAAAGGCTGAGGTGCTTAATTCCTTATTGGCTCAATCTTTAGCGGCAAGACCAGTTGCTCCCTAGATACCCAGTACCCTGAGGTGGTGGAAGGGGATGGGGAGCAGGATGTGGCCATCACAATTCATGAGGAAATGGGTGGCAACCTGCTACAGCACCTGGACGTACGCAAGTCGATGGGGCCGGATGGGATCCACCCAAGGGTACTGCAAAAACTGGCAAAAGAGCTGACTAAGGCGCTTTCCATTATTTATCAGCAGTCCTGGCTACCAGTCGACTGGCAGCTAGCAATTGTGACTCCCATCTACAAGAAGGTCCAGAGGTTTGACCAGGAAACTACAGGCCTGTTAGTTTGACCTCAGTGCCAGGGAAGCTCAAAGAGCAGATTATCTTGAGTGTCATCAAGTGGTACTTGCAGGGCAACCAGGCAATCAGGCCCAGTCAGCATGGGTTTATGAAAGGCATGTCCTGCTTGATGAACCTGATCTCCTTCTACGATAAAGTGATGTGCTTAGTGGATGAGGGAAAGGCTGTGGATGTGGTCTACCTTGACTTCAGTAAGGCTTTTGACACTGTTCCCCACAGCGTTCTCCTGGAGAAACTGGCTTAGGCTGGCGTACGCTTTGTTGGATGAGAAACTGGCTGGGTAACCGGGCCCAAAGAGTTGTGGTGAATGGAGTTAAATCCAGCTGGAGGCCGGTCACTAATGGAGTCCCCCAGGGCTCAGTACTGGGGCCAGTTCTCTTTAATATCTTTATCGATGATCTGGATGAGGGGATCAAGTGCACCCTCAGTAAGTTTGCAGACGACACCAAGTTAGGTGTGCATGCTTGATCTGCTCGAGGGTAGGAAGGCTCTGCAGGAAGATCTGGATAGGCTGGATCGATGGGCCGAGGCCAACTGCATGAAGTTCAAAAAGGCCAAGTGCTGGGTCCTGCACCTGGGACACAACAACCCCAAGCAATGCTACAGGCTGGGTGCTGAGTGGTTGGAAAGCTGCCTGGCAGAGAAAGACCTGGGAGTACTGGTTGATAGTCGGCTAAATATGAGCCAGCAGTGTGCTCAGGTGGCCAAGAAAGCCAACAGCATCCTGGCTTGTGTAAGAAACAGTGTGGCCAGCAGGTCTAGGGAAGTGATTGTCCCCCTGTACTTGGCTCCGGTGAGGCTGCACCTTGAGTACTCTGTTGAGTTTTGGGCCCCTCGCTACAAGAAGGACATGGAGGTGCTTGAGCGAGTCCAGAGAAGGGCAATGAAGCTGGTGAGGAGTCTGGAGAACAAGTCTTATGAGGAGCAGCTGAGGGAGCTGGGATTGTTCAGTCTGGAAAAGAGGCTCAGAGGCGACCTTATCGCACTCTACAGGTACCTTAAAGGAGGCTGTAGCGAGGTGGGGGTTGGTCTATTCTCCCACTTGCCTGGTGACAGGACAAGGGGGAAAAGGGTAATGTTTTTAGGGGAGATTTAGGTTGGATATTAGGAGAACTTCTTTACCAAAAGCGTATACTGGGTCTGGCTGGGATGTTAACTTTCCCTGCAGCAGCCCATACAGTGCTGCACTCTGCACCTGCAGCTAGAACAGCAGTGGTATCACACCAGTGTTGTGTCTGCTGCTGAGCAGTGCTGGCACAGCATCAGGACTTTCTCTAACCCTCCTAGGGGGTGGGCAAAAAAGTGAGAAAGAAACATCACCAGGGCAGCTGACCTCAACCAGCCAAAGGGATATTCCATGCCATATGATGTCACACTCAGCAATAAAAGGTGGAAAAAGGAAGAAGAGGGGAGGGGTGGGCTCTCATGAAAATGTCTGTCCTCCTCCTGAACACCGGCTATGTGCGTTGAGGCCCTGCTTCAAGGACATGGTCAAGCATCGCTCATTTGTGGGAAGTAGAGAGTAATTTCTTTCCTCTGCACTTCCACATAGCCTTTACTTGTTTTGTTTTGTTATTCCCTTTCCCCCTCCCTCTTCCCCTTTCCCTTTTTTCCCTTTAGTTAAATTGTTTAATTAATAATGATCTTTCCTTAATATTTTTTTCTCTTTAATTAAATTATCCTTATCTCAACCCGTGAGTTGTTCTTTCCTTTACTTCTTCCCCTCCTCATCTGAGGAGGGGGAGTGAGAGAGCAGTTGTGGTGTTCAGCTGCCTAGCACGGTAAAACCACCACAGTCCTTTTTGGTGCCCAACGTGGGGCACAAAGGGTTGAGATAACAATAGAATTGATTAAAACTCTTAAAACTAACACACTTACTTGCTAGTCACCATGTTCAGTGTCCTGTTAAATTGGCTTGTTTGATCATGTGTCATGCATCTGTGTCATATTCTCCTTTCTCCTCTACATCTGATCTGAGAATGTGCTACAATCTGTGTTCGTTTTTTTTTTTTTTTTTTTTTTAAACTCACTGTGCTGCCACGCACTGGCCTTGAGTTTAATCTGGCATTCAGGCTCTGCACTGTTATCCTTTGGGTCTCATGGAAACTATCTTTTAGAGAATATTCAGAATTACACTGCCTTCCTTTCCTCATCTGGAAGTCAGTTTATGAATAATATCAGGAATGGTACCTTCTCCTTCTTTCACAGTGTGCTAGTTCCAACAGTTTTTGAGTATTTTGAATATCCTTGTGTAACCCATATATTGCTTTTTCTAATTCTGAATAATGTGTCTCCTCTTCTCTCTAGGATTGGTTGATTGTTTAGAAAGCTCACCCAGCAATCTATCCTGAAACAGCCTTGTGGCGGGTGGCAAGGTGTGTGGGAGGATATAGGCAGGTACCTGTCACGGGTTTCTCCCCCAGTAGTTTTGAACTTTACCCCTGAACAAGTGCAAAATCCCAAAAACCTGATAGAATGTTTGAGAGTCATATGCCCTGACCCTGACAATGCCTTAGAATGACAGCTTGCAGCACTGTGCTGAGTCCTGTGCTGGATCCTGGCTTACTTCTATCAAACACTGTTTAACATCATTCAGCACCTTGAAGAGAGGGAGGAAGTCTCTGAATCTGATGACCAGATAACACATGCTGTGGCTTACCCAGAGAACCAACCGACTATGGTATCAGTTGCCCCCGTAGTCAAGTCAAAAAAATGGAAACAGAAGTCAGCGCATTTAGTAAGGGAAGAAGCCTCTCCTAAGAAGGAGGGAGAAGGGGAAGAGGCAGGCACCTCCAAAGCAGAGCCATCACAAAAACAGCAGGAAGAAGAGATGGAAATCATAAACGAATCAGAAACCACTCGATCCCTATCCCTGAGCAAGTTGCAAGAAATATGAAAGGATTATGGTCGACACCCAGGTGAACATATCTTCACCTGGCTGCTTCGATGCTGGGACACTGGAGCCAATAGCCAACAATTAGAAGACAATGAAGCCAAGCAGATGAGATCTCTCTCTAGAGAAATGGTAATTGATAAAGGAATTGGGAGGGGGACACAGGTTCTCAGCCTCTGGAGGCGACTCCTGGCAGCTGTGAAAGAATGGTATCCCCATAAGGAAGATACTGTATATCAAGTAGGCAAGTGGGCCACTGTGGATAAATGTCTCCAGCAACTGAGGGAATTAGCTGTGCTGGAGATGATTTATAGTGATTTGGACAATGCCCAGACACCTAAAGATCCTGATGAAGTCCAGTGCACAACATTCATGTGGTGTAAATTAGTGCGGAGTACACCATCATCACATGCCAGTACACTGGCAATATTTAATTGGGATGAGGGGATGGGACCAACAGTATATAATCTGTCCTGCCAGCTTAAAAAATATGAAGACAATCTCTCTGCTCCACTACCGGCCTGTGTCTCAGCTGTGGAGAAACTGTCCAAAAGATTTGACAACCTCATAGAACGAGCATATCCCTCCTCATCCAGACAGAGTGATATTTCAGCCACTAAGAATCAGTATTTTCCTGCTCTAGAGAGAGAGTACCCAAGACGCACACCACGTGGCACCTTGTGGTTTTATCTGCGTGACCATGGGGAAGATATGAGAAAATGGGATGGTGTACCTACTTGAACCCTAGCTGCTCGGGTATGTGAACTGAAAGGAAATACAGCGGCAATAAGAAGGGCTCCTAAGAAAAACACTGCTCCAGTTTCTGTTGGGCAGTTTTCCAGAGGCAGTAGAAGAGCTGATGTTATTCTTGACGCTGATGAAGGGACCTCTGCTTCTCATTTGCAAGAATTAAGTGGCAGACGCTCCAATCAGGACTAGAGGGGCCCTGCCTCTGGCCAGGTAGAGGAGAGGGATAACTGGATTTATTGGACTGTGTGGATCCGATGGGCTGGCACATTGGAACCACAAGAATACAAAGCTCTAGTGGACAATGGCACGCAATGTACTTTAATGTCATCAGGCTACCAAGGGACAGAACTCATCTGTATCTCTGGACTGACAGGGGGATCCCAACAGCTAACTGTATTGGAAGCTGAAATGAGTCTAACTGGGAATGAGTGGCAAAAGCATCCCATTGTGACTGGACCAGAGGCTCCATGCATCCTTGGCATAGACTACCTCAAGAGAGGGTACTTCAAGGATCCAAAGGGTACCGGTGGGCTTTTGGCATAGCTGCTTTGAGCACAGAGAAGATTAGGCAGCTGTCTACCCTACCTGGCCTTTCAGAAGATCCCTCCGTTGTAGGATTGCTGAAGGTTGAAGAACAGCAGGTACCAATAACTACCACAAAGGTGCACCCTTTTTTTTTTTCCCCTTTAGTTAAATTATTTAATTAAGAATAATCTTTCCTTAATATTTTTTTTCCTCTTTAATTAGATTATCCTTATCTCAACGCGTGAGTTGTTCTTTCCTTTACTTCTTCCCCTCCTCATCTGAGGAGGGGGAGTGAGAGAGCGGTTGTGGTGTTCAGCTGCCTAGCATGGTAAAATCACCAAAAAGGGTTGTTAGGCATTGGAATAGGCTGCCAGGGAAGTGGTGGAGTCACCATCCATGGAGGACTTTAAAAGACGTTTAGATGTAGAGCTTAGTGATATGGTTTGGTGGAGGACTTATTAGTGTTAGGTCAGAGGTTGGACTCAGTGATCTTGGAGGTCTCTTCCAACCTAGATGATTCTGTCATTCTGTGATTCTGTGACATCCTGCTAGCAAAGCTGAGAAAGTGTGGGATAGACGAGTAAGGTGGGTTGAGAACTGGCTGACTGGCCAAGCTCAGAGGGTGGTCTCCTGCTGGAGACCTGTGACAGGTGGTATTCCCCAGGCGTTGGTGCTGGGTCTGGTCTTGTTCAACATCTTCATTGATGACCTTGATGAGGCAATAGTGTCCACCCTCAGCAAGTATGCTGATGATAAAAAGCTGGGAGGAGTGGTTGACATGCCAGAAGGCTCTGCTTCCGTTCATTGAGACCTGGACAGGCTGGAGAGTTGGGCAGGAAGAAACCAAATAAGGTTTAATAAAAAGTAAGTGTAGAGTCCTCCACCTAATAATTGCATGTATCAGTACAGGCTGGGGGATGACCTGCTGGAGAGGAGCTCTGCAGCGAAGGACCTGGGGGTCCTGGTGGACAACAGGTTGACCATGAGCCAGCAGTGTGCCCTCATGGCCAAGAAGACCAATGGAATCCTGGTGTGCATAAAAAGGAGGGTGGCCAGAAGGTCGAGGGAGGTTATCCTCCCCCTCTACTCTACCCTGATCAGGCCTCACCTAGAGCACTGTGTCCAGTTCTGGGCTCCCTGGTACAAAAAAGACAGGGATCTCCTGGAAAGAGTACAGCAGAGGACCACAAAGATGATATGGGACCTGGCGCATCTCCCCTATGAGGAAAGTCTGAGAGACCTGGGTCTGTTCAGGCTTGAGAAGAGAAGACTAAGAGGGGTTGTTATCAATGTTTACAAATATCTTAAGTGTGGGAGACAGAAAGATTTGGCCAACCTCTTTTCAGTGGTTTGTGGGGACAGGACAAGGGGCAATGGCCACAAAATGGATCACAGGAAGTTCTGCACCAACATGCGAAAGAACTTCTTCATGGTGAGGGTGATGGAGCACTGGAACAGGCTGCCCAGGGAGGTTGTGGAGTCCCCTTCTCTGGAGATATTCAAGGCCCGTCTGGATGCCCACCTGGGCAAACTGCTCTAGGGAATCTGCTTTGGCAGGGGCATTGGACCTGATGATGATCTCTTGAGGTCCCTTCCAACCCCCACAGTTCTGTGATTCCTCAAGATAGAAATGATATTAGTCCTTTCTCCAGCCCTTAGGTACCTCCCCAACCTCCAAAACCTTTCAAATAGGGTTAACATCCTTACAATGATATCTGCCAGCTCAGTCAGCACATTTAAATGCTTTCCATCTGATTCCATTGACTTGTGTAGTACCTAAGTAGTTCCTAATTTGATTCTGTTCTACTCTTGGTAGCGTTTCCTCCACATTTTTTGACCTGGGAAACCAGAAAGCAGGCCTTTCCAGAAAAAAAATATATGAAAAAGACAGTGTAAACCTCATATTATCTGTGTTATTTATAACTAGACGAACTGCCTCATTCAACAGCAGTTCAGATTTTTTCTTGATCGACTTTTTGCTACTGATAAATTTAAGTCTTATTGCACTACTCATCTCTCACCAGTTTCATCTTTACCCATGATTTGATCTTCTTAATTTAATGCCTGGGATTGATGGACATTTTACTAACAGGTGTAATATCTGAGGGGAGAGTGTCAAGAGGATAGAGCCAGTCTCTTTTCAGTTGTGCCCAGCAAGAAGGCGAGAGGCAATGGGCACAAACTGAAGCACAGGAAATTCTGTATGAATATGAGAGGGCATTTCTTTCTGTGAGGGTGACAGAGCATTGGAACAGGTTGCCCAGAGAGGTTGTGGAGTCTCCTTCTCTGGAGATGTTCAAAACCTGCCTGGATGTCATCCTGTGCAATGTGCTCTAGGTGATCCTGCTTGTCAGGGGGTTTGGACTAGAGATCCGTTCAGAGGTCCCTTCTAAACTCAGTCATTCTGTGATTCTGTGAATAAATGTGAACTCAAGAATATACATGGAAAGATGTACATGCACATTTCCAAACCAATGCTATGAACAGAACAAATAAACATAACTTCAGAAAGACCAATATAAATTAATGGAAGACTATGATAAAATTAAGGTTATTTTAGAGCAACTTACATAAAGATAGTTGTCATTCCCACGTTTTCATAATCTGTTTTACTGATCTATCTACATAAGTGACTGCTACCTTTAAAGTAATCCAGTGAATGAATGAAAATGTCAATTGAAAATTGACATTTTAATTGCCACCATTTATCTCAAAATTAATTTTATTAAGAACAAATTTTAGTGTTATAATTCACCAGTATGGACTATTAAAGAATTAATTCTGATTTAATTTTGGAAATTGAATAGATTTACTGTGTGAGGTCTAAAATATATCCTATGCATTTGATTTTTTTTCTCCATTTTTAAATCTTTATATTAGGTTTTGTGTAATTACTGTGTCCAGAGAATCACAGGAAAAAAAAAAAAAAAAAATCTTCAGATAGCACTTTGCTTCAGGATTGCTTTGCTGTCCCTGAAGAAGTACTCTTCTGCTGATTAGAAAGAGCATGCAAATTTTTGTTTCTCCCTTAGAACACTAAAACTATTAATTTTATACTGTGAGTCATGTAAACAATGAAAGACACACCATTTCAGTCTAACCATGACAAGAATGCAATCCAGTTATTATAATCCAGAACTTGCATAGTGAACAAATGAGTAAATAAGTATAGGACATTATATCTTAATTAATATTCTTATCTGTGGAAGAGACATCCATAAACAGGTGGAAAAAAAAGAAAAGAAAAAAAAAAAGTATCATTCTTAGTATCTCAACTGTCAGTAACTGTGAGAAGAAAAAGAACAAGAACTACTTGCACTACTTGCTTTGGTAGTAGTAGTAGTAGTAATTTAAGATTCAGCAAAATATGTGACTAAATTGCAGCTAAAAGTACATTTTTAAGATAATGTTTTGCTGTCAAATAAAATTAACATGTAAAAAGGAAAAGTTTTACAGTGATATGCTATTAAAACTAATTCGATTGCAGATCCAAAAGCAAAAAATAAATAAAAAATAATAAAAAAATAAATCCTACACATGTAAGAAAACTAAAGAAAATAACTCACAAGAAAAATTTAAAAAATTTAAAAATGTCAGACCCTAAATCCCAAACCAAGCTAGAAAGTCCATAGAATCATATAATGGCCTGGGTTAAAAAGGACTTTAAAGATCAGTTTCAAGGCCCCTGCTCTGGACAGGGTTGCCAACCACTAGAGCAGACTGCCCAGAGCTGCATCCAGCCTGGCCTTGACTGCCTCCAGGGATGGGGCATCCACAATGTCTCTGGGCAACCTCTTCCAGTGCCTCACTACCCTCTGAGTGAAAAACTTTCTCCTAATATCTAACCTAAATCTCCCGTCTTAGTTTAAAACCTTTCCCCCTTGACCTATCACTATCAACACATGTAAACAGGCATTCCCCCTCCTGTTTATACGCTCTGGAAAGTACTGGAAAGCTGCAATGAGGTCTCCCCAGAACCTTCTCTTCTCCATGCTAAACGAGCCCAGTTCCCTCAACATTTCTTCATAGGAGAGGTGCTCCAGCCCTCTGATCATCTTAGTGGCCCTCCACTGGACCCATTCCAAGAGCTCCACATCCTTATTGTGCAGGGGTCCCCAGGCCTGCACACAGTATTCCAGGTGGGGTCTCACAAGAGCAGAGTAGAGGGGGACAATTACCTCCCACTCCCTGCTGGCCACCCCTTTTTTAGTGCAGCCCAGTACATAGTTGGCCTTCCGGGCTGCAAGTGTGAACTGCTGGCTCATGTCCAGCTTCTCATGCAACAGGACCACAAGTCCTTCTCTGCAGGGCTGCTCTCAAGTTCTTTTTCTCCCAGTCTATATAAATACCTGGGATTGCCCCAGATCAAGTGCAACACTGTGCACTTGGCCTTGTTGAACCTCATTAGGTTTTCATTGGCCCACTTCTCCAGCCTGTCCAGGTCCCTCTGGATGGCATCCCTTCCCTCTATTGTATCGACTGCACCGTTCAGCTTGTTGTCATCTGCAAACTTGCTGATGGTCTATACTCTGGTTAGAGATGACTACTTCATAAAAATAATCCAAACAAACTAACAAACTAAAATCAACCCTCTCTTCTCCCCAGTACAGGATGTGCCTGTATTTAGCTAGTTACAAATGGGAAAGATTAATGTTCAGGGCATTCTAATGGGAACAAAAATATAAAACAAACAAACAAACAAAAAAAAAAAAAAAGAGAGAGAGAGACCCAAATCCTCCTCATTACAACATTCTTTTGTATAGTTATGGAGAGTCAAGAGTTTTCCTTTAGCACTCTCTTCTCTAGGCTAAACAACCTCAATTCCATCAATCTCTCCTCATAACTTTTGTTTTCTAGTGCCCTCACCAGCTTCATTGCTTTTTTCTGCATGAAAAGTCTTATTAATACCAACTAGACAAAGCCCTGTAATACCACAAAGCTGGCAGTCAAAAATCTTTTAATTGGCAAAAAGGAATGCACCATAGACAAGAAAGCAAGCATTTATTGTTAATCCAATTAATATGCTTATATTTTTATAGTCCAATGTGACTAATCAATAGAGAAAATTCTCATGAATAATATAGTAGAAATTGTGAAGAAACTTCTTGCTAGATTCTAAACATTTTCTCTGATATTATATTCACCCTTCCAGTATTTCTTTGGGACCTTTGACTGATTTCAGTCTTGCTAAGGAAGAATAGGATAAATTAAGACAAAAGTTCAAACTTTATTAAAAGACTATGATGTCCACAATGTCATTACACCATTTGGTAATTGCTACAAGAAGCTAAGGACATCTCAGACCAAAGTAAGCCCATATAGATCCTGACACTTTGCACGAAGAGAAACTGCTGTTTCCATAGTTCATGCTCAAAACAGTCAGAAAGCAAACAAGCAGATAATCCGTTCCCCTCTACCCCTTCCCACTCATACACAAGTACATAAACACCAACAGAAGATCTAGGAAAAGTTGCTTCTTAAATGTCTACATATAAATAATTAAAAATTTAAGGAAGGTGTACTTCTTAAATTTTATGTTGATAAAAATCTAAGGAACTGTATTCAACCATCAAATTTTATGAAGCATAAATCAGCTGATGAAATTTAATTTTTCTCTTTATCTGCATGAGACTTTAGTGATGGATAATGTACTGTTTTTCCATGATGTCTGACTCATTAAAAACCTATCAACACCAGAGCTTTTAAAGAAATGAAAAAATATATTCTTTATAATCTGAAAAAAGAGTGGACTTTTCTGAATTCATTCTCTGAAAATTTCCCAGAAAGAGATGATTTTTTTTTAGCTGAAATTGTGTGCCTATTTATATATATAAATATACACAAATGCACATACACACAAACATAAGCCTACTATTAACATTAAAAATCTGAGTAATTCATTTTATTTTCTGTGAAGTTTCAAGCAAGTGAAATCAGGTTTATAACAAAAGATACTAGATAATTTTCATTGTGTCTGAAATTGTAATTAATGGTGACTACAGAACTGTAATTGTACCAATCACATTTTTTAAAAGAGAAAACTTGAACTGGCTTGCTAAGAAACCAGGCTTATGTAATCATGTTATTTTCTTGCTCTGCTAACATTTTAGCCTGTTGTATCTCTTCTTCCAGTTATGACAAGGGAGTGTATCCAAACAAAACATAATTAAAAATAATAATAAAAATAATAAATAAATAAAAAATGAGAGTAGATGATGCAATATGAAAAAATGAATTAGTTTTAATATCAAAAATTTCATCTCTTTCTGTTGAATGCTTTAGCCATTATAGATGCTCTCCCTCTGTCTCAAAGCAATAACTTTTAGAAAAGTAGAACCTTCTCTTTTCAACATCTGGACAGGATTTTGAGTTTGTTTTGAGCTTGAACCTCTTCAGAATGAGGAATAAATTTAATGCAGTTTCCCCCAGATACATTTTAAATATTCTCATCTGTAAACTGCTGGTAAAAAGGCATAAAATCCACATATTCACATTCCTGTTTATCATAGGAGACAGATGAATTCACGCAGAAATACAAACTAGAACCATAGACCTTTGTTGTTTCTTTTATTTCTTCATTTATTATTGAGAAGTAAAATGAGAGAATGTTTATCACTGGAAGTGTGTCAAAGAAATGCAATTCTGCCTGACAAGTATATAGATGAAATATGCAATTAAATGCAAATGTAGTGTCCAGAGAGGATATGAACACAAACACACACGAATCTGTACAGATGCAGTCCTGTGAATGCAAGAAATATTTCTAAGACCACAAGAAAACAGAGAAATAATAATAATAATAATAAAAATCTAAATAAAAATACACTAATGGAAACTCTGAAATAATTTTGAAGCTGTTAATATAATTCTTTAGATCTAAATTACAGAAACAGAGAATTTTAAAATAAAATAATCTCCAGTAAACCTTGCATGTTTAACTTCTAAAATTACAACAGAAGGTGGAAAGCTGTTTTAAAAAGATGGTAACAGCAGAAATAAGTTTCTGTCTAAGTGTATATTAAGTAAAATTTAGTAAATTATCCAACTTATTTATGTAATGTAGGCAATACGTTCATTTTTCTCTTCAGATAATGGTTTTAATTCCAAAAAAAGGAACAGATTTATACCATTTTTATCTTTCAAAAATGTGTCCATTCTTCTTGTCATCCTCTTCTATAAGTGGATTGCTTCATAAAGTAATAAAAAGGATTTTTATTTCTCTACAGCATCCTTAAACGTCACTGGTGCTGGATTTTAAATTTTATACATTTCTAGATTTTAGAAAATTCTCTATGCTATATTTTCCATATGTCATCCTGCCAAGTATAACACTGATGTAAACACTGATGTATTCTATTGACAAGAATTCAGGAAGATTAAGTTACAGGATGACTTAGAAATTTCAAATCATATCATAAGAAAGTTATTCAATTAAGATGTTTACTTACACTCCTATCTAATTTTTTGTCTCCAGCCCAATAGTTGCATTTAATCTAACTATGACATCTAAGACAGAACAAGTAAGAACAAGCTTAAACTTTTTTTTTTTTTTCCAATTAAAATATATATATATATATATTGTATTCAGTGTCTTAACACTTATTTATTGACCATGGTAACAAAATACATAATCAAAGCAGATGTCATTAAACACTGGGAATTAGTAAATGCTCTGCAAGCAGTGCTCTCTTCTATCTGTGATGCTTTAATGGAATCAGAATTTAAATTCCAGTGATTTCTTTATTCATCTCCTGAGCTTTTTTTGAAACTGTAGCTTCTGGGAGAAGAAAAGAAGAAAAAAAAATGATTTAAAATAATCTGCTAACTCAGGTCTGCTAACACCTCCCCTGTGCCAGACACAGCGGGGTGGCTCTTCTCTGTCTGACCTTGGTATCGTGGTGCAGAAGGGAATGTCCTTGCCCAGCCCCAGCTGTTCTGTGGGTGTCCAGGGCAGCAGGGACTGGGCAGCTGAAAGCTTCCCCTCCTGGCTGTGCTGGTGCTGCAGGTTCGCTGCCAGGCTCTCCTGCCTATGTGCCTGCCAGGGACCTCTCCTGGGTATTGATGGTCTCCACGAGATGCGCTTTTTTTTTTTTTTTTTTTTTTTTCTCCAAAAAAGTCACATTAATGTAAGGGTTACAGCTGCAGCATATTTAGTGGACTAACATATACCAACAAAGCCATTGACTAATGGATTGCTCTGTTACTTTCATGAATACTCGGTGATGTTTACTAGGATTTCTATAGACTATAAAAGGTAACGTGATTTTTTATTTTTATTTTTTATTTAATTAATTGATTTATTTAGATAATAACTTAGTGCTATTCCAAAAGGAGTTTCTTTATTCAGGTAGTCACTTATCACTTACACATCTTGATTTTCATGTTTTTCTTCATGACAGGTATGTATAAATATGAACAAAGGACTCGATTTACCAAGGAACCTTTGCCAGTTCTTCTTAGCTTTTATTTTTAAATTATGTTCTGTAAAACAGCAGGAAATAGACATCTGTCTGAATGAACATTCAAATATATATGACAAGAATGGTGCAGGTATAGGAAAGCAGAGTTTTTCTTGTGTGTTACAGAAATATGCCCAAGCATATACACTTTGTCCAGTCCACTCCAAGATAAAGGCAGGAACCATTGTGTATAGTATTGGCTTCCATATATGCTCACTAAATTCTAAATGCTAAAACTGAACTGGACTACAATATTATTTAATGATGAAGAGTTTTCATAATTGCACAACACAGTTTATATGACTATATATGAAAAACAGACATCACTCTGTTCTCAGACAAATGCAGAAGCATACACTGACACATGATGGAAAGCATTTCAGCAGCAGTGTGTAAAGAAAGACCTTGTTCTTCTTCAACTGTTTTTAGACTAAAAGACTACAACATTGTGAGAGTCATGTTAACAATTCATAAGGTAATTAGACTATTTTTGTGCATGTGTTTTGAAAACAATTTTTGCCAGTAGTTCATAAAAGCAATTACTCATAAAGCAAGGTAAAGAATATGGAAAAAATTATAATAATAATAAAAAAGTAGCAAACCTACTCAATATAAATCAATAATATTTGATTTGAAGGAAGAAATGAAAACAGTTATTGTGAGAAAAGATATAATTTTGCAGTAGAATGTGTTTTTGCAGTGGAAAGTTCCACTAACCTCACATATTTAAAAGTGATTGTGCAGACATGACTGTGGCATAGCAGTAGGGAGTATGTTAAGCAGATAAGGGGAAGGTCCTGCTGTCCTAAAATAAGGAGAACAGCTAAGAAAAACAGGATTAGCAGTGCAAAATCAATAAAAACAAAATATCACGAGCCCTCTAGTCACAACAGAAGAAGAAAAAAAAAAAAAGGAAAGTGAGAAATTATTATTGAGGTATTTCATTATTGACATTATCCACAAGTATGTAGCAACTTTGCCATTAAAAAAGGCACACACTGAAAATGTTTACCAGAATTTGAAAAGCAGTCTACTCAGTGTTAAGACTAACAAAAGGAAGGTATCGACACCAAAATAAGTGCAATCACATTCAAAACTTTGGGGCATAGATTAGTCTCTGCATTGTTAAGGATAGGTTTTCCCCTGTAGTATAGTAGTGCAGGACTGGCCAGATGCATTATGGTACTTGGGGAGTTCTTTTGAAGTTCTAGGATATTGTACATAATGGAGCTGGCTTAAATCAATAACACACCATAATATTGTAATAAAACAAATGGCTTGTATAAGTGCATGTGAATATACACACAACTGTGGCAAAGTGGTCTCCCAGCTGGCAAAAACAGACAAGTAAGCTCCTTGAAATTCACAGCCTTACTACAGCAGCTAGATTCATGATGAAGGGTGAACATAAAGGAGACTTTAACACTGTGGCACTGAGCTGATGAGAAATTTAAATCTAGGGATTGTGTTGTATGAGGTGAAATAGACGTATGCAAGACACTGATAAATATAGTATATACAAAGTTCAATTATTTCAATGTGATTTTAATGCAAATGTTTGTACTTAAATTGCATTATTGTCTTTTACTCTATTTTTTTATGTTTTATAGTAACAAATGATAAACAAAATAAGTTTTTGTTTTTTTTTTTTTCCTATGACAAAACTCATGCCAAAATGTTCTTGAATACATACCAAAATATTTATTCACTCTTGAACTGGAGAAATAATAACAGATAAAAACAAATCAAGAAGAATATTTAAGAAGCTAATGTTTTATATTTTTAAAACATTTATACTGATAAGTTTTGCAGTTTGGAAATGATGCCTTACACAACAAAAACACTTAAATATTAAGTAAGACTTTAAATTAAACAAAAGTTTTGATATTAGGACAAACCGCTTTTTTTTTTTTTAATTAAAAATTGGAAGAAAAGTGAGACAAGTAAAATGTTTCAATCAAAATAAGCATTTTGGAGTATTGAAATTTTAGATCTGATTTAAACAAAAATATATGTAATGTTTTTATTCAGAACATAACTCTCTTACTGTACTTTGAACTGTGTAGCAGGTGGAAATGTAATGAGGAAGTAAGAAAGGGAAATCCTTTCATAAATATGTAGATTAGAATGAGGACTTTCATTTCATCCCATAAGTACTGAAACTTGGAGTGGTATGGAAGATTGCTCATGTGTGAATGTTGGCATTTGTGGTGTCTGAAATGTGCTATGAGGTGTAGCATTCACACACAGTACTTTGACTTGGACGTGATGAAGGCATAAATCACTATGGCAGGCTAAGATGCACATACATGGCCTAAGAGAGGTGTTGGAGAGGAACACCCAAAGTAACGTGCAGGAAAAGTACAATCATTAGAGAGTGAAGCATAACAGGGGATTAAGTCAGTTCTCTATGGCTTACTTCAGAATGAGATGTGAGCTAGACTTTATTCTTGACACACACTGCCATTTCTTTTGGTCTAGCTAACAGTGTTAATGATTTAGAAGGTCAACAACGAATTTATTTTTTTTTCTGTAAATATACAGACTTAAATGCAATCTGACAGTGGTAACGGATGGAATACATTCTCACATTTATACTCTCATTTTCAAGATGAGAAGATTTCAGCATGTGGACTCTAACTAGGTAGATATTTTGTTTGTTTTGATTTGTTTTTCTTTTTATTCTTTTGCCATAGTGGAAAAAAAAAAAAAAAAAAAAGGGGGGGGGGGGAGGGAGTGGAAGTGAAGAAGGAAGCAGGTATTATATCTGAAAATAAATATATCTCCTAATACAGAAGTTTTCAAATAAACAAAAATACTGAGTTTTGCTCAGCTGTGCTCAACACCTTCTGTTTGACAGAAGGATGAGTTCCAGAATGATATACATATATATTCTTTTGCAGCTCAGCAGTTTTAATAATAAAGAGCAAGAGGATGAACGTGAAGAACAGCACAAACCAAGACAGTGTTTCACAAGCAATCAAAATATTATATAAGGATCTTGGTTCAACAAATATTGTAATCGTTCTTTATTCAGGGAAGCACTTATCCAGCAGCTTAAATGTAAAAACATATTTAAGTTCCGTAGAAGTCAGTGTCACTTAGGCACATGCTTTATTCTAAGTATATATCTAATTCTAGGTATATATGATAGGGATGGCTTTCTGAAGTAAAGCCTATTTCAATAAAATATTACCTGACTTAAGAGATTTGGGAACCAGAAGCAAGGTCTGAATGCAAAGGTTGAAGGGAAGTCCATGAGTGGAGAGTCTTTTTAAGATCTATTTCATTTTGGGGGGGGGGGTCTAATAAAAATGCATATCTTGAAGGAAAGCACAAGGACATATACTATTTATTTACGTTCAAATTCATGGAAATAAGATCTAACATATTCAGCATAAATAATGGTAAACTATCAGGATGAAAATCAGAGTGTTTTTAAGATCATTCTGTTACAGACTAGCTGACACAAATTTCATTCCAATTTTGTTTTTAAATACTTACAGCAGCTGTGTGCTTGAGAATTATGGTTTCTAACTTTCAATGTATTATGAATAATGAGTATTGAATATTTTATATTTTTGTTTATCATTCTCCATCACCCTTTATAAGGGTAAAAAAGAAAGAAATTCAGATTGTCTTTTTCATTTTAAGTCTTCATTTCCATAGAAATGCTTGTAAAGTGTTGACGAATGTTCAAGTGATGGATTTTTTTTAAAAAAAAACAAACAAACAAACAAACAAACAAAACAACCTACAACTTAATAGGCACTGAAGGTCTGTTATTGTTCATAGAATCATAGAATCATAGAACGGTTTGTGTTGGAAGAGACGTTAAAGATCATCTAATTCCAAGCCCCCCCTGACATGGGCAGAGTCACCTACCACTAGGACTTTTCATATATGATGGAGCGAGTCTTGGCAACTACATCTGCCAATTCCTTCAGGACCTTGGGATGTATGTCTTCAGGCCCAATAGAGTTGTACTTATTCACTTTCATCAGGTGTTCTCAAACTTGCTCTTTGTTTACAGTGGGAGGGACTTGGCTCCCCCAGCCCTCATCTATGGGTTCAAGGAAACGAGAGACATGGTAAGCTTGAGTGGTAGTAAAGACTGAGGCAAACAAGTGGTTGAGTACCTCAGCTTTCTCCGTGTCTGTCGTTACTAGTTCACCCTTCTCATCCCTCAGAAGGGGTACACTCTCCTTGGCTTTCATTTTCTAAGCAATGTGCCTATAGAATCCTTTCTAGTTATTCTTTGCATCCCTTGCCAAACCTAGATCCATCTGTGCCTTGGCTTTCCTGATTCCATCCCTGCACATCCAAACAGCATCCCTGTACTCCTCCTAGGCCATATGTTCCTGCTTCCACTGTCTAAGCAGTTCCTTCTTTTTCCTAGGTTTGACCAGCAGGTCCTTGCTCAGCCATCCTGGTTGTCTGCCCTCCCTGACCCCTTTCTTACGCAGCAGAATGGAGGGTTCTCATGCTCTAAGGAAAATACACTTGAAGAATTTCCAGCTTTGTTCACCTCCTTTGTCCTTGAGGACAATGTTCCAGGGCATCTCATCCACTAGGTCTATAATTAGCTTGAATTTTGCTATTCAGAATTTCAGGGTCCTAACTCTGCTCTTCATCAGGCACATATTCCTTGAGATCACAAACTCAACCACAACATGGTCACTGCAGCCCAGACTGTCTCAAATCTTGACCTCTTTAATGAGCTCTTCTGCATTGGTAAGTACCAGGTCCAGTAATACTTCTCCTCTGAATGGTTTGTCTAATACCTGGACAGGAGGTCATCCTCAATGCATTCTAGGAATCTACTGGATTGCTTACATCCTGCTGTGTAGTTTTTCCAGGAGACATCCAGGTGGTTGAAGTCCCGCATCAAGATGAGTGTGCGAGCATAATGCTTCTTGTAGTTGAAGCAAGAATGCTTCATCCACAGGCTCTCCTTGACCAGGTGATCTGTGGCAGACCCTGACCACATGGTGTCTTTTATTTGTGTGGTCTATAACTTTCACCCACAAGCTCTCAACCTGTTCATGGTTGTTTCTCAGAGGCATCTCTTTGCAGTCATTCCCTTCCCTAATGTAGAAGGCAACACTCCCTCCCCTCCTTCCCTGTCTATCTCTTCTGAAGAGCTTGTAGCCCTCTATTCTGGTGTTCCAGTTTTGTGATTCCCCCATATATAATATTCTTGATCAACCAAAGCAGAAAATAAAAAGTAGGGAAAGGAGGTACTATTTTGAGGCAATAGGAAGATATTCTGAAGCATTTTTTTTCTGATCAGCATACTCTTTTGTTACTCTTTAATTCCATAAATGTTATGAATTAAATTTTCTGGAAAGCAAAGACGGTAAGAAAAGTATTACTTTTTATCATTATGCTTACTGTGTTCAAAACTGGACCCCAAAACTTCCTTTTCCTAAAGAAAATCAGAATATAATCACAGAATCACAGAATCACAGAATCACAGAGTTGTCTAGGTTAGAAGAGACCTCCAAGATCACCGAGTCCAACCTCTGACCTAACACTAACAAGTCCTCCACTAAACCATATCCCTAAGCTCTACATCTAAACGTCTTTTAAAGACCTCCAGGGATGGTGACTGCACCACTTCCCTGGGCAGCCTATTCCAGTGCCTGACAACCCTTTCGGTAAAGAAATTCTTCCTAATATACAACCTAAACCTCCCCAGATACAACTGTAGCCCATTCCTCCTCGTCCTGTTACCAGGCAATAGACCAACCGCCACCTTGCTACAGCCTCCTTTAAGGTACCTGTGGAGTGCGATAAGGTCACCCCTGAGCCTCCTTTTCTCCAGGCTGAACAGTCCCAGCTCCCTCAGCTGCTCCTTGTAAGACTTGTTCTCTAGACTCCTCACCAGCTTTGAATCTTGAAAATTATAGTACACATTCTTCTAAAAAAAAGTTATCCAACAGTGAGCTCCTCCAATACCATAAAAAAAAAAAAAAAGCATCTTCTACAAAATTCTCCTTTAAGAGAAATAATTTTGGGGATCCATATTCAGAGATATAAAGAATTATATTTCGGTGGAACTTAAAATGGTTTGTTACAGTAAGGCTCATTCCATTAAGCAATATTCACAAACTTATTTTAGCAAAATTTCCTGGCCATGGATATATTCTAATCTAAGTAAACTACAAAGAAAAAGACGGCAAGGTAGGAAAATGAATTACACAATGAAGTCATGCTTTAAGAGATGTCAAAGAACAAATCAAAAGCAAAAATTAAATTGCTTAAAATGTTCAAATGATGTTATTGCCACTACTTGTCTCTGACATAAGATAGATCCTTGACAGTCTACTGCTTTACTCTATGGACAATACTGTGTCTAGTAACAATGAATCAGACATGTAAAATAAAATTAATACATAGATTCTGATATAGAAATGCCATTTTGATTAGTCCTTATTTGATCTGAAGCAACATAAAACTTTGTGGCTAGTATTTACTTGAGACAAACAAAAAGACCCATATTTTGTCTTCAAAGTCTTGGTCCAAATTTCCCTCTTTTTATAATCAGTGTTAATTGGTTTCAAATGTATGTTTATGTCAGTCTGTTTCCAACCTGTAGTGAAAAAATCCTACCTGTAAGTGACTTAATGAAATAATCTGGTGATTATTATTATACCTGTCTCTGTAGACACACATCAATAAGTTTTTATTCACTCTCATTATTTCATAATTCCTTGAAAAAAAATAAGATAGATGCATATACTGATTTTCTTTTGTTGTGGCTGTCATGATGTTACTATTGGTCAAGTCACCAGTTCAGACATAAATGCTAGTGTACATTTGACATGTGCATGATTGATTTGACAGAGCTGTGAACTGAAAGACACACTGAAAAACAGAAGGACAGAGCCCCAAGAATAGAGTCAAAGAACTTTTTTATTTCCTATGTACAATATAGTTAGTTGTTCATGTACTCTTCCTTACATTACAAGAGACATGGAGGGATTATTTTTTTTTTGCTAAAAACTTCATGTGCGCAACTAAGAACCTTCCATAGAGTTCAGTGATTTTATTTTATTTTTTTTTTCTGAAAATTCAAAGTTAACTTCTGTCTTTGAATAAATATTTTGAAGTATCTGTCAAAACTTCAGAGTATTTCTCTTTGAAAAGTATCTTTATAATTAAAATACTTTTTTTTCAATATTTTCATATTTCAAAAAACCTCAAGAGACCTTGAAAGCACTATGTATTTTTTATCATCACACACACATAATCAACAACAAAAAAGCTTCCTCATGTATTATTTTTTTTTATGAACACAATAATTACTTGTTTTGAACATGCAGATACTATAACAAGGCTATTCCTTTATGAACTTTTTCATTGCAATCTAGAATATCAACTAATTCATGAATATTTATGTATGTATAGGTGTCGTCATTGACCAAAATTCTTTGAGAACTAACTAACTAAAAATAAAGAAAAAAAAATAAAGAACATCAATTTGGTAGATTAAAAAAAAAAAAAATGAAAAAAAATGTTTTTATTATTCATACTTTTCTGAAAGCATAAGTAGGCCTTCTGCTGCTGCTTTGGAGTTTTGATATTATTTCTCTAATCAGAATATCGTGAATTAATTAATTTCCCTAAGATTGATCAATATTCTGGATTAAAATTTCAGTGAAATTTTCAACATTAAATGGGAATTAGTAATATAAATACTTTTGTGGATTTTATTCTATATAAATCTTTATGCAAAACCATCTTAGGAATTCAAGGTTACAAATCTTCTCTTGAGAATTCAATGGGATTCAGCCTCTGGGCAAGAAGAGTTTCAAGTGTTCTGGTGCTACTGTAATTTCAGTTCCCAACTCTATGGAATTCACAATGTTGAATAAGACACTGAAGATGAAATCCTGTCTCACTTTCTGCCTTGTGACAAGAATACTTCCAGAGTATGTCTAATCCTTTAGTAACCATTGTAAGAAGGATTTAATGATCCTTTACATTATTCCAGAGTGAAATCTGTCTCCCTTAAATTTATACACTTCTAGAAGGAAGGTTTCTCTATTAAGAGAAAATAGTATAGGCTCTTATTTCACTTGGAAGCTTAAATTGAGACAAACTCAAACACAGTCACTTGTTCCTGATGCATTGCACAGGGAATCATTAGACTCCTGTCTCACAATTTGCTTCAATACACTGAGTACTGAGACAACTTGGGAAGGATTAGGAAAAGTGAAAATGGTGTTTGTTTGTGTCTTCCCTGTTCCCCCTCTCCCTCCCTCTCCGTCCTTCTCCCTTTTATTAAAGATATGAGTTTCTTTCATCAATGTTTATTCAAAGCATGAAAATGTTCCCTGTACTCTAGACAAATCCTGGACAATAAACTGAAATCAATAATAGCAGAGAATCCATATGAAATCATTTTTGTTTTCATTGAGATTCAGTGTGAGATTTCACACTGCTGATTAGAAAGCACATATAAGCAAGCATGAAGGGGAACCTTGGCCATTGGATTTATTAGAGGGAAATAGTATTATATATATATATATATATATAGTAGTGGATTTACCCTGCTGGGCAGCTGAACTCCACCACAACTGCTCTCTCACTCCCCCTCCTCAAAGGAAAATTGCTGGGCCACTTTTCATCATCTATTAGCAGTCATGGTCATCCGGAGAGGTCCCAGATGACGGAAGACTTGCTAATGTGATGCCCGTCTATAAGAAGGGTCATAAGGAGGACCTGGGGAGCTACAGTGCCAGGAAAGGTGATGGAAAAGGTCATCTTGAAAGCAGTAATGCAGCATATGTGTGACAACTGGGGGATCAGGCCAAGTCATCATGGGTTCAAGTCCTACCTGACCAACCTCATCTCCTTCTATGACCAGGTGACCTGTCTGGTGGATGAGGGAAAGGCTGTTGATGTAGTCTACCTAGACTCAGCAAGGTCTTTGACACAGTCTCCCACAGTATTCTCCTGGAGAAGCTGCCAGCCTGTGGCTTGGACAGGTACAGTCTTTTCTGGGTTAAAAACTGGCTGGATGGCTGGGCCCAGAGGGTAGTGATGAATGGAGTGAAATGCAGCTGGCGACCGGTCACCAGTGGTGTTTCCCAGGGGTTGGTGTTGGGGCCCATACTCTTCAATACTGATGATTTACATGAGGGAATTAAGTGCACCCTCAGTAAGTTTGCAGATGACACCTAGCTGAGGTGAAGTGTTGATCTGCCAGAGGGTAGGAAGGGACCTGGACAGGATGGGTCAATGGGCAGAGGCCAATGAGATGAAGTTCAACATGGCTAAGTGCCAGGTCCTGCACTTTGGCCACAACAACCCCATGCAGTGCAACAGGGGTTGTTTAGTTTGGAGAAGATAAGGCTCAGGGGAGACCTTATTGCTCTCTCCAACTGCCTCAAAGTAAGTTGTGGGGAGCTGGGAGTTAACCTTTTTTTTTCTCTGATAACTAGTGATAGGACTAGAGGGAATGGCCTCTAGTTGTACCAGAGGAGGTTTAGGGCAGAAATTAGGAGACATTTCTTCTCAAAAAGAGTAGTGGAGTCACTGTCCCTGCAGGTGTTCAAGGAAAGGTTGGACGTGGTGCTTAGGGACATGGTTTAATGGGTGATATTGGTAGTAAAGTGATGGGTAGACCAGATGGTCTTTAAGGTCCCTTCCAACCGTAATGATTGTATGAAAAGGGAAGAAAATATGATGGAAAGGGCTCAAGGCTTAAGATAAAGATGGGGAGATCACTCACTGATTATCATCATGGGCCAAACAGACTCACCATACAGAGATTAATATAATTTATTATCTATCAGTAGGGTGTTAGAACAATGAGATACTAAAATCAAACTAAAAACACCTTCCTCCCCCATCCACACTCTTCTACGTCCTCACCCTAAGCGGTGCAGGGGAATGGAACGGATACTGCAGTCTATCACTAATGCTTTGTCTCTCCGCTCCTCCTTCACAGTCATTCTCTGCCCCTGCTCCAGCATGGGGTCCCTCCCACAGGATACTGTCCTTTCCAAACTGATCTTGCATGGGCTTGCCATAGAGAGCAGCTCTTCAAGAATGGCTCCCATATGGAAATCTGTACTACAGGGTCCATCCATCAGGAGAAAACTGCTTCAGCACTAATCCCACATAGGTGGCAGCTCCTGACAGGTCACCTGCTCCTGCATGGGCTCCTCTGTTTGGGCCTGGAATCTGGTCCTGTGGGGACTCTCCAAGGGCTGCAGCCTCCTTCAGACCACATCCACATGATGGGCTCCTTCATGGGCTGCAGTGTGGAAATCAATTCAATAATAACATCAATTTTTCCTCTATTGAAACTCACCTTATACACACCCATTAATTACTACTAAGTTTTTAGATGATTTCTGAAACTTTAACAAGTCCTTTACAAAAATCCACCGATTTTTTTTTTGTTTGTATACAGAGCTAATAGTGTTCTATGCTGAAACTGTGTTAATGAGATAATAAAGCTCTCAAACATGGAAAAAGCTAACGATAATGTTGTCGCCTTGATAATAATACATATTTTTTCTTTTTCCATTTTTTTTTCATTTTCTTTCTCTTTCTCTTTCTCTTTCTCTTTCTCTTTCTCTTTCTC
>CM021697.1:163331469-163402349 GCA_011074415.1 Stictonetta naevosa | reverse complement strand
CCTTTTCCTTTTCCTTTTCCTTTTCCTTTTCCTTTTCCTTTTCCTTTCTTTTTCCTTTTCATTTCCTTTCTGTTTTTCCTTTTCTTTCTCTTTTTCTTCTTTTCTTTTTTTTTTTTTTTTTGAAAAAGCTACATTTAGAAGATGTCTCTTTAGTATAGAATTTATTTCTTCTGATTTGTTATACAGAAAATTATTTGTCCAAATGCATGCTGCCACCAATAATTTTAATGATCTAATGTGTTGTACTGTAGTGGGTTTACATGGCAAGGTTTTGGTAGCAGGGGGCCAAGGGAAGAAAAAACAAAAACGCTGCACCACATAGCAGCTGGGAGAGTGAAAGGAGTGAGGAACAGCCTTGCAGGCACCAAGGTCAGTGAAGAAGGAGGGGGAGAGGTGCTCCAGGCACCGGAGCAGAAGTGCCCTGTAGTCTGTGGTGAGGACCATGGTGAAGCAGGATGTCCCCCTGCAGCCCATGGAGTACCACTGTGGAGAATGGTTCCACTCTGCAGCCCATGGAGGAGACCACAGTGGAGCAGGTGGACCTGTACCAATGGAGACTGCAGCCTGTGGAAGACCCCTGATAGAGCAGATTCCGGGCCGGACCCGTAGCGTGTGGAGAGGAGACCACACAGGAGCAGGTGACCTGGCAGGAGCTGCTGCCCATGGGGGACCCAGGTTGGAGCAGTTTGCTCCTGAGGGATGGAGCCCGTGGAACGGACCCATATCTGGAGCAGTTCTTGAAGAGCTGCTGCCTGTGGGTAGCCCACGCAAGACCAGTTCAGCAAGGACTGCATCCCGTGGGAGGGACCCCACAGCACAGGGGACGAGAGTGACCAAGAAGGAGCAGCGACAAAGAAGCACTGTAGACTGACAATAACCCACATTCCCCCATTCCCCTGTACGGCTCGGGGGGAGAAGGTGGAAGAGGGTGGATGGTGCTTTTGGTTTCTATCTTTTTTTACTTGCTTCTCTAGCTTGTTAGTAATAGACAATAAATCTTACCATCTCCCTATGCTGAGTCTGTTTTGCCTGTCACAATAATTACTGCTCAATCTCCTTGTCCTTATCTCAACCCTTGAGCCCTTTTCATCATATTTTCTCCCCATTCCTCTTTGAGGAGGGGGAGTGAGAGAGTGGTTGTGGTGGAGCTCAGCTACCCACCCAAGTAAAGCCACCACATGTACAATGAAATGTATAGTCATGCTTTTCATTGTTAGAAAGCTGATGAGGCAATCATCATCTTTGAATCATATACTCATTTATGTTGGAAAAGATCCTTAAGATCATCAAGTCCAGCCATCCACCTAAGGCTACCAAGTCCACTGCTAAATCATGTCCATTAGTGTCATGTCTACATGCCTCTTAAATACCTCCAGTGACAGCAACTCTACCACTTCCTTTTCAATGCAGAAATTCTTCCTGATACTCAATCTAAAGCTCCCATGACAACTTGAGGCCATTGCCTCATGTCCTATCAGTTGTCATGTTTAAGTGAATCTTTATGTCAACTTTACAATGGTGTTGAAAACTAGCAAAGATGTATAGGAAAAGGAAATGAGGTCTATATTTTATTATTATTATTATTATTATTTTAATGTGCAATGTCATATAATCTGTTAAGTAAAGTATCGTATAGTTATGGGTGTATGGATGTATAAAGAAAAAAATATGGATATATAATTTAGTTCACAAAAGGGTCTTCAGGCTCTGCAGTAGTAACTCACAGGTAGTGCATGTACAGTCCAAAAGCAGTAGTGTATATTTTTATGACTATGAAAATAATGTGTTTGGGGGGAACCTATGTAAAGAAAGACTAATATTTCTTGCTGTTTTATCAAATCTCTGCCTGTAAAAATAATTCCTGAGCAATGTCCTAGAATAAATCTTGTCCTAGAAAGGACAAGAAATCTGTTCTAGAAAAAATCTTGACTCTATACAACTACATAATAAAGCACTTAAAGAACAGTGCTGTAGATTTATAAAAGCATTTACTGCTTCCAAATAAAACTAAGTGAAATAAACCTTGTTCTTTCTGAAACTATATTTTAATGAAAGTAATCCATACCATTAACTTTGAAACATACCTTTGCTGGAATTTGCTAGTTTGTTTACTCATAATATGAATATTATATAAGATGAGGTTTTCAACTTTCAATATAGTAGCATTATGGGTTCAGAAGTTCTGTTCAGATTTGAATATTATTTTTTGTTCAGGGAAAAGTTTGCATGATATGAAATGAAATAGGATATTCAAGTAAAAATTAATTTAAAAAAGATGAAAATATAAAGATTTCAGAAATACTGTCAGGGTGTGAATTCCATCTTGATTCAGAGGCTGTATATTTTGTTGCTATTTCTATATCATGGTTAAATTACCCTTGGTCTTTTAGACAACAACTTTGTGGTATAGGTTTGGTGTCAAATTAAAAGACTGAGAAAATGTGATAGAACAATCTTGTCATTAATTATGAATAACTCGTCCTCCTGAAACTGTTGTTTTGTTTTGTTTTGTTTTGTTTTTTTTCTTACTGGACAATTGAATTTAGATAAATTGTGTACAGAAGTCAGAGGTTGGAGTGGAACCTCTGTTTTTCTCAGTGGAAACATTTAGGGATATTTATTTCTAAACAAAGTATGGATCTTTATGCTATGGAGGAAAAATAAGTCAAGATTCCAAAGAACAATCAGCTGTTAATGATTTTGACTTTTTCTTGGACTTGTAACTCTCCAGCACCATACAAAGTGAAAGCACCCAAGATTAAGAAATGCTTACACAAGTGTTCAGTCTCTGTCTTTCTATTAATTGTACTCAAATGTTTTAACTAGAACCAGAAACTCTGGGAAAAGTGTCTGAGCAGTAGAAGGCTCAGAAGGGTTGTGAGAATCCTCTAGAGGTTTAAAATTGCAAAAAAGACCTGAGAAAAGTGGACTTTCCAAATGAGGAAATCTCTAGCAAGAATGCAAGAGGTCATCAGCACTTGAATATAATATGTAGATGGTCTCCTAGCAAACCGGCTTCCATCAAACAAAAGCTATTCAGTAAGGTCAGAAATGCAGCAACTATTGATGGGATATAAGGTTCACCTTATATAGAGGAGATCTATTTCTTTCCCTGAGACAAATACATCTTACTTTGGATTAAACTTTCAGTATTTTTGTTTGTCTGCTTTATTTTTGAATCAATTATGACAAGTTATGCTTTCATATGAATAATAATAATTTAAAAATCTATTACCCTAAAATCCTGGTCTTTCGTACTATGTAATAAACAAGCTTGTATTTGCTAGATAAAAAACAAACAATCAAACAAACAAACAAAGCTATAATGGAACATTTACGAAAAAAACTATCTCTTTGAATGCATTTCTTTTTCTATTTTGCAGTGAAGATGAGGACTTATATTCAAATAACTTTTGTGGAAATTTCCACATTCCTAAATATCAAATTTTATGTTAAGTTTGTGTCTTTTTGATAAGATATAAAATATACTATATAGAAGCATAGAATCAGGAAATGCAGTGCTACTATACTCCTAATTTGTAAATAATAAATATTCTGTAGATTTCAGGGAGAATTACAGTGATGTAGTCAAGCATCTGAATTGTATACTAATTTAAAGCCTCTCTCAATTTCTTCATAGAGAATGTAATCACTCTGAAGCCGTAAGTTATAATGTGGATATTGTGGAGATATTTTCATAGAAAATTTAAAAACAATTTGCAGGTGTCTAAAATGATTGTTCACTTCCTGGGAAGCAGGGCTTCCATACATGTTGCAGTTGTTTGGGAGAGAAGACATCTTTACAACAAGAGACCCCCTCTCATTCCCCTTTCCCTTTTTTTTTTTTTTTTTACTGTGTGATGTTCCATACGGTATGGAATACCTCTTTGGTTTGTTTAGGTCAGCTGCCCTGGTGTGTCCCCTCCACACCTCTTGCCCACCCCAAGACTGCTGGGCCTTGGGGGGGGGGGGGGGGGGGGGGGAAGGGGGTGGAGTTTTAGAGGGATTATTGATGCTGTGCCAGTATCATTGGTGTGATACTAATGCTGTTCTAGCTACAAGTGCAGAGCACATCACTGTATTGGCTGCTGCAGGGAAAGTTAACTCAATCCCAGCCAGACCCAGTACACAGAGTCAATATAAATAACACTAGGATAATGTTCTAAGAACGTAAAATCTATATGCCATTCAGTAATGTGAAATCCTTTAATTTTAACAGATGTAAACAAGCAAGTTTTTTCCTCCAACAGAAGTGCCAGACTCTTCAATATCGCATAGACTTGTAACACTATTGTACTATTGTGACCCTGTAAAGAAGATTTACATTTTAAAACTGAAAAACTAATATTTGCTTCCTCTAAGTGCACACATCCTATCATGGTACGAAAAGTATGTTATGTGTTTGTAGAAACATGGTTGACTTCTTAATCCATCTAAATGTTTTCATTTCAAAAATTCTCAGATATTATGAAGAGATAAAGGACACTGTTTAGAGTCTTACCTCTTTTGCGGTATTCCTATAACACACCATATATTTTTATTATTATTATTATTTTATTTTATTTTTAATTATTATTATTATTTATTTAAAAATATTTTGAATCAAAATATTTTTTTTTGTTTTATTTATTTATTTATTTATTCCTTTTTTTATTCCCTGTGTTCTGCTAGGGAAAATGGTTATGAGGAAGCAGCAATGATCATTTTTGTAGACAGTGCTGAAAGTAACATCTCTTACAGAGTTATCTATTATTATTGTTGTTGTTTTATTTTATTTTATTTTAGTATCTTGTCCCTTGAAGACATTGAAAATAAATGGGAAACAGAGAAAATAATGTACAAATAAGTGAAAGACCTAAAGACTGGTTAAAACTAATAAGAAATTTAGATATCTATAAAAAATCTTAAGAGAATCTGAGGTTCGAAAACAAAAAGTGTAGCTAGAGAAGTTCAATTAATGAACAGTTGTCATTCACTTACAACAATGTATTTTTAGCATATTTTTATCTAATCTTGTTAGATATTTGCCTCTAAACTTTTTGGAAAACAGACAGGATTCAATTGCTTAAATAGAAATGCTTGGTGACATCCTAAATTATCTAAAAAAATATGTAGAAAAACTGGCAGATACAATGAAGATGCTACATTTTTGTTCTTTGAGAGCCATAACTGCAGGTCAGGAGAAATACCCAAGAACTGTAAGTGAGTTAATGCATTAGATATCTATAGATATTGTGTCCATTGACAGAAATGAGAACAATGGAACATTAGAGACCTTACGCACATAAAAACGAAAACCCAAATTTTACATTGTAGAAAGTCAAAACAAATTGAAATTTGTGTAATTTAATATGTATCAAAAACTCTACCCAGCTTCGTCCTTCATAAATATTGTATTTTCCCTTTGTATCATTTTCCTTCTTTGGAATTTTACCTGCTAATTTCAATATTTAACTTGCAATCTTTAATAATAATGATTATAATTATAATAATAATAGTAACAACAAAAAAATCTCCCTGGTTTTCAATAATGCCAATCACATTGAAATACTGTTCTTATTTATTTATTGTCTAAATTCCAAATTCTATCTTAACTGTTCTGATAATTTGAAAAATTCCTCCTTTATTCCTTCACAATGCCTTTAACACATATCTATACTCAAGCTCAGGTACACATTCAAGAGTTTAGACCAGTAAGTCTGTACAATGCAGAAACAAAAAATGTGGCTTCTAGGACTGAAAAAAAAAACAAACTGAAAGTATACGCTTTTAAATTGTAGCATGACTAGCAAGTAGAATTGGATTGTGCCTGATACATGAGGCATTGGTTTTGCTGTAAATTCTTGAAAGATCTTGTGCAAATGTGGCTTTTTATTCAGTCCCCTCAAATAAAAACAGATACAATCACAATACTAGCTTTGGGACATAGCTAATGTAGTAGAGCCTAATACTAAATATAATTAAGTTTCAAAGCCACCATAAATTAGCAAATGATATGTCTGATATAAAATTACTATGACATATTCATTCTCTGGGAAATCAGAGTATGAATTGTGTGTTTAAATTAAACCAATCCAATAAAAAGTGAAAATCAATACACTGCTAATATACCAAAAACTAATACACAGACAACATGGCTTCTAGTCATATCAACATTAATTAATCAATAAATCGATCAATCAAAAGTTATGTAAAGTATTAGGAAAAATAGTTGATTTTATACTTAACTTTAAATACTGTTAATTTTCATTTTAGCATTGAAAAAGCATTGAGGAACATATTGCAAATTAGCATAATGTAATCAACAATTCCGAGTAGCTAAAATTTGATTATGTATACATAAATCAAGCACTTATGAAGTTTATCAAGTGTTTCTAGTTTTTGTTGTTAAAATTCATCATAAGACCATCTTAAAAATAATTTGATTAAGAAAAACATAAACAAATCTGGACATTTTGCCTGAAAAAATACCTCCTTGATCATAGTCTTTCTGCTTTTAATTCCTTTTTTAAAAATAATAAAAATAAAAAAATCTTGTCCTCTGCTGAAAAGATTACTCTTCTCTAATTTCAGGCTATTAATTCTTTCTTGTATTCCTTACGGTATGCCCTTACTGAAAGAGGGAACACCAAATCTTCCAGCCTGACCCAATACTTCTACCCTATCAAATCCTGATTCATTTACTCTTTCAAGTATACCAACTTGTACATTACTTTCTTGAGCAGAAAATTATATGAGTGTATGTTTGTATGTATGTGTTCATGTGCTCATGTATGTATATACATGCTTCTATCTCCAGTATAAAATTTGAAATTAAAATAAAATAAAATAAAATAGTATTGGTGGTCAGTTAGTGAAAAGCTTTATCTAATTCTAAGAAAGGAAGAGTCTGTGGAACTTATTATAGTCCATTATTTGATATAGAGTATTCCTTTATATTGCATAATCCTTCTAAATTAAATTTCTAAATTGTACGGGAATAATATTCAGTTCTGGTTTTTCCAGTACTGAAGAGAACGTAGTGCTCACACTTAAGCACATTCACCCTATTTCAAGGAGATAGGAAGCAGGAATTGAAAGCTATGTACATAGATGTACTATGTACATAGGTGTACACAGATGCCATATTGTAGATGTACTTTATATAACTGATACAATTTCTTGTTTAAGAGTATATGAAAGCAAGCAAGGAAGGTGGTGGCAGTTTCTGATAACATGACTCAAACAAAGAAAAGCAGCCACATCCTTTGTACAAATTTGTAGTCATACATATGAATTTGAGGGAAAATGGACAGGACTACTTGGAAGTTTGGACCTGAGATATTAATTCTCATAATACAGAGGTGAAGGTGTTATATAAAATGCATTTATGTTCATGTTTGTGAAATGCTTAGGGAATTTGCCTACATTCTTAGAAAATTAATTCACAAATTCTTAACAGATGATGGCTTCAGAATTCTTTGAAAAGCATAATATAAAAGTTAGTATCTTTACAAACACGTACAATGAGTCATGCTGTGGAATATTTCAATCAAGCCAACTGTTAAGTCCTGCGTGATTTACTACTGTTTTCTATTTGCATATCATTAAGATAAATGTAAGTACATTTTCCCTAAAGATTGTTTTAAATAAACCATACAATTCTTAGGCTGTCTTTTTAAGTAAAATGAAACTCAGTATGAAATCCAGAGCCAAGTCACTGACTGAAATACCTTTTTTTTTTTTTTTAAAAAAAAAAAAAAAATAGTAAATTGTATTTATAAGCATGAGTGCCATTTTAAGTGTAAAACAGTACACCCACTGCCAGCTCTCCAGAAGATAAGTTTACCCCACATTTGGCAAGGAGAGGGTTGTATACCCCATACACCAGCTTCATGGCCCCTAAGTAAAAACTGCAAAATTTCACTGTCATTGAGGTATCAAAATCTGTATTAAACTTTATTATTATTATTATTATCTTCCACTATTCCAGAATCACATTTCTGAATCACATTCATATTCCTGAATCACTATTCCAGAATTACATTCACACCTGAGGGTGCTCAAGACCAGGTTGGATGAGTTCCTGGGCAACCTGATCTAGTGGGTGGCATCCCTGCCTGTGGTGGGGGGGATGGAACTAGGTGGTCTTTGAGGTCACTTCCAACCCAAGCCATTCTATTTTATGATTCCTGGCATGATTCATAAGTGTAAAGAGTTATGTATCTTAAATTAGTCCAGAAATCAAATATCTAACTGAACACACTATACAAAAAGTTTTATACACATATGTTAAAGTTCCAGTAGGGAAGAAGAAAAAAAAAAAAAAAAAGAGAGAGAGAGAGTACTTCAAATACGATGATTACTGAGGCTAAAGATGTACTATTTATAACTATTTCTACCAACATGATTTGGGATAAGAAAAAAATGGACCAAATTAGACAAACCAAAGATGACTTGCTGGAGTTTCAGCCTAAACAGAGAAAAACTAATGCAAGAAAAGCTTATTCTAGAAAACACATTTTTGGGGAAGTGGGGTTGGAGTGGAATACATTATCTCATTTGTGGTTAATACTGGTAAGTTTCATTTCCAAATCTGACAATAGTCTAGCCATGATGACATCCCGAGAACACAGTGGCTATACATACTCATTTTCAGTTAAGTCACAGAAGAGATGTACAGTATGAAATTCATGTCATACCAGCAGCATAGGACTCATATATAAACCATGTCGGCCACAGAATTCTGCTTGAATTCGGGCACTGAGCAACACTGAAAATTGTCATTATTTAAAGACAAAGCTAAAGTGATATACCTTTATTTGTATTTGCTTTCCTCCACACTCCTTAAGAATTCTTAAACTCCTTGGAGTAATGGTATGACAGAAAGAACTATTTGATATGCTTTTTAAAGTATGCAAAAGCATTTGGCAAAGACTGGAGGCTCTAATAAAGTAGATCATTCTTGATTGTCTTAATATGAATCATAGACACTAAGGAGCAGTATGGTTCAACTGTAGCTGATTAATATAGTGCATTGGTGCAATCTTGTACAGACATTTTAAAGCCAAATTCAATAGCTATTTATTTTATAGCAATATGTTATTCAAACATTTACAGAGGATATACAAGAACAAAACAAAAACAAAAAAAAATGCAAACAAAAAACAGGGAATATGAGCTGTGTTTAATTTCATCATTTTTTTTTTTTTTTTCAGATTAATGGATATAAATCTGGCTCACATTTTGAGTCAACTTGTCACTGAAATAAGTTATGTAGTACCTGTGTTTTTCTATTTCCAGTGTAATATAATATTTTATCAACTAATGTGTAGTTTTCTAGTATGATAAATATGATTTTGCTTCCTCTAGCTGTAATAGCAGTTTACAATAAAGACAAAATTTTTAGTGGTTATATGTTAGCCACGGGTTTTGTATACTATTGCTATACCTTGTATTTACTGGAACTCTACTTGAACTTGCTGAGAATTTCTTCTCTTAAATGTGCGATATAATGCTTACCCATACCACAGGCAACAAAGCTTAAACTTCTATATATGTGGCAAATGTCCAGGAAACAACCATGAGTAAGTAAAACTCATAGCACAATATAAAACTGATGAGCAATAAGAAAGAAGATGACAAACTACATGCAATGATAAAAGAAAAAAACCCAAGCACACTCAAAATTGAAGAAAACCAGAAGAGGAAGAAATGGACACCATCAGCATTGACTTCATCTGACAATAACTTCGGATGTTAACATCCTTCCATGAGGGCTTCTCTCCCATCCTTTGCCTAAGGATGAAAAAGAACATCAGAAAAATGGAGCAGAATTAAGACAGAAGAGCAAGTGTATTACAATTTTAATTGCATTATTAATAAAATCTTTTTATTTTAATGAAGGATTTTCAATTTCAGATGTGCAACTTTCATTTTAGCTGAAGTAGCAATAGATTGTGTTGTCTTTTAATTGGACTAGTAACAAATTATTAGAATCATAATTTTTGTAACCTTTTTGCACATAACAAAATATTGAATACAGCAAATAGGGAAAGAGGTATAACTTAATTCTAATTCTTGATTCTAACTTGATTCTAACTCTTTTGAACTTGATTTCAAAAAAGTTTTTTGTTTGTTTCTTTTCTTCTGTGTGTATGTCTTATTTAATAAAATGCAGCAGCATAAGTGAAAGCATCTGACTGAGACAAAACTCTAGTGCTGAATATTAACCCTGTTTTTCATTGACAAATTCAAATACATTAAATGACAATGTATTTAGGCTGAAATAACCATCTAGAAACATAATCCTGCTTCTTCTGGTGGGGCTTTCCCAACCAAAACCCAGGGGAGTAAGCAATGCAAAAAAGCAGTATCATTTGATTCCATACTGCCTTATTTGAATTCCTGAATACAGACCCTTCTGTGAATACAGACTCTGTGAAGTCTGTATTACTGTAAGGTGGTTTAACGCAGACAGAAAACATGGATGCCTTGAAAAGGGTCAAATCATGGTGGAGAGAATCAACTATTTGAAGAAGAGGGTGGAAGTCAATTTTCACAAGGTTCTACATAATTAAGGAGTTCTCAAAATCTGTTTGCAACACAGGATTTCACAAAGTGACAAATATACAATTGGGCAGATGCTGTAGCTTGGATAACTGTCAGTTCTGTTGCTCTTATTATTATTATTATTATTAATCATTTTGAACCTTACTGTTTGTATAATCACAATTAAACCTTTTTCCTCAGAAAATACCAAGGAAGCAAGATATCCAGATTGTTCACCAGGTTCATATTTATTATATATAATAAATATAACAAAATTTCTTTGGAGGTGATTTCACCTCTCACTAAGATGTTTTTGGTATATGTGATGGTATTAATTTACAGAAATATATGAATTCAGGAAGATCTGTTCTATTATTCTGGATAAAAAAAAAATAAATGAATAAATAAATAAATCCTGTCTCTGTTGCATCTGAAGAGACCACTAACTGTAGCAAACGGAAGAAATAGTTACTTAAATGCCTGACCAAAGGAAGCATTGCTTACGATGAAAACATTCTTATTGATGATCTGCTTTTCCTTTCTAATTCCCAGAAGGTGTTTGAAAAATGTGGGTGGCATAGTAATACAACACTGATATTAATTTTGAATGGAGTGGCACAGCATGAATTTTACTCCCCATGTAGGTTCTAAGTATTCTTCTAATCCATCAACAAGTGCAGCAAGAGAATTCTCCTAAGTTTATTTTCATATGGAAGCATGTTTTAACCCATGCAATTTACATTATATTATTAGTGAGCTCTCTTCTATGTTGTTTTGTTGTTGTTGTTTGTTTGTTTCATTTTGTTTTCCATTTTATATTTGCTAATTATCTGTATTTCTATGGAAATATTTCTCAACATTTCTCAGTATCTCAACAGTGGAAAAAATCAGGCATTAAAGACAAAATTTTGCAATATGACTGATCTATTATTTTATTTTATTATGATTTCTTTCAACTTATATGATATTGCATTGTAAAACTTTTCCTTAGACTTGTATGAATTCTCAGAAAATGCAGATTACAGTAAGAGAATAAGCATTCCAATGTTTGCGAAAGATAAATTTGAACAAAAAGAGAGAAAATTCACACTTTTCTTAAACTTTATGGTCTTCTGTTTGTTTGTTTGTTTTGTCCCAGTACTGACTACTCGGTGTCTGTCACTATCCTCTAACTGGAATCTGCTCTGCTAGTCAGAACCCTCTGAGCATGGCAGATCAGCCAGGTTTAAAACCACCAAAGTATACACTTATTTAGTTCATATTTCTTCAATTTGTCAATGAAGACGCGATGGGAGAGAAGGTTAAAAGCTTTGCTAAAGCCAAGATAAACAACATTCACTATTGTTCCCTTGTCCACCAAGCCAGTCACCTCATCATAGAAGGCTGATGAACCCTGTTTACCCCCCATAAATTTACAGTGATTACTCCTAGTCACATTCTTGTCCTTATTGTGTTTTCAAGTGATTATCAGGATTATTTGCTATCATCTTCTCAGGGACTGACAGGCTCTCTAATTCTCTGGATCATCTTTCTCATCATTCTTGAAAGTAGGAGTGTCATTTGTTCTCTTCCAATCTTCAAGAACTTGTGTGAAACACTATGATCCTTCCAGGATGATAGAGAATAGCCTTGAAATGACATTGGATGTTTCCCTCAGCACGTGTGTGCATTTCATCTGCTGTCATGGACTTGTTCATGTCCAGGTGGCACATGTTCCATAACCTGATCCTCCTCCACCAAGGAGTTTCCAAGTGGTCTCAGAGGCAGGGAATTCCAAAAGGCTGGTTGTACCAGTAAAGACTAAGATAATAAAATAAGATAAAATAAAATAAAATAAAATAAATAGATACAATAAAATAAAATACAATACAATAAAATACAATACAATAAAATGCAACAATAATAATAATAATAAATTACTACCTTGGTCTTCCCACGTCCTTTGTTGCCAGGTTTCCTACCTCCTTTTTTACTTGCCCACATTCTCCCTAGTCTTTCTTTGCTATTGATATGACTGTAGAGGTGATTCTTGCTGCCTGTCATGTCCCTTGCCACATTTAACTCCAGATGAGTTTAGGCTGATCCTACACATATAGGATCAGATAGGATGTCTGCATTCCTTGCAGGTCACTTGTCCCTGTTTCTACTTCTTACATGTTGCCTTTCTACACTTGTTGCCTTTTTCCAATTGGGATCGCAACAGCTAACTGTATTGGAAGCTGAAATGAGTCTAACTGGGAATGAGTGGCAAAACATCCCATTGTGACTGGACCAGAGGCTCCATGCATCCTTGGCATAGACTACCTCAAGAGAGGGTACTTCAAGGATCCAAAAGGGTACCGGTGGGCTTTTGGCATAGCTGCTTTGAGCACAGAGAAGATTAGGCAGCTGTCTACCCTACCTGGCATTTCAGAAGACCCCTCCATTGTAGGATTGCTGAAGGTTGAAGAACAACAGGTACCCAATCACTACCACAATGGTGCACCAATGGCAATATCGCACAAACCGATACTCCCTGATTCCCATCCATGAGTTGGTTCATCGGCTGGAGAGTCAAGGAGTAATCAGCAAGACTCACCCTTTAATAGTACTATATGGCCAGTGTGAAAGTCTATTGGCAAGTGGAGGCTAACAGTGGAATATCGCAGCATGAACGATGTCATGCCACTGCTGAGTGCTGCAGTGCCGGACACGCTAGAACTCCAGTACGAACTAGAGTCAAAGGCAGCCAAGTGGCATGCCACAATTGATATCACTAATGCATTTTTCTCCATCCCTTTGGCAGCAGCATGCAGGTCACAATTTGCTTTTATTTGGAGGGGCATCCAATACACCTGGAATCGACTGCCCCAGGGGTGGAAACACAGCCCTACCATTTGCCATGGACTGATCCAGTCTGCACTGGAACAAGGGGAGGCTCCTGAACACCTGCAGTACATTGATGACATCCTCGTGTAGGGCGACACAACAGAAGAAGTTTTTGAGAAAGGGAAAAAAAGTAATCCAAATTCTCCTGAAAGCTGGTTTTGCCATTAAACAGAGGAAGGTCAAGAGACCTGCACAGGAAATCCAGTTCCTGGGGGTAAAATGGCAGGATGGACGTCGCCATATTCCGAGGGATGTGATCAACAAAATAACGGCAATGTCTCCAACAACTAGCAAAAAGGAAATGCAAGCTTTCCTAGGCCTTGTGGGATTCTGGAGAATGCATGTTCCAGGATCGAGCTTCAAAAGTTGAAGTGGCTCAGGTGGACCTGGACTGGGGACATAGGGGTGAGCTGTTTGTAGCTCGATGGGCCCGTGAAACATCAGGACATCTGGGGAGGGATGCCACATACAGATGGGTTCAGGATCGAGGGGTGGACCTGGCCATTGAGGCCATTACACAGGTTACCCATGAGTGTGAGATCTGTGCTGCAATCAAGAGAGCCATGAAGGTAAAATCTCCCTGGAACAGGAGGAGGTGGCTAGGGTTTCGATATGGTGAGGCCTGGCAAATTGACTATATTGGACATCTCCCACAAACCCGCCAAGGCAAATGGTACATACTCACCATGGTAGAAGCAACTACTGGGTGGCTGGAAACATACTCCGTAAACCATGCCACAGCCTGAAACACTATCTTGGGCCTGGAAAGGCAAGTGCTGTGGCATCATGGTCCACCAGAGAGAATTGAGTCTGACAATGGGAGTCATTTCCGAAACAATCTTGTCACCTCCTGGGCCAAGAGGCATGGTATTGAGTGGGTGTATCACATCCCTTATCACCCACAAGTCTCTGGGGAAGTTGAGAGGTACAATGGACTGTTAAAGACTATGTTAAGAGCCTTGGGTGCTGGGACATGGAAACACTGGGACATAAATCTACCAGAAGCCACTTGGCTAGTTAATAATAGGGGATCTGATAGCCGTGCTGGTCCTGCCGAAACAAAACCCCTACTCACGGTGAAGGGAGCTAAAGTCCCCATAATACATTTAGGAAAGTGGATGGGGAAGGTGGTGTGGGTTACTCCTGCCTCGGGAAAAGGCAAACCCACTCGTGGGATTGTCTTCGCCCATGGACCAGGGTATACCTGGTGGGTAATGTAGAAGGATGGGGACATCAGGTGCGTGCCTCAAGGAGATCTAACTTTGGGAGAAAACTAATCTGTAATCTAAGTTATATGTTGTAGAAATATACTGCAAGATCAATGACAGGTCAACTTTGCAAGGAACTGGGCAAGTGCAACAAGGACTTGAGCTAAGCTGGTGCTGGCATCCAGACATCCAACTCCACCTGCCCTGAGTGACCACTTCGGCACATGAAGACTAAATCATCAACAGTTCTTATGGACATTTTCCAAGAAAGATCTATAGAATGTAAAGATGTACCTGCCTATCAATTTCTTAAAGAACAAGGAACAATGATGATGAGAATATGCCAAAGTATGGGGGACCTGAGAGTGACACAAAAGTTATGGAATAAGGGGTGGAGGTTGTACTGGGTCTGTCTGGGATGTTAACTTTCCCTGCAGCAGCCCATACAGTGCTGCGCTCTGCACTTGTAGCTAGAACAGCAGTGGTATCACACCAGTGTTGTGTCTGCTGCTGAGAAGTGCTGGCACAGCATCAGGACTCTCTCTAACCCTCCTAGGGGGTGGGCAAAAAAGTGAGAAAGAAACATCACCAGGGCAGCTGACCTCAACCAACCAAAGGGATATTCCATACCATATGATGTCACACTCAGCAATAAAAGGTGGAAAAAGGAAGAAGAGGGGAGGGGTGGGCTCTCGTTGCAAAAATGTCTGTCCTCCTCTGAAACACTGGCTACATGCGTTGAGGCCCTGCTTCAAGGACGTGGTCAAGCATCGCTCATTTGTGGGAAGTAGAGAGTAATTTATTTCCTCTGCACTTCCACATAGCCTTTACTTGTTTTGTTTTGTTATTCCCTTTCCCCCTCCCTTTTCCCTTTCCCTTTTTTTTTTCCTTTTAGTTGAACTGTTTAATTAATAATAATAATTCCTTAATATTTTTTTTTCTCTTTAATTAAATTATCCTTATCTCAACATGTGAGTTGTTCTTTCCTTTACTTCTTCCCCTCCTCATCTGAGGAGGGGAAGTGAGATGGGTTGTAGTGTTCAGCTGCCTAGCACGGTAAAACCACCACAGCAAAGCAAAGTGGTTTCTAATGTTCAGACAGAACCTCTTGTGTTCCAATTTGTGCCCATTGCCTCCTGTCCTGGCACTGGGCACTACTGAAAAGAGCCTGGCTCCATCTTCTTTGCACACTCCCTACAGGTCACATTGGTAAGATCCAACATGAGTCTTCTCTTCTCCGGGCTGAACAGTCCCAACTCTCTCATCTTTCCTTATAGAAAGGGTGTTCCAGTCCCTTGACCATCCTGATGGCCTTCCATTGGACTCTTTCCAGTAGCTCCATGTCTCTCTTGCACTGGAAGGCCTTGAACTGGACATGATACTCTAAATATCGTCTCACTAATGTTGAGCAGAGCAGAAGGATCACCTCTCCTGACCTGCTGGTAATACTTTTCCTATTGCAGTGAACAAGACCATTAACCTTCTTAATGACAAGGGCACATTGCTGACTCATGGTCAATTTGGACTCATCAAGACTCCTAGGTCCTTTCTGCAGAGCTGCTTTCCAAAAATGATTATTTTTTATTTTATTTATTTTTTTTCTGCTTGATTAGGGAAATCTTGAATTATTAAAGAGGGAGACAGACGGAGAAAAAAAAATGTTTTTCATATGAATTAATATCTATGGATGCATTTTTTGTTGTTGTTTTTTTTTTTTGTTTGTTTTTCAGTTACTTTTGATTGTTTGATAATCAGAAAGTAGCTGCATTTTAATAGCATGAGTATTGCTGGTTATGTTCTTAAGATCCTGTGCTGAACATGACATGATGTATGTTATTTCAAATTTGATCATCTGTATTTTTGTGAAACACCTATAAACAGGACTTTAAAAAAAAATGAAGAGATTCTCAGTTCTTTTTCAGTCAGAAAAAAAAAAAAAAAGTTCACACAAGATTTTTATGTATCTACTTTTGCTGAAGTCTTTATGACTTCTTCTTTTTTCCTTTTTTAACGATATCTATTGATGTTGAAAAATAGCCTGAGATAGATCCCTTCTCCATTACACAAGGAATAGTAATCAGAATCTTTCCTTCATGCTTTTTGGCAAGTATTATAATATCTGTGTTACAGAAATATGCCTTGTTCATTGACTGATTTCATAAATCTATATTTTCTACAATTGCAGTAGCTTAGATTTCTCAGAAAAAATGGAGAAGAACCTCACTTAAGCCCAGTTTAGAAGGTGTGGGTTAGAGCATTATCCTCACAAATAGGATTTGTAATTTGTCAGACTGAAGAATTATTTATGTGCCCATTTCCATCCATTAAAATTGTACGTAAAATCAATAACTTCCTACAGCATTAGTATTAGTCGAGCAGGTCTAATGTGCAAATTTGTTCATGTGACAGCTGCAGTGATGCTGATTATGAGAATCCTAAAATCTTGAGAGGGAAAAAACTTCTATTCCATCAGCTTTGCAGTGAAATGGAACAAGAGGTGCCCCCCAAATATTTTCTTATTAAAACTAAAATATGTAGGGATTGATATGACTAAGGAGATTCCTTTTTGAATTGCTTTGATAAACCCAGGAGAAACCAAAACATTTATCTTTTTGACATTTTAAATGAGTTACTTGCAATGTAGGTAGCTAAGACCCAACTTAGATTTAGGAATTTGCTAGATAACTTCAAGTTATATATACACTCAGACAGATACCACTTTGTAGCTATAGCTTCAATCTGATTGCATTCCAGTGTTTAAGAACTGACATACAGCTTTGTTACTCTGAGAAAACAGTACTTTACATTTATAGTGTACCTTTTAATTCAAATATCTCAAAGGACTTTACTAGCAGAAATAAAGCTTGAACTATTTTGTAACATCCTCTTTTCACTTTTGATATTGTTTTCTCACTCCTCTATCTCAGTCAAGCTATTAAATTTATGCACGTGTTTTTGTTTTCCTTTACAAGTTGTATGGACTTTATCTACCTGACTGAGAGTTTCTCTTTTCATAAACATTTAACATGCACACAAATGTACACACACTATCTAAAGCATTGATATAGACTGCCTTACTGTGCTGGACTCTTTCTATTTTAAATCAGTAATCTCTAATGGATAATAATTATTAAGAAATACAAACCCAAATAAATATTATAGCAAATATAAAAAAAATAGAAAGAGGGTCAGTGTGCTCATTCTGTTAAAGCCAAGGAAAGGCAAAGGTAATCAGACTGCTGAAGACAGTCTAGCCAGAGGTAATAAATCCCATTTCACCAGATACATAAATAAATAAATAAATAAATAAATAAATAAATAAATAAAAATAAAAGTGTTTCACATTTCTCTAAAACAGCTTTGCACATGTCAGAGCACAAATTAGTGAAGTCTAAATTTCAGCTCAAGGCTCCATGTGTCATTTAATAGCATACACTTGCTAACTGCAGCCAGAAAGTAGGTTTCCATCAGGAACCTTGAAACTCTTCATTTACATAAGACTGGGAAGTTAATTGTGCTACAGATATTCTGGCTTCCCCAGGGAATTCATTAAACATTCTGAACTTGCTGAGAATATAACTTAACTGTCATTTCTAGGAAATCAGGGAAATTCAGCTTCAGAGAGAGCACTAAGGAAAGGTAAAAGACATTATTTAGTATCAATTTGATTCAAACTTGGCTGGAGTGAGTTTAGAATACCTACTGCACTCTCATTCTAGGAGTTATTTTCTAAATATAGCTCTTACTTATAGTAACTGTTTCTTCCCTTTTAAGTTTAGGGTCTTGAGACAGCTTGTTTTGTTTTAGTTTGGTTTGATTGTTTGTTTTTTGTTTTGTTTTCTTTTATCAAGAGAATTCACACATTACTTTTAAGGGATCTATTTAAAAATAAATAAATAAATAGGGGAGAACTTAGGGTTATCTTCTGTTCTCATATGCATATTAATGTGAGTAAGCAAGTATACAGAGAGTTTATTTAAAAGGAGAAATATTCAAGACATTTATTTTAGTCATTAATGTTATTTATTAAACACAATATGTTAAAAATATCATTAAAATAACACTAAAATACCCTTATAGAACATCTCCATCAACAGACTGTAGAAATTCTTATACCAAATAATATTCTGCTTTCATAAATTACTGTGCAAGGGCTGTGGTCAAATGAAATAGCTAGAAGAGTTTCCCATGTAATAATATTTTTTTCCTCACAAAGAACTCTCAGCTCGTATAAATGTACTTTTTTCTTTGTAAATTTACATTATACAGACAAAAGTCCTTAATTGTTGGGGGGTCTGCTTATAAGTTACTGGCATTTTAATTAATTCAAGAAAATACTGCATTTTTAGAGGTTTTAGGAGTTTTATTTATTTATTTATTTCAGATAATAGAGATATTCTTGGAAAGCCTGTTATTAATAACCTACCATGACAGGAAAGAAGTGTAGAAGAGAGTTGCTAACTTATCACATCATGTGAATTGTGGTACATTAATGCTTCTGATTGCAACGTTAGAAGTCAAACCTTTGCAAATTGTCTTCATTTATCAGCTTAGAGACAACTCTGGAGTAATTCAGTTATCTCAGTACCAGCACTTGCAAGTTAGCAAATAGATGCCTACAAGGCACCATTATGGAGAAATCCATAATAAAACACTTTCTAGGAACACAACATTCTGCAGTGCCTCTCTTAAGTGTCTGTACACTAATGCACTCGATACGAGTAATAAGCAAGATGAGTTAGAGACATGCACATGCCTGGAGGACTATGAACTTATTTGGATCATGGAGACATAAGATGGTTCCCATGACTGGAGTAGTGAACTGGAAGGATAGAAGCTCTCCAGGAAGGACAGACCTGGGGAGATGAAGAAGGGGATTTCACCCTCTATGTCAATGACTAGATGTAGCATGTGGAACTCTGCCTGGGGATTGATAAGGAGCTGACTAAGAGTTCATGGGTCAGAATTAAAGTCAATACAGGGAAAGGTGACATTATAATGGAAGTCTGCTACAGCCCCCCTGACCAAGAAGAACAAAAGGACGAGGTCCTCCACAGATAGGAGCAGCATCAAGTTCACAAGTCCTGGTCCTCATGGAAACTTCAACCACCCTGATAACTGTTGGAGAGACAACACAGCAGGGCATACGAAACCCAAGAAATTCCTGATAACTTCCTTCTAATTACAGAGGAGCCAAAAATAAGAGGTGTCATGCTGGACCTCATTCTCACCAACAAGGAGGGACTTGTGGGAAATATGAAAGTCAAAGGCAGCCCTGATTGCAGTAACCATGAGATAGTATGGTGGTTTTACATGGGTAGGCAACCGAGCTCTACCACAACCACTCTCTCACTCCCCCTCCTCAAAGAGGAATGGGGAGAAAATATGATGAAAAGGGCTCAAGGGTTGAGATAAGGACAGGGAGATCCTGCAGTAATTATTGTGACAGGCAAAACAGACTCAGCATAGGGAGATGGTAAGATTTATTGCTAATGACTAACAAGCTAGAGAAGCGAGAAACAGAGGAAAGAAACCAAAAGCACCTTCCCGCCATACACCCTCTTTCACCTCCTCCCCCCGAGTGGCACAGGGGAATGGGGGAATGGGGGCTATGGTCAGTCTATAGCGCTTCTTGGCCACCGCTCCTTCTTGGTCACTCTCATCCCCTGTGCTGTGGGGTCCCTCCCACGGGATGCAGTCCTTGCTGAACTGATCCTGCTTGGGCTTTCCACAGGCAGCAGCTCTTCAATAACCACTCCAGGTATGGGTCTGTACCATGGGGTCCATCCCTCAGGAGCAAACTGCTCCAACCTGGGTCCCCCATGGGCAGCAGCTCCTGCCAGGTCACCTGCTCCTGTGTGGGCTCCTCTCCACGGCCTACAAGTCCGGCCTGGAATCTGCTCTGGCAGGGGTCTTCCACAGGCCTCAGCCTCCATCAATGCAGGTCCACCTGCTTCACTGTGGTCTCCTCCATGGGATGCAGGGGGACAGCCTGCTTCACCATGGTCCTCACCACAGACTACAGGGAACTTCTGCTCCAGTGCCTGGGGCACCTCTCCCACTCCTTCTTCACTCATGTTGGCACCTGCTGTTCCTCACTCCTCTCACTCTCCCAGCTGCTATGTGGTGCAGCGTTTTTTTTTCCCTGTTTTAAATATGTTATCACAGAGGTGCAAAACAACATCACTTATTGTCTCAGCTCTGCTCAGCAGTGGGACCCTTACCAAATATGGGGCAGCTTATGGATTCTTCTCACAAAAGCCACCCCTATGGCCCCCTGCTACCAAAACCTTGCCACGTAAACCCACTACAGATAGTAGAGATAAAGATTCTGAAGGCAGTGAGGAGAGTGCACAGTAAGCTCACAACATGGGACTTCAGGAGATCAGATTTTGGACTTAAAAAAAATCTGTTTCATAGAGTACAGTGGGATAAAGCCCTGAAGAACGGCCTAAGGAAGCTGGTTAGTATTCAAGGATCACCTTCTCCAAGCTCAGGAGTGATGCATGCCAACAAAGAAGTCATATGAAAACATCAGGAGGTCTGCATGGATGATCGGGGAGCTCCCAATAGAACTTAAACAGAAAAAGGAAATGTACAGAGTATAGAATCAAGGACCTGGCAGAAATGTATAGAGACATTGTCCAAGCTCCCATGGATCAAGTTAGAAAAGCTAAGTCCCAGACAGAACTGAATTTGGATAGGAACATCAAGAACAACAAGATAGTCTTTCACAAGTACCTCAATGACAAAAAGGAAGACTAGGGAAAATATTGGCCCTCTCCTGAAGGAAATGGGAGACCCAGGTACCAAATGCCTCTTTCTTTGCCTCAGTCTTTGCCAACAAGATTGGTCTTCAGGAATCCCAGGTCCCAGAGACCAGGCTGAAAGGGTAGAGCAAGTAAGATGTTGGTGGAAGAGGATTGGGTCAGGGAATTCTTAAGTAAACTGGACATTCATAAGTCCATAGGCCCTGATGGGATGCACCCAAGAGTGCTGAGGGAGCTGGTAGATGTGATTACAAGACCATTCTTAATAATCTTTGCTCAATAGTTGCAAATGGGAGAAGTACCTGAAGTCTGGAGAAAAGCAGATGTTACTCCTATCTTCAATAAGGGTGAGAAGGAACTGGGAAACCACAGGCCTTATGTCCATCCCTGGGAAGATGAAGGAACAGCTAATCCTGGAAGTCATTTCCAAACACATGAAGGACAAGGAAATCATCAGTAGTCAACAAGGATTCAGAGAGTGCCAGGAAATCATCAGCCTGATAGATGAGGGCAGAGCAGTGGATACTGTATTCTTGGACTTCAGTAAAGCCTTTGATATGGTCCTTCGTAAGATCCTTGCAGTGAAGCTGTTGAAGTATGAGCTGGATAAGACAATGGACTTAAAACTTGCTGCACAGCCAGACCCAGAGGGTAGTGGTGAGAGAGGAACAAACTGTAGTTGGAGGCAAGTAATGAGCAGAGTAGCACAGAGGTCAATACTAGGTCCATTCATGTTTAACATCTTCATCAGCATTCTGAGTGATGGGGAAGATTGCAGTCTCAATAAATTCACAGATGACATGAAATTAGGTAGAGCTGGTGATTCAAATAAGGCTGTACAGCTATCAAGAAGAATCTTGACTGGCTGGAGAGGCGGGCTGACAAAAATCTTAGGAATTTGTAAAAGGTGAAGGAAGTACAAAGTCCTCAACCTCTGGAGGAGCAACCTCAGGTACCAGTACATTCTGGGGGCCACCCAATTGGAAAGCATTTCTGCTGATAAGGACCTAGGAGTCCTGGTAGACATCAAGTTGAACATAATTCAGCAATATGCCCTTGCCACTAAGAAGGTTAACGGTCTTGATCACTGCATTAGTCTAAGTATTGCCAGTAGCTCAAGAGAGGTTATCCTTCTGCACTACCCAGCACTATACTTAATGTGCCAAGAAGATGAAGCCAGGCTCTTTTCAGTAGTGCCCAGTGCCAGGACAGGAGGCAATGGGTACAAACTGGAACACAAGAGGTTCTGTCTGAACGTTAGAAAACACCATGCTTTGCAGATGACAGAACTCTGGAAAAGGTTGCTCAGAGAAGTTGTGGAAGATACCTGGAGATCTCCAAAAGCAGCCTGGACATGGCCCTGGGAAACCTGCTTTAGGTGTGCCTTCATGAACAGGGAAGTTGCACTAGATGATCTCTAGAGACCCTTCCAACCTTCAACCAGTCTATGATTCTGAGTAATTTCCTGGTTATATCCAGGATGTAGTCCAAAAAGTGGAATATCAGTACAACAACAACATGAAAATATTAACCTTAATATTTGCCATCAAATCTTCATGGAGCTCTAAAATAAAATAATTTTTGATCTCTATATTTTCATTAATATCTATGTCCTCTTTGTTAAAGGCACGTTTCATTCCTTACTGTGATACTGTATGGTGAAAGAAGAGTAATGATTCTATTTAAAATACCAGTTTTATAAGCATTTGATCTAGCCTCCTTCTGTTGTTGTAGAAGAGAGATGCATGTCCAGAGGACAATTTGTGAGGGATTCAATTGTCTGAAAACAGGTACCTTATGCTATTTCTGGGAAAATAAATAAATAAATAAATAAATTATTAAAAAAAAAAAAAGTATTTTAATTCCGTGCCCTGCATTGTATCTGCATATATGACACCATTGTTTCACTCTACAGCCAGTGAAACTCTTTTCAGTATAGTTAATGATGTTTATACAACTATTTATCTGCCTTAATGTTGATATATGAATTCAGCTGAGCAGCCAAAGAACTATACTGATTGGGTATCCAGTGATTTAATAGAAGCTTAAACTCCTAGCTCACATATAAATACCTAGATTAAACTAAAGTTAACAAAGAAAGCTAGTGCAGTTCTGAAAGCAGAGATGAGCATTATCACAACTAATTTTTTGTTGTTGTTGTTGTTGGTAGAAGCCTCAGTTGCTACTCTAGACTCTAATCAGAGATATGATGAAGTATGCAGACCCTGACTTTGCTTACTTCATGAAGTAAGCAAATAGAGAAAAGTGATTCCTTTTGTGTGTCCTAGATTAATTTTAGATTAGATGGTTATTTTATAATCTCTGAAGTAACCTTTGAAAAAGCATAGAGTAGGTGAAAACTTTATAACTTTCCATTATTTAAAATAATGTTTCTTCTGAGATAAAATATGAATAATACATATATTTAAAATAATAAATAATCTCCCATTCTAAAACAAGAAAAATAAATATCCTGCTTTATTGAGGGATCGATAAAGTTGGTTTCTCATGTAATTGAAAACAATGTGACTCACTTCTCAATGTAAATAATTTAGTAAAATTCCACTACCTTATTGAAGACTTTGTTATTTTTATTTTTATTTTATTTTGGTTTCTAGTTGAATTTCTTCAACTAGTTACTACTATCAATGAAATATATATATAACAGACAATAGCTATCTATTTATATATATATATATATACGAACATATATATATATATATATGAAAGGAGCATAGAAATCCTTGTCATTGTATCATGAACTACCTACATGGTCCAATTTGTTTTATGGGAGCTGCAGCAGGGATTATGTACATACTGAGATTACACTTCATTGTCATATACTCTCATGTACTGTACTTGCTGTTTATTTTGTTGAACATGGAAATTAATGGGGACAGCATCATTTTTAGTTCAGTGAGATGAAGAAATAGAAATGTTCAAATGATTTTATTTGTTATTTGTTTATTTATTTATTTATTTTATTGCTATATTTGCTTCTAATGGGGATACATGAAAGAAAAAGAAAATTTATCAGAGAAACCTTTCTTTATATGGACTTATTTGTTACATGGGAAGAAATTCTGAATACATTGGTCGGTACATTTTTTAAAATACAATTCAGAGCTTCTTGTTTGCATTTTGTATTCTGTTAGTTATATTCATCAACCACCATATATTCATGGTGGCCAACATATTGATAAACATTGACCCTTTTAGGCAACTAGAACACCAGGACTATAATGAAAATATTTGTGCCATGTCAGTAAGGAGTAAAAAAAAAAAAAAAAAAAAGTTTGTTTCTCTGAGATTGCCCTTCACCTTATTTTAGAAAAAAAAAAAAAAATAAAAACAGAAAACTTAATCTCCATTTACTGCTAAATCAGTTTCAAAGATTTGTTGTCATTTTTTTGTTGTTTTGTTTTGTTCTTTTGTTTGTTTGCTTCAAATACAGATATGCGACAGTATACATACTGAGATGTCTGTGATATTTGTGATTCTCATTAGGACACAAATATGGAAAAGAAATAAATTTTTGCAATAAGTAATGGATATCAGATGTTCTTTGAATAGATGTTCTCTATCTCTTTCAGTAATTCCAGAAACCTAAAATAACACTTTTCCCTAGGTGTACCATGAGGAAAGAGATACAACCTATCTCTACAAAAATGTTTAAACTCACTTAAGGTCATGTTTATTCTTAAAATTTCCTGTATTCTAAAATATATTCTAAAGTAAATTTAGAATATCAAAAATATCTGCTTAGTGAAAAGCGTGCCACTTTCCTGAAAAGTAGTTTATAAAAACAGAATAAATAGACAGGCATTTGAACTTCATTTAAGACCTCTAGGGAAGCTCAACAAATGCACTGTGTGCAGGAGAATAGTCAGAATATCATTGTAGTGATAATCTTCTCATAAAAGTCTAACCATATGTTGTAAACAGCATTTGTTTTCAGAGAGACTGAGATGCTAACCTTCATCTTTCAAGATCATCCTATTTAATACCTAAAGAGACCTTTTTCCAACAACTTTAATGAGTCTGTATGGTCTTAGAATTATATAAATGTGAAGAAAACAAGAAAAATAAAAAACACTTCTGTCTCGATGATTTTATCATGCAGATGAAAGGAAAAATGAATTGAGTGCTTTACTCAACTTTCTGATTTTTTTTTATTTTTATTTTTATTTTTTGCATTTCCATATTTAGATGGACAACAAAAGCAATCAGATTATGATTATTATTTTTTTCAACTTTTATACTTAAAGTCAGTGCGAGTCATGTGCACACACAAAAAGACGCATCTGTATGTAAACAGTAATTCATTTTTAGATGAGAAACAAGAGAGAGAGAGAAGAAAAATATCTGATTATTTAAATTTTAGAGAGTACTTCAAAAAGGATTGTGCAGACTATGAGTCAAGATTATACTCAGAACGTCTGTGAAATTCTGATCAACATGATTCATGATTAACATGACAGTAATTCCCTGTGCACTATGATGAAAGCCTAATCATTACTTTTTGCAAAAATAAATGTGTCCATTCAAACAGATTAAATGCATATGCAATGACCTTTAACATCTGTATAATATTTAATTCATAAGCCTTGTCTGTCCAGAGGTGAAATATACATTTCTTTAAGGTGCTTACTATCCTTATGAACTATCACTCTTCAGTCTCCTGTTTTATTTCTATAAACTATAATGCTTTTCATTCATTCCTTATTAGAAATTAGAAAATTTCTATAAAATTGCCATTATTAAATAGGAAATCTGGATCAAAGTGAAGTCTTATAAGTGAAGTCTTTAAATTCATTTTTTACTGAATAAGGTTGCCCCAGACCACCAAGCCTTTAAACAGAGTCTGTAGAAATAAGGCATTAACCATAACATTGAAAGTTTAAATTTAGGAACTACGTAAGATAATTGGACATACAGATGAGGGATGAATGGGACCAGATGAGTGCATCCAACGATGCTGAGAGAGCTAGCTGATGACACTGTAAAGCAGCTTACTGTCATCTTTGACATGTCATGGTGATGAGAGGAGTTGCTGAAGATACCCATGTAATGGTTTTCTTTCAAGTAGGGCAAGGAGGATATGGGGAATTAGAGGTCAGTCAGCTTAACATCTGTTCCAAGGAAGGTCATGAAACCATTTCTAAGCAAAGGACCAGAAGGTGATTGGGAACAGCAAGCATGGGTTTACAAAAGGCAAATCATACTTGACTAAGGTGAGTGCCTTCTGCAATGACTGTCAGTGCAGATATGGTGAGAGCAGTGGATGCTGTATACCTAAAGTTAAAAGTTTTTAACAGAGCTCACTCGTAATATAGTAAAATTGGAGATAAAGGGACTTGATTAGCAAATAAGGTGGATAGAAAATTTGCTGGGCTGTTGGACTCCAAAGGAAGTGATCAGTGGTAAAAAGTCCAACTGGTGGCATCCTCAGAGATCAATACATAAGACTATTTTATGTCATCATTAACAACCCACATGATGGTATAGATTTCATTTTCATTAAGTTTGCAGAGGACGCCAGAGGGATCACTGATACACTCAAAGGTAGGTCTGATATTCAAAGGAACTTCAACACTCTGGGGAAATAGACTGACAGGGATCTAATGAAGTGCAGCAAAGAAAAATATGGGAAAGAAAAACCTAGGTGTAGTGTGGCAAGGTTTTGGTAGCATGGGGGCCATAGGGGTGGCTTCTGTGAGAAGAATCTAGAAGCTGTTCCATGTTAGATGAGGGCCCCACCACTGGCCAGAGCTGGGCCAATAAGTGATGTTGTTTGCACCTCTGTGAGAGCATATTTAAGACAATAATAATAATAATAAATAATTAATAATTAATGCTGGGGAACAGCAGCTGGGAGAGATAGAAGTGAGAAAGAGCCTTGCAGGCACCAAGGTCAGTGAAGAAGAAGGGGGAGAGGTGCTCCAGGCACCGAAGCAGAAGTTCCCCTTTGGCTTGTGGTGAGGACCACAGGGGAGCAGGTGGACCTTTCCTGACGGAGGCTGCAGCCTGTGGAGGACCCCCACCAGAGCAGATTCCAGGCCAGAGCTGTAGGCTGTGGAGAGGAGCCCACACAGGAGGAGGGGGTCTGGCAGGAGCTGTTGCCCATTGGGGACCGAGCTTGGAGAAGCATGCTCCTGATGGATGGACCCTATGGTACAGAGCCATATCTGGAGCAATTCTTGAAGAGCTTCTGTCTGTGGGAAGCCCCTGCAGGATCAATTCGGGAAGAACTGCATCCCGTGGGAGGGACCCCATGTTGGAGCAGGGGAAGAGAAGGAGCAGTGGAGATGAAATATTACAGACTGATTGCAACCACAGTTCCCCTGTGTTGCTCAGGGGGAGCAGGTGAAAGAGGGTGGATGGGGGGAAGGTGTTTTTGGCTTCTTTCCTTTGTTTCTCGCTTCTCTAGCTTGTTAGTAATAGGCAATAAATCTTACTATCTCCCTAATTTGAGTCTGTTTTGCCCATCACGATAATTGTTGAGCGATCTCCCCGTCCTTATCTCAACCCTTCAGCCCTTTTCATTGTATTTTCTCCCCATTCTCCTTTGAGGAGGGAGAGTGAGAGAGCGGCCGTAGTGGAACTCGGCTGCCCACCCAGGTAAAACCTCCACACTAAGACAGAATAAGCCTATGAAATACTATAAGCTGGAGGACAAGTAAATAGGAAAGTTTAAAAATCAAAATAAAATAAAATAAAAAAACTACCTAATTGACAACGTGTTAAACTTGAGTCAGCAGGATGGCAGCAGGATGGCCTTGCAGCAAAAAAAGGTCAGTTGCTTACTGGCAGGGAGAGTACAAACAGCAGGTGAAGGGAAAGGATTCTTCAAGGCTCCCCAGTACAAGAAAGACATTAATAAACTCAAGTGAGTTCAGCAAAGGTTAATCAAAATGATTAAGGGGCTGTAGAAGAGAGGTTGAAAGAACTGTGATTGTTTATCCTTAAGAGTAAAAGGGTAGGCAAAAAAAGATCTTATTGTTTTCTTCAAACACTTATTGGGAGGTTATAGAGAAGATGGAACCAGACACTTCTCAGAGGATCATATTGAAAGGGCAAGAGGAAATAAACAAAAGCTAGAACATAGGAAATTCCAACAATATATAATGGGAAAAAGTTTTATGTATTGGTCAAACACTCAAACAGTTTTCTGAGGAATGTTATAGGATCTTCATCCTTGAAAATATTAAACACTTGAGCATAGAAAGTCCTAACCAAGATGATTTAACTGTCCAACCACAAGAAGAAGAATGGACAAAATGAACCAAGATGTACCTTCTGATTAATATGATTCTGTGGTTAAATGTCTTTCATTGCATTTTGTTCCCAAATCTGCAGAAGAGTGCAAGAGCTTGACATGAGGTGAGACCTTGTCGTGGTCTGTAGCTTCCTCATGAGGGGAAGTGGAGGGATCTCTTCTCTCTGGTGATGAATAATAGGATCCAAGGAGATGGCATGAAACTGTCAGGGAAGGGTCAAGCTGGATATTAGGAAAAGGATCTTAACTGAGAGGGTGGTTGGGCACTGGAATAGGCTCCCCAGGTGAACCTGGCTCAACCTGCTGGAATTCAAGAAACATTTGGACAATGCTTTCAGAAGTATGGTATGATTTTTGGTTGGTCCTTTGTGGAGCCAGGAGTTAGGCTTCATGATATTTGTGGGTCCCTTCCAACTCTGATATTCTATGACCCTATTATATGATTCTATGATTCTTCTATCCCTTAATCAGGAATCCTCACTGTAATGTTTTATCATTTTCTTTAAGCTTGTTTTATGGGGATATTGGTTAAAATCCTTGAAAGCTAGAGATCTAGAGACAGTAAAATATAAGTTATTTATAATTCTGTAAATGAAAGGAGATATTATAACCTCCATGAAAAGCCACTGTACAGTCTGTTTCCTGCAGTATTTGTGTTTTACCTTTGTGTTTGTGTCTTTATATCATAAAGTTTAGGGGTCGAGGTGCAGTGGTCATACCCAGCTGGGCAGCTGAACTCCACCACAACAGCTCTCACTCTCCCTCCTCAAAGGAAAACTGGAAGAAAACACAATTAAAAGGGCTCAAGAGTAGAGATAAGGACATGGATATCACCCAACAATTATTGTCACGGACAAAACAAATTCAGCATAGGGACATTAATTTAATGCATTGCATATTACTACCAACCAAAGTGGTGAAAAACTAAAAACAAACGACGAACAAAAAACACCTTCTGCCAGTGCACCCTTCTCTATATCTGGCCCCTGAGAGGCACAAGGAAGGGAATGAAGAATTGGAGCTGTGGTCAGTCCTTAACACTTCATCTCCACCACTCCTTCATGGTCACTTTCTGCCCCTGCTCCAATGAGGGGTCTCTCCCTCGGGATTCCATCCTTCCTGAACAGATCCTGAGTGGGCTTCCCACAGGCAGCAGCTTTTCAAGAACTGCTCCCATACAGGTCTGTGCTACAGAGTCTATCTGTAAGGAACAAACTTCTCCAACATGGATCTCCCATGGACAGCAGCTCCCCCAAGATCACCTACCTGCTCTTACATGGGCTCCTCTCCACAGGCTGCAGGTCCATTCCGGAGCCTCCTCCAGTGGCAGTTCTCCATTGGCCAGCCTACTCCAGGCCACATCCACCTGCTCCACCATGGGCTCCTCCATGGACTGCAGTGTGGAGATCTGCCCCGTTGTATTACCCCATCGGCTGTAGGGGAACTTCTGCTCTGGGGACTAGAGCACCTCATCCGCCTTTTTCTGCACTGACTTTATTGTTTTCAGGGCTGTTTTTCAATCCCCTCTCCCAGTTGCTGTTGCACAGCAGTTTTTTGTTTTGTTTTGTTTTTCTTTTAAATCTGTTCTCACTGAGGCACCAACAACATTGCTTATTGGCTCTGCTCTGGTGGATCTCTTTGGAGCTAGCTGGAACTGGCTCTTATGGAACAGCTTCTGGACTCTTCTCACAGAGGCCAAAACCTTGCCAGGTAAACCCAATGCAAGATGGTAACATGTCAGTGATACAAATAATCACAAATTTATTCAAACCATATTAAAGTTTATTTTCTATATGTAACTTTAGAGAATGTAAATCTAAATAAACATCTATATTGGTTGCTCATCTCTACTGGTTGGGCTTCATAAGTCTGTCAATTTGGACTTTATTGATTTGCTCTGAATATTTTAGGATATATACTGTCAATAGAAGAATTAATGCTCGCACCATCTAATCAGAATATTTTTCACATCCTGAGAGGGTGGTTGGACACTGGAACACACTTCAGGAAAGTGGCCATGGCGCTAAGCCTTCCAGAGTTCCAGTGTTCGGACAATGCTCTCAGACATATGGTTTCATTTTTGATTGGTCCTGCATGAAGCTAGTAGTTGGTCTTGGAGATCCTTGTGTGTCCCTTCCAACTCAGGATATTCTATGATTTTATAATTCTAATTTATCCACTTCAATGCAGATGCCCTGCTGTTTTCTCGGAGCTGAAATCATGAAAGACCAAATATTAAAAAAAATAAAATAAAATAAAACATTTAAATAAATATTCTGACATAGTCTTATATCAACTTAGAGCATTATCAGGACAAAGGATCAAATATGTTGATGTGCTTTGTTGGCAATATTGCACTCAGTTTCGTTGTTCATATTTAAGCTACCAGAATTGTCATTGAAAACTTTTAGCACAAGGTGTAGTATTCTTTCATAACTCCATCCGTCTTGTACTGCTGTTCACAGACGTGCACTTTTTACCAGAAGTCTGATCAGTCCTATGTTTGAAAGACTTATGTCAACTCCACTCAGGACATAGTGTTTAAAGTGCAGGAGTAGACACTATTGCAACTCATTTTTCTATTAAACTTGATTAGATATTTAACCTTTATGACAGATGTCATCCAGATCCTCTGTAACAGACAAATCTGGAACTGAAATGTTACAGAATGCTGGAGGCTTCACAGTTTTCCCAATTACAAATAAGGTTTCATTTTCACTAGTTATTTTACCATTAAGTAGTATATTTCTGTGCTCTTTTGCCAATTTTCTGTCATTATTTTTGTCTGCTCCTGCACTCTGTGCATATAAACCAGTTTTAAAATCAGTCCTCTTATTTTCTCTCTCAGAGTTTGTTCATTAACATAACATCCAATAAATTAAGTTGGCATATTCCGTCAAAGATTATTCAATATTTTTCATGTTAGTGTTTTTTTTTTTTTTTTTTTCTATCAAGAGAACTATTTAGAAATTGAATATGTATTTTCTCCCCCCCATACCCCATTCTTTCTGGGGGGAGGGGATGTGTATTAAAAAAAAAAAAAAGAATAAATAAATATTCAGAACCCACCAGCTTATTTATTTAATTAATTAGTTTATATACAGTATGTAATATCTTCTTGAAATCCCAATGCATATGTCCAATCTGCAAAGTGGAAAAGAAAACTTATTCAGATTGAATTCCTGTATTTATTCACAAGTTTTTTTTTCTCATTTGCTTTTTCATTTAACTCTTGCCTACCTTGTCATTCAGTTTTCCAGTCTTCTTACTGTTGGGTGTTCTGTGTATTATTTTGGGTGTCAACCAGAATTACTTACTATAACGTTCTCACTCCTTTTCACATTTTTTCACAAGTTAGAGAAGTTCATTCTCTTGTGTGGTCTTTATCTGTTTTTGTTGTTGTTTGTTGTTTGTTTGTTTGTTTGTTTTGCTTTGTTCTTCTTTTTTTTTCTTTCCTATTGTTGATACTGTTATTTAGTCTTCCCTTCCTTCTCTCTCCCCCTCCCCCAATTAGTCAGTTAGTCTACATCTCTTCCTTCTTTTTCTGCCTCTACAGATACTACATCATACATTTAGTTAGACTAAAACAGCTTTAAGGCTCTCAGAAAATTATATTGTATAAAAGCATTAAAGAGAATGTAATGTTTTTCACACACACACACACAAAAATAAAATCTTTAGGCCATGTCTTCTGTTAAACTACTAACTTTAGTGATTCTATTTGTTCCTTGGCTGCCAAAAATAGCCCAAAGCATTTAATTTGTACAGTAATCTTTTCATCATATTGTTTACTTACGTGATTACTTCAGTTTATTTCATTTTCTTTGTGACCAAATTCTAAACAGAAATGAACTTTCCTTTGTGTTCGTTAAAAATTCAATACCTTTTAAAAACTGATTCCAAGAAAATATGCAATTTTGCATATGACACATGAGCTAACAGCTGGAAGATATATATTTTTTAAATTAAGATTAGTGGATTTTGAATATAGCTCAAATAAAGAACTCGACTACATGGTAGCCAAAATATATGGCAACAGTTTTTCAGTGGCTCTGTAAGCTGGTCCCTTAATAACGTGACCACTTAGTAAACCTTAATACTTATGGAAATACTTATGCATGAAGACATGGACATTAGCTACTTATTTGAAATTAAAATGTCATAAATTTAAGAGAAAAGATAAAAAAAAAAGTTATTCTAAACTAATTTTTTCTTTTTCTTTAAAAACTGAAAAATACATTGCTCCTTAAAGAAATGAACATGTGTAAAAAGTTATATTTTTTAAGAAAGTCACAAAAGTTTTTTTAATAATAAAAAAATACATTATCTTTTGAATGTCAAGAATTATTAATAGTCAAATTTAAGAGCTAAATGGCGAATTAATGCCTTCATAAATCAATATGGTATCTGCTGTAAAACCAGGCTTTGTGTGAATTTTTCTTACTCAACTTTAGACAGTCTGTTTTTGAACTTATGATGATTTTGAGAGATGTTTCTGGTAAATGAATCACACAACTTTTTGTATAACAAACTCATTTTTAGTCACTTGCTATACATCTATTTAAACATATAAATATGCATTCTGCACACAAGTAGATCCTGCCTTAAACAAAAGACTTAACCTTGAATTTTCCCGAATCAATGCAATTTGTGTTAAATAGCATAAAAATGACTTTGTAACTGCTTTTTTAACACTGAAATATGATGAAATCAAACCCTGCTTAACAATCCATTATGACATGCATGCAGAACCTTGCACTGAACATACTCTGTTCAGAAATTCCTATTATCTAGATATAAAGGTTATTTATTTTTTGTCATTTTACACATGAGGATTGTTTTTGGGAGGGGAGGATTGGCAGTATGATCAAATATCACATATCAGGTGCTGAATAGTGGGAAAAGAAGCTAGTTCAATGTTAATATGTAGATGCCTATAGGACACAAAGACAACTTGCAGCTTATGGCTTTTTTCAAAGTCTAGAAACTTAAAATGTGTGATGAGATGACTGAGTATAGCAGAAATAGACCCACTTTTTGCATTATGTTATTTCAAACAACAAAAAATATAGCCAATAAGAGTCTTCTGAGAGCATTACATTTCCCTCTATGAGGGAAATGTATAGTGTATTATGGGTGAGAGACATTTTGCCCAAGAAGAGAAGTCTTTTACAAGCAAATAAGTTTGTTGACATATTTTCACTAGGTGATTGCAAATCTTCTCACTCATTGCATCATATTAACAGTTTTTCTTTGTTTGTTTGTTTGTTTTGTTTTGTTTTTCTTCCATCTTCCTTTTTGGAATATATATCTACGCATAATATTGAAAAATGACATTATTTGGCAGATCAGTAGATGACTGGTTCCTCAACAGAGAGCAAAAAGTCTGTGGCAGGGCTTGTAAAATAAGAACACAAAACCCATCACTCTCTCCAATTCCATGCTTGAAGTTATCCTACAATGCATCAAAAAGTGACCTCATATATCACATCAAACCCTGGTGTCAGAGAGACACCTATGCCCCAGATTTATTACTTATTACATTCTTATGTCATATCAAAATAAGCAGCATCTTGTTATAACCTGATGTTAACAGGCAATTGCTTAGAGGTGAAAAAGGTGATACTAAAGTTTGAGGTGATCGGTGCTCTGGTTTTGTTTGCTGTGACATGACCCAGAATCTTTGCTTTTTATAACAAGGTTGATGAAATGACAAGGTTGATTTCAAGAAAGAGATGAGAAATGTTGCTTAAAGTAAAAATAGCAAAGATGTCGGCATGAGAGCTCAGCAATATGTGTTGTCCCAGTGATTCAATACAGTAGATATATGCATAATTTTTATAGGGCCAATGTTCTTGTCCCCTAGAAGGATGGGGAAAGAGAATAAAAATGGAAAATTGTAGAAAATCATGTGTTGAGATAGTGGGTTGGGTTTAATAAGTTAAAAAAATAAAAAATAAAAAAGAGAGAGGAGGAAACAACCAAAAATGAAACCAGAACAAAACAAAAAACAAGGTAATGCAATTTCTTACCACCAGATCACCAATGCCTATCTAGTCCCTGAGCAATGACACCCCTGGCAAACTTCTCCTCCAGCTTTTATTGCTGAGCATGATATCATATGGTATGGAATATTATGGAATATCCTTTTATTCAGTTTGGGTCAGCTTCCCTGGCTGTGTCCTCTCCCAGCTTCTTGTGCACTCCCAGCATCTTTGCTGGCAGGGCAGCATGAGAATAAGAAAGGACCTTCACTTACTGTAAGCACTGCTCATCAACAACTAAAACACCAGTGTGTTATCAACACTATTATCACTATAAATCCAAAACATAGTAACATACCAGCTACCATGAAGAAAATTAGTTATCCCATACAAAACTAGCACATAAATCTATTGGATTTTTGGATTACTTTAACTGAAATGTAGAACTGATACTTGTTCAGAGTCTGACTCCCAGTTTTGACAAACAACTCCTGCTTCATTGTGTGTTTCTTCAAAGCTATCAAAGATTCTTGCACTACAGTGAAGATACTTTTGATATAGGATAACTGAAGTTTTTAAAACAGAAAATATATTAAAAATAGTATATAAAAAAAAAACTTTTTTTTTTTTTAATTGCTCTTTTTAAAAATAAAGGTTAAGAACACCAACAACAAAATATATTACATCTTCTTTTCTGTATCTCTGAACATAGCCAATATATGCTGTTAAAGCAGTGACCTTCACAGACAGAACATTTTTTTTTCCTTTCAAAAGATGAAGGGTGGGGTGTTTTGTGATTTAGATAACCTTCATTCACAGCTAGTTAACTAAGTATTGGATTTTATAAAGAAATTAAGACACCAGTAATTTGGATTAGTAGTGTTTGCCATCATTCATACTCAATAATTGAGGTCACAGGGATTATAAACTCTAATGTGTCAAATTGAATTCACCAGCAACACATCTAAAATCTTTTAATTATCTGCTTTGGGGGCAATGGATTAACTAGAACCCGTCAGTAATGAATAGACATTGTGTTTACTTTTTCCTCTTTTTTTTTTTTTTTTTTTTTTTTTCTCTACTTTTTTATTTGGCAACTGACAATTCTTTAGCTAATAAATATAAAAATAAAATCTAAACCATACCCTTCCTGTTCCTTAAGAGGTTTTATATCACCATTTAATTACAGGCACTGTATATCTGCATCCCCTGCTACATAGTGTATAACAAGTGGAGAAAATCATAGATCTTTGTCACTTTCAGTCATTTATCATAAAGAATTATATTAGAGATGCATATTTAAAATGTAATTCAGTTTGGTCATAAAGTGATAACTAAAAAGACAGATGTACCGAGAAAGATATATAAGTTGTTAGACTGTTTTCCATTTCATTTCCTTCCTAACTGATCTTAAAGTCTTTCTTAAAGTTTTTTGTTGATTTCTGTTGCTAGAAGACAGAAATAGTTCTTATTTTCTTCATTTTCTTTTCATTAGTCTTTTTCACATTCAGTAATGAAACACCGTCAAAAATCTCTCACCCAAGATCTTAATAATAAACTTAATTAGTATTGCCTTTTTAGTTGCTAGGAGGTTTTATCTTGGATTATATTGTAGTGTTGTTATCGATTTGTCTTTTCAAAACTGGAGGTCCAGTTTTAGCTGCTATTTATTTAGAAACTATAAAATACACTAATAAACAACAGAAACATTAACTTCAGAAAATGTTATGTTGCTAATATCTTCCAGAATTACAAAAATAACAAAAAAAATATAAATGTTAAATATATATAGCTTTCCTATCTACCATTTTATTCAGATGGGAAATTATTATGTTACCCAAGACTCTGTTTTAGATTTGTATTTTAAAATCATACATTTCTATTTTGTATATGAAATCTCTCAGATTTAGTTTTTGATCAAAAATGATTATAAAAGGAGAAAATACGTTTGTTGACTTAGGTTTTAGTCTGTCTCAGGTTCCCACTCTGGTGTTTTTACTTGGTGATTAAGGATCTCTGGTTCAAGTCCTGTAACTGTGTTGAATATTTAAGACATCAATAGGCATTATATTTTAGATGATGGAACTCATGAGAGAATAAGAGATAAGTAAGAAAGAACCATTCTACAGTAACAGGTATTCATCTAACCAAATTTAGATATTTATACTGTTGATGTCTACATCTGAACAAATAATTTAAAATCCCTTCTTAGCTAATGGAAAGAATATGTGCTTCTGTGACATTATTCATCTCATTCTGAAGCAAACACCTAAAAAAGATTGGGTGAATCAAGACTTGAAAGTAGCTATTTCTGAATACAGGATATAAAATGTGATTAGCTGGCACATAGACATGTACCCTGAGGATTGTTCCAAGTTAGATGAGAGATTTTTTTTTCACTCAACAACTGACTCAAGTTTACAAAGCCAAAACAACAAAAAGCATGCAAATGGAGACAATGGCATTGAATATTGAGTATTGTCATTCCATTAATATCTGTGAGATAGTAGGAATTAAAAGGGGAAGATAGAAAGATAAATGCTTATGACAGAAAAATGATATACATGAAAGTTTGTTACAGAATTTCAAAGACCTTACTGAGGTTTTGTTCTTCCATTTCCTTTCTTTATTTTTTTCAGAGGTTTTTTGACCTTCAGATCTTTTTTTTTTTTTTTTTTTCCTTTTTTTCTCTTTTTTTTTTTTTTCTAATTAATTCCTTCATATGCCCTAGCATGCAGAGTAGTATACATAATCCACAGTTTCTACCAGGTTTTTCAGAGCAGTCTTTAAAACAATAAATTGCAGGTACTTTGGTAACCATTTCATTATTCATGAAATGATCAAATGCAAGTAAATACGTAAGCTGAGTAAATAATTTTCTCATTTTCAAGGATTTTTTTTGTAATATTCCAATTTTTATGGTTAATCTATATAGTTGTCCAATGTTTCAAGTACTTTAGTAAAATGCACTAACACAAGATGATAGAAGGATCAACCTTACTCACTGTTATTTGGCAATGGTTTGCTGGTTTACTGTGGCAGTAACTTTCATTATTTAATGGAAATCAATGTCACATTTTGGTGGCAAAGCTTCATCTTCTCAAGACTTTATTACACAATTGAAATGATTAATTACTGTTGATTGGAATTTGTCCAAGGACATAGTCACTTCCACATGTCCCTGGATTTAACAGCCACCTTTTTGAAGCTCAGAAAAATCTAGATATCTTTGTTTACCTTTTAAATAATAATTTCTGAAACAGGGGAAAAACAAACAAACAAAAAAGGCAAAAAAAAAAAAATACATAGAAAATGTGTCACTTTTTAGTCGTCATCACACAAGTTACATCTCTTTGTTTGATAACATAACTATGCAGCTAGAACTATATTTTTCCCCACAAGTTTTACAAGTAGGCATGTCTGTAATAGTCAAGCCTTATATATTATGTTTGCTTCTTTTACTGCTATTGCAGGAGTTCCCTAACTCCATTGTAGTTTTTTCTCATTAACTCCTGCTGCTACCAAGAAAATGTGACAATACACAAAAAGCTGACTGCTTCTGGAAAGGAAGAAGTTATCTTAATAACTGTGTCTTTCTATTCCCTCCTTACTGACAGGGGTGCAATAAGCTTAATTCTTTAGACAGAGATTAACCTTATTTTTCACAATTGCTTTCTTTCTTGCATGGAAAACAAACAAAACAAACAAGCAAGCAAAAAAAATATATAAAAGTTTCTCTTTCCTAATAAATCAAAACTGAATTTTGCTTAGACAAATAGATTCTTGGTGTTGATCATATCCAATGTGTGACTCCTGTGAAGATGGACATTATAACAAACAATTGGTGTTTTAGAAATACATTGAGATTATAAGGTCTTTACTTTCAAATGGCAAATATTAATTATGTGCATATTTTACCTTATACACATTACTATTTTTTTGTTTAAAGCTTAGTGAAATCATAATGAAAACAAATGATCAGATACATATTAGTCATCTATATATTCTGGATGATCAGAGTCATTTTTAAAGAAATCTCACAGAGTTCATGGGAGAGTTTAAAATAATGCTTAGAATATACTATGTTTGTATGAATCATATTAATATTCTAGGAAAAACAAAAGAACAACCAACAACAGAAACAACCCCACAACTTATACTTCATCATAATAACACAGTTGTGAAACATTATATATATATATATATATATATATACATTTAAATGGGATAGCTATATGCTCTTGGTTTATTTTGTTCTTTATTTATTACTTATGACATTATCAAATGCTAATGTTTTACATTCTTCTTCTACATACCTTCTATTGTTTGAAATAACAAATTTTTAAAGGACATTCATTTAAATTTAGAATCCTCAATATTCTTTTGCAATATTTCCAAATTATTTGTATTTAGTAATAGGCTGAACATGATTTGCTATTAAGTTAATCTCTTTTAATAATTGTTACTGCAGAAAGTAGCAAGCTTGAAAATTATCACTTAGGAATAAATATGTTCTGTAGTTGTTGATAAACCATATAGGCATCTGTTGTAATCAATATATAATAAAAAAAACAGTTATTTAATTATTTTATAATTCCATGTAATTATATATCTCAAATGGGTTTAGATTAGAATACAGAGGAAGACATTGAGTATATAGAGGTTAATTATGTTCCTCTATATTAACTATGCATAGCATGTTATCTAATTTTAAATGCAAATTAGAAAGAGATAGCATAAAATACATTTTAATTTTAAGATTGTGAAGTAATAATGATATACTTACTGCACATAGTCTTTTAAAATTAAAATTACTTTATTAATGATTACATCTATCTATTCTAGTACTCCAAACTGACAAATTATATATGAGATCTGCAAGCAATTTCTTTGATACATTATGATTATATTTTATTTTTTTTTAAAGATCAATTTATTACAAGGAAAAATAGGACTGTGTGAAGCAAGGAGCAATGATACATTAATAAATAAGTTATTTTTATCTTTTCAGGGTAATGAACATCTGGACTATCAAATTGCAGCATTATCAAATCAATAGTAGTAATCCAGTTTTTATATCTATAAGTGTTTTCCATTTCATTCCCTTTTTTCTTTTTGATAAAGAAAAATTTATTTAAGCCATAGCTTATTAGCCTTGACTACAATACTGATAACATGTGAGGGGACAGTTTTGAAAGTTATTCAATACTACAGCAGCATAGATCTCTGCGTATCTAAATAACTACCCAACTAGAAAGCAGTAGTTAGTCACAGTAGTAAGGAATATATTCTCAGAGGGCTATACGTGAAATACAGTAAATGGTACTTAACTTACAGAACTTCACTGCACATGGTCAGATCTCTTCACTTCAGAAGCTTTTTCCTAGCATGGATAATACATTGTGCACATAATGCACTTCCATTTCAGTTCCCTGTACTCCTGGTGGTTTTTTTTTTTTTTTTTTTTTTTTTTTTTAAGAAAACTTACAATTAAAAACAATAAACTGAAGAACTCTACAGAAAACAAAACAAATAAAAAAATATAGTCTACAATATATGCTACATTAAAATAATTTGGTCTGCAAGGTAAGAATAAAAAATCCCCACTTGCTTGGATGCTCTGGGTATCACATACAACTTCATGGAGTAACAATTACAAGAAAAAAAATATACACAGCCCATATGGTCTTGGCTGAATATAATCTTTGAATTAGCTTTCAGATAATGTAATTCTATATTGTAATTAATCTCTAGTGAACAAGTATGAATTAAAGCCTAAGGTTACCTGAATAGATCACTTTTTTTTTTTTTAATATTAAATAGTTAATGTATTTTATTGATATATTGGCAAAGTATCCACCAAATATCATACCTGTGCCCCTGAAGAAGCTGAGCTCTTTTAAAAAAGATTATAAATATATATTTAAAAGACTGGAATAATAATATATGTTCGTTTAATATAAATGTGAAACAACAGACTGGTTTCAGGTGAAAGTCTCCAAGAAAAATCAGACCCCTCATCCAGAGCAAAAAACTTACAGACCCAGTAGGTAGGGGGAGGGTTCTGGGCAATAAGATGAAGCAACTGGAAATAAAATTGTAATGCAAAAATTTGGGCATTTGTAACTGTCAGTGTCATTACCTACAGTATATATCATTGTACATTGCACCAGATCTTGAACTAATCTTTGTTCTTCTGAAGCCAGCTGGTTCTTCCACAGCAATTATGCTTGAAAAGTTGCTTCCAGATAGATATTTTCAATTAATAACAATCACAGAATATTTTTTACTATTTACAGTCTCCTCTTGATTGAGTTCCTTGGTATGAAATGGAAGATTTACAGTGTGGCTTTTCATAAAGTGTATAATAAACTGGCAATTGTTACTAACGTAAGAATGTTCTACAGATCTGCAACTAAAATTTTATAACCAACTGACAGAATTACTTACAGGAAGACAGAATTGACTGGCTATAACATTAATTTCACAGTTCTGCTTTGTGTCACCTACCCTTCTGAATACCACTGTTACTGGCTTTGCTACTCCAATGGTATTGTATTAATTTATGTATTACTGACATTTGGAACTTACCTAGGTAATTGAATCTAATTTAAGACTTTTTGTATTTTTAGGAATCTTTTTTAAGAGAGATCAGTTTACTAGACAGTTGTAAGAGTAAACAGGAGTTTACTATCTTTAGTTGGTTGAGTACAAGCACTTAGAAATGGGTCAATAACATTTTCTAAGAATATGCTGAAGACAGAATAGAAACGTTGTACTGAATCTGAGCTAAAACTTCAGGAGACAGCGTTCTTGGTAACATAGGAACTAGCAGACTGTATTACAGAAATAACCCAGCTGGTCTAGTATCCTGTTTCTGTTATGGCTGATGTCATAAGCCATATGATGCCATACTTCACAGAAACAGGCTCCATTAGCTAACAATCGAGTGTGACTTATTCTTTCTAAAACCTCTCAGCTGCAAAATGTATCCCAGAACTTATGATTTTGTAGTTCTTCTTTAAAGAAATAGTCTTCCAATGAAATATAAATAGAAAATATTCTTATTACCACTGTAACAGGAGCCATTGATATTTTGATATATAGAAGTTAGTAATACTGCCTAGAATCACAGAATGACTGATGTTTGAAGGGATCTCTGGAGGCCATCCAGTCTAACCCAGAAGTCTAAGAATCATAGAATCATAGAATCACAGAATCACAGAATCATAGAATCATAGAATCATAGAATCATAGAATCATAGAATCATAGAATCATAGAATGGCTTGGTTTGGAAGGGACCTTAAAGATATTTTAGTTCCAACCCCCTGCCATAGGCAGGGATGCCACTCTACATCAGATTGCTCAGTGCCTCATCTAACCTGGTCTTGAACACCTCCAAGGATGGGTATTTCTCAGTCCAAAGACTCCAGAAGTCTTTGCCTAATCTATACTGATTGTCCTGGTTTCAGTTAGGATAGAGTTATTTTTCCTCCTAGTAGCTGGTAGGGTGCTATGTTTTGGATTAGGATGAGAAGAGTGCTGATAACATGCTGATGTTTTAATTGCTGCAGAGCAGTGCTTACACTAAGCCAAGGACTTTTCAGCTTCTCGCTCTGTCCTGCCAGCGGGCAGGCTGGGGGTACAGCAAGAGCTGGGAGGGGACAGACCCGGGACAGCTGACCCAAATTGGCAAAAGGGGTATTCCATACCATCTGACGTCATGCTCAACAATATATAGGGGTGGCTAGCTGGGGTGGGGGGCCAGCTGCTCGGGGTTGGGCTGGGCATCGGTCAGCGGGTGGTGAGCAATTGCATCGTGCATCACTTGTTTGTACACATTATTATTATTATTATTATTATTATTATTCTCTATCTTAATAAACTGTCTTTATCTCAACCCACAGGCTTCACTTTCCTGTTTCTCTCCCCCATCCCAGATAGGGAGGGGGGAGGGTGAGCGAACGGCTGTGTGGTGTTTAGCTGCCAGCCGGGTTAAACCACAACACTGATCCAGAGAAGAAACCTGAGCTGTTCACTGGCAGGCTGAAAAGTTTCAAGTGGTGGAAGAGAATGAATGACAGAAAAAAAACATAGTATTTTACTCTCTTCCTGGGTACTCATGCCCCATATCTTTGTTTTAGGGGAGGAAGACTGAAGATATTCTATATATAACTGAAATCATAGAATCATAGAATTACTTAGGTTGGAAAAAACAACTAAGATCATCTGGTCCAACTTTAACCTAGCACTGCCAAGTCCAACATTAAACCACATCATCTAAGCACTACATCTACACCTTTTTGGTTGACCTTCAGGACTGATGACTCAACTAATTCCCTGCACAGTCTGTTCCAATACTTCACTACCCTTTCAGTGAAGACTTTTTTCCAAATATCCAACCTAAACCTCCCCCGATGCAACTTAAGGTTATTTAATCTTGTCACATGTGCTTGGTAGAAGAGACCGATCCCAACCTTGCTATAGCCTCTTTTAAGGTAATTGTAGAGTTCAATAAGGTCTCCCCTGAGCTTTCTTTTCTCCAAGCTAAAAAAACCCAACTCACTCTGCTGCTCCTCTTAAGACTAGTTTTCTAGAACCTTCACCAGCTTCGTTGTCTGTCTTTGGACATGCTCCAGCACCTCAATGTCCTTCATGTACTGACAGGCCCAAAACTGAACAATTCATTTGAGGTGTGGCCTCACCAACAACAGTTGTCAATATTCATGCCCTTTGTGGTTTTAAATCTCTCCAAGATATGCTGTTGCTGCTAAGCTGATAATTTTCCAGAATATATTTTGTACCATTATGAAGAAACAAATAAGAATTAAGAAACAAAAACAAAGAAAACAACAACAACAAAATAACAACCCACAGCCACTGTATTTGAATCTTTAGTATACAAACCAAACAGTGAGATTACTTGCCAAGTAGATTTTCTAGATGCATGGTGTCAGCTGGTTAATACCTGCTTGCAAAAAAAAGTTTATAAATTAGATGTTCATCTGCAAGGTCTTTGTCAAGTTAAGGGCATATTTTAAAAGAGCTGATACCAAAAAGTGACCTAAATTGAGCAATAACAGAGCAATAACAACATCCATGGTATCTGCAAGGTGTTAGAGTTGACATATGCTTGGCAAGCACTCAGACAGCTCTGAAAATCTGAATGTTTGCGATAAGTGCACTCATGCAAACTAGAAATATACATATTTCAAAACTGCTTTTTTGAGTTGAAGCAGGTGAAGTGCTGAGTGATGTGAAGAGCTGCAGTGAGATAGGGTGTTGCCTTTAAGATTTCATGCTTAGTTATGTCATTTTCTTAAAGATTTTGAGTTAGATTTTGACCTGAAATACTTTGTAAGACCAAGACACTAATGTTTTTTTTAATATTTTATAAATGTGACCTTAGGTTTTTCATTTTGTTTCAGATAAAGGAATGGAATGTTACTGTTAAAATGTCGTAAGTCAGAAAACCGAATCTCTTGATGCATAATTTTGGCACTAAGCCAGGGATAGCAAAAAGCAATTTCAAATAATTCTTCAACAGCTTATTACTTTTTAATGACTATGCTGGTTTACCTCATCTTGATATATATTTTGATAAACGTTTTGAAAAAAAAAAAAAAAACACAAAAACAAACAAACAAAAAAACACATAACTACTGATATCTATAAGCTCTTAGTGATTCATGGTGTATAAAAAAAATGAGGAAATTTGATTAAAGTATAGTGAAAAAGGAAAAACAGAATTTTACACTTGATAAGTAAGGCTATTTTTATTTCTTTTTTATTTATTTATTTATATTTTTTTTTTCTGGAGTTAAACTAAAAGGCACATGTTTATCTAATAAAGCCCTTATAATATTCAGAAGTTTCTTCTATTTCAAACATTACATTAAAAAAAAAAAAAAAAAAAAAATTAAAATCCTGCAAAATGATTTCTCATTCTTACAAAATAATGATAGGGGAAAGTGTACATGTGACTAACAGTGACCCATTGCCACAAGAAAGGCTAGTGGAGGAATCATCGAATATCTGAGTTGGAAGGGACATACAGGGATCATCGATTTCAATTCCTGGGTCCCCAAAAGACCACCCAAAAAATCAGACCATGTGTCTGAGAGTATTGTGATGATTTAACTCTGGCAGGCTTGGTGCCATGACCGCTTCCCTGGGGAGCCTGTTCCAGTGCCTGACCACCCTCTTGGTGAAGGACCTTTTCCTGATACCCAGTCTGAACCTTCCCTGTCATAGCTTCAAGCCATTCCCTTGGAATTACTGGTCAGCAGAGAGATCAGCGCCTGCCTCTCCATTCCCCCTTGTGAAGAAGTTGTAAACTGTCATTAGGTCTCCCTTCAGTCTCCTCTTCTCCAGGCTGAACAATCCAAGTGACTCCAGCCACTCCATACGTCTTCCCCTCTAGACCGCTCATTGTCTTTGTTGCCCCCCTTTGGACACTCTCTAGCAACTTTATACCTTTCTTATATTGTGGTGCCCAAAACTGCACATGGTACTCAAGGTGAGGCTGCACCAGTGTAGAGTAGTAAAGGACAATCCCTTTCCTTCATGAGCTACCAATGCAGTTCTTGATGCACCTCAGGATACTGTTGACTGTTCTGGCTGCCATGGCACACTGCTGGCTCATGTTCAGCTTGCTGTCAACCAAAATCCTCAGATCCCTTTTCTGTGGGACTACTCTCCAGCATCTCATTCCCCAGTCTGTACATATAACCAGGGTTGCCCCTTCCCAAGTACAGAATCTGGTTCTTGCTCTTGTTAAACTTCATATTGTTGGTGATTGCCTAGCTCTCTAATTTGTCTAGATCTCTGCAAAGTCTCACCACCCTCAATGGAGTCAACAGCGTCAACCAATTTGGTATTGTCTGCAAACTTGCTCAAAAAACCTTCAAGTCATAGAATGAATCATAGAGTGGCTTGGGTTGAAAAGTACCTTAAAGATCATCTAGTTCCAACCCTCTGCCACAGGCAGGGATGCCACTCACTAGATCAGGTGGCTCAGGGCCTCATCCAACTTGGTCTTGAACACTTCAAGGGATGGGGCATCCACAATGTCTCTGGGCAACCTCTTCCAGTGCCTCACTACCCTCTGAGTGAAAAACTTTCTCCTAAATCTCCCCTGTCTTGGTTTAAAACCATTCCCCCTTGTCCTATCACTATCAACACATGTAAACTGGCATTCCCCCTCCTGTTTCACAGAATCACAGAATTTCTAGGTTGGAAGAGACCTCAAGATCATCGAGTCCAACCTCTGACCTAACACTAACAGTCCCCACTAAACCATATCCCTAAGCTCTACATCTAAACGTCTTTTAAAGACCTCCAGGGATGGTGACTCCACCACTTCCCTGGGCAGCCCGTTCCAATGTCTAACAACCTTTTCGGTAAAGAAGTTCTTCCTAAGATCCAACCTAAAACTCCCCTGGCGCAACTTAAGCCCATTCCCCCTCGTCCTGTCACCAGGCACATGGGAGAACAGACCAACCCCCACCTCGCTACAGCCTCCTTTGAGGTACCTGTAGAGAGCGATAAGGTCACCCCTGAGCCTCCTTTTCTCCAGGCTGAACAATCCCAGCTCCCTCAGCTGCTCCTCATAAGACTTGTTCTCCAGGCCCCTCACCAGCTTCGTTGCCCTTCTCTGGACTTGCTCAAGCACCTCGATGTCCTTCTTGTAGTGAGGGGCCCAAAACTGAACACAGTATTCGAGGTGCGGTCTCACCAGAGCCGAGTACAGGGGGAAATACGCTCCCTTCAAGTACTGGAAAGCTGCAATGAGGTCTCCCCAGAACCTTCTCTTCTCCAAGCTAAACAAGCGCAGTTCCCTCAAACTTTCTCCATAGGAGAGGTGCTCCAGCCCTCTGATCATCTTGTGACCCTCCACTGGACCCGTTCCAAGAGCTCTACATCATTCTTGTGCTGGGAACCCCAGGCTTTCATGCAGTATTCCAGGTGGGGTCTCACAAGAGCAGAGTAGAAGAGGACAATCACCTCCCACTCCCTGCTGACCATCCCTTTTTTAAGTCCTTCATCTAAATTGTTTATCAAAACATTGAAGAAGACTGGTACTACCTCACTAGTGACAGGCTGGAAGCCTGATGTAACCCTATTTACAAGAACAATTTGGGCATGAAAAGTCAGCAATTTTTTCAACCATCTTATTATGCATTTACCTAACTGTATTCTGGTCATTTTGTCCAGAAGGATATTGTGAGAGACAGTATTGAAAGCTTTACTGAAATCCAGAAAGATTATATCATCTAGCTTCCTTTGGTCAACTAGCTGGCTGATCTTATAAAAGGAAATTAAGTTTGTTAGGCATGACTTTCCCCTTGTGAGCCCATGTTGGCTCTGACCAATGACTACATTGTCCTTTAGGTATTTTTCAATAAGTCCTAGAATAATCTTCTCCACAGTTTTACCAGGAACTGAAATGAGAAGGAAGAAACTGCAAGAAGTGATGAAGAAACTGGAACTGTACAAATAGCAGTATACATAGTAAAAGAGAAGCACCAAGCAAAGGAAGATCACCATCAGAGTTTTCAAGACAGCTATATCATTGCTACCAAATGTCTCTGACAGTGAACTAGATCTAAAGGGAAAAAATAAATGAAGGTCTGACACTTCTTTTGGAGGCCTAGTAAATGTCATAATGGGAATGATCAAGAAAGGAGATAAAAATGCAAGCAGTAAGTGCAAATATGACAATCTGTCTCTGGCTCAGTATCTCACCACTGCAACTCAGCTGAAGACAGTAATACCGTTGCTTTGTCTACAAGTCTGTCTGAATTATCTTCATGATCTAGGAATACCTGAAGTGAACACCTTAACGGTATCCCCACTAGAACAGACAACTTCATAACTGTGAAATTTAGACAATAAGATTATTTATTAAAGTGTCATCCCTGTCTATATAAAAACTCCTCTTAGTAGTGTGATTCCCTTCTTCAGTAAAGTGAGAAATATTTTGTTGTTGATGTCACTAAGATAAAAAGCTCTATTTTCCTTATTACAGTGTTTTGTTTTGTTTTGTTTTAAGCAGCACATATGCATATGTTTCCAGGGTTCCAAGATGTAAGCAAGATATCCACTGATTAAACTAATTGCTTTTTTTTTTTTTTTTTTGGAGACATGTATGCAGATCAAATACGTGTACTATTTCTTCATAGGTATTTTCAGAGTTTTTAACCATTGTTTGCTGTGAGTTTAGCAGAGGGGTATATGAGATTTTTTTTTTTTTTTTTTCGGGGGAGGGGGAAGTAATTATTTAACCACTTAAGCACTAAAAAGCTTCAGAAAGATGAAGAAATTTAGAAAGAAAATTCTTAATCACTTTATTTTAAATTGAATGTTATTTTGTCATATTGCTTACACTTTTGAAAAGTGTTTGCATATTTTAAATGGGTCATTTACCTAATAAGACAACCGAGAAAGTCTAGCACAAAGTAAACTGTTTAAATTTAACCCTGCAATTTGGTACTAATTTGATGTAACCCTATCACTAATTACTGGGGTCTTAAACAAAATAAGTTCAGTGTAACTGTAGGAAAATGTGAACTGGTTTGCATGTGAGAATCAAGCACAATTTAATTTGCTTTAAATCAGACTTTTAATATTTTAATTCTGTGGTTTGCAAGTAGTTCTGTCATGGATTAAAACATTGACACATAAACAGTGTCTCTCACTTGATAAGTTAAGACCATTGCATTTCATGCGTAGAATCTCTGATGTTTAAAGAGCATAATAGTGCAGTTTCATCTGGAAATACATGAAAGGTTTATTAGCAGAGACAGAAAGAAAAATGTAGTGTGACATCTTAAGTCTCATTTTCTTAGAAAACAGACAAGCAAACAAACAATCCAAAACCAGATAAAACATGAGAGAAGACAGAAAAAAATTAGTATGACCATAGCGTCATTGAATAGACTTTAAGATATACATTGTGTGGTAGGGGAAACAAGAACTCAGCTCATAGAAAAGTTTTGTTTGCACATTTTATTTTCCTTAATTATTCTTAGGTGGTTGAACTTAAAAGAGGAACAGATACCCTTTTGGATCCTATAAAGCTTGCAACAGGAACCCCCAGAAGAATTTATGTTCCTTACACATTGCAGACCTACTGGCTATAAATAAATTGATCCAAGAATGCAAAACAAATTAGTTGTTTCATCAGAGAGCAATTGCACCACAGCTCAGTGCAGTTTAATGCTCTCTTCATAGAATGACAGTTAATACAGAGCATGGTGTCTGATAAAACTATTAAACTTGTTTATTCTGATGGGTTTTGTATTTTCCATAACAAAGGTGAAGCTAGACAGTAAGGACCTTGTATTGGTTAATATACCTCAGATCAGGAACAACCCTTTAAAGAGAGGAAAGTATTGTACCTTCACTGAGATGCTTAAAGAAGCTTGTGAAGGACGGGTGAAGCAGTCAGTGAAATACAAAGGAAATGCCTGTAGCAGGAGAAGAAAGTGGCAGATGAAGGGATACAGCTTGCAACAGACTCATAATCAAGTCCCACAGTGATCTAGTAAGAGTCTGGAAGGGCTTTATCACCCCAAGAATTCACTGGAACCTTGCAGTTTGGAGAAAAGGACCTATTTTGTAAAGTAAGAAAAATGTAAATTTCTTGTCAAACCTTCTACATAAACTATGCCATACCTAGCAGTTTGCTCTGCATATACTTATGATGGCCTATAATTACATTCTATGAAACAACTGTATTCTGTTTACATGTCAAAGGCTTTGGTAGTGGGGGGACTGCAGAGGTGGCCTCTATGAGAAAAGTCCAGAAGCTGCCCCATGTTAGACTAAAACCAGTTGCAGCAAGCTCCTGCCACCAGCCAAAGCTGAGCATATTAGCTGCACTGGTTGCACCACTGCAAGAGAATATTTAAGAAAGGGAAAAAACTGCTGCACAACAGTAGCTGGGAGAGAGAAATGAAAAAATGTAGAGAGAAACAATGGTGAAGATTTCAATATCAGTGAAGAAGGAGGGGAAGGAAGTTCTCCAGGCACCAGAGCAGTTTTTCTGAAGCCTGAGGAAAGGAAAGTGGCAGAGGAGGCTGTCCTCTTGCAGTCCCTATAGTGTAACATGGTGAAGCAGATATCCACTCTTCTGCCCATGGAGGAGCCCATGGTGGAGCAGGTGGATATGGGCTGAGGGAGGTTGCAGCCCACGGGGAGCCCATGCAGGAAGAGACTCTGGGCCAGAGCTGCAGCCTGAGGAGAGGAGCCCACAGTGGAGCAGGAGGTGTGGCAACACCTGATACCTGTGGGGGACCCATGCTGGAGCAGTCTGTTCCAGAAGGGCTGCACCCCCTTGTATGATCCAATATGGGAGCAGTTCTTGAAGAGCTGCAATCTGTGGGAAGCCCATGTAGGACCGGTTTGGGAAGGATGGCATCCTGTGGGAGGGACCCCACAGTGGAGCAGCAAAAGAGAGTGAAGATGAAGAAACGACAGATGAAGTGTTATGGACTGACTGCAACCTCCATCCCCCATTCTGTGCCATGCAAAGTTTATGAATTCCTGAATTTTCTTTGCTTGCACATGCAGCTCTGCTTCATTTACTAAACTCTTGATCCACACATTTTTCTCACTTTTTCCTTTCCAGTTATCTCTCCCGTCCTTCTGAGGGGGACTGAGTGATTGACTGGGTGGGGGTTTACCTGTCAGATGGAATTAACCCACAAATATACAGAGATTTTCCTTGTTTCAACAGCTGGGCTACATGTGATCCCAAACAGAAATACATCTGCTGTATGAATCCAGTGTTGTCAAAGTTACAGAAAACAAGTTCTGGAAACATCAGTCCTTTGCTGCAAGTGCAGAATAGGTATGATGTATGTTGAATATGGTGGCATTCAATGTTACTGTTGAAGACAATGTCTATCTAGTGTGTGCACAAAAAATCCAACTTTCCATGAAAACATGGCTCCTTCCTGCAAAAGAACTATGTAGTTTGAGAGCTCCATGTAGGCCAGGACACTGGGAGTGATGAAGATTCCCCAGGGTTCATCAGAGCAGGGCCTGACAGCTAGGGCCTATCCCACTGCCCCAGCCAGGAGGAGGGCAGCTCGGGTATCAGGGAATCCCTGGGCATCAGGCACCTCCCTCGGGATGGGGACAAGCCAAGGCTGATCTGAGACATGGATGAACAGGTGGGTGAGGTCCAGGTTCAGATCCAGCCCCAGGATGGCCATTCAGGACTGTGGGGATGGAACAAAAGCCTGGTGCTGTTAGCTGTCAGGTCCACAAGGTGTTGGGGCTGTAGCTGGAGCCAGGCCTTGGTGAATTATCACAAACAGGAGACAGGGCCAGGGCTGGTATGGCCAGAGACAGGCCTGCCCACCATGCTGCCTTGGGAACCTCTCCTAGGGTCAGCAGCAGCGAGGGTCTGGGCCAAAGTCCCCACAGACAAATCCTCATGGTGAGGAACATTCTGGGTCCTGACAGGTTATATATTACTCTGGGCCTCTTTAAGCCTTTGCTGGTAATCCTGTGCCAGAATTTTGTGCTGTGTCCCTGAAGTACAATAATTGAGCCAATCTTAAAATAGATTATTTTAAAATAAATAGGAATGTTTTAAAGATAAAAAATTGGATTGGGTAAACTGATGTAGGACAGTTCACAATCTTTATTAGAGCTTTTACATCAAAGAGCATCACAGAAAAAAATAGTGTATATATATATTTATTATTTAATCAGAATTGGTTTTATTTCTGTCTAGCCAATGATCACAAGTTGCACACATTTTTTAGTGTCCAGTCATATCGGTAGAAGAGCCTATAAACCCACCAAGTCATATTCTCCTCATTAATTTCAAGCATAGTCATCCACTCTGGTATAGGAGATTAGAATCACTGTCTGAGACAGGTCAGTTGATTGTATGTATTACAGAGTGTTTGCATGAACTGTATATAGGTGTGAGCAATGACTTCTCATGGAGAGGTATTCATGAGCAATCTCATGAGAAGACAGAACTTATATCAACAAACTTTTATTATCCATATACGTGCAAGTTGTCTATCCACTGTTTAAATAGTGAAAGCTGCCTCCGTTTTTGCACCATTCTCTATAATAAATATTATTGAATACACATATGTTGAAACACCAGAAAACTTAATATATATTTAACAATTTTAATGTGTGTATGCATATAATTTTCTAAGAAAGCAGAATTCTGCTACCACTGAAGGTAATTACAAACTTCATACTCACTTCCTTGAGAACAGAATGAGGTGGTTTTTTGTTTGTTTGTTTGTTTGTTTTATGTTGTTTGTTTGTTTTTACTTGATAGTCTAGTTTCTCATCAGAGCTACTCACCGTAATTTGTTAGGAATATTTGAAGGACAGAAATGAAGTCCTAAAATAAAAGATTAAAAAGATGATGTCAGCCTTTCAGCTGATGAGCTGATCTGCATATTGAGGGAAAATAGTTCATTTCCACAGAGTAAAGAAGGATCAGGGGGCATGAAGCTGAGGTTTACAAAAGCTTAATATAAGGAATAATATGAATACTGATTCATTTCTGAGTGGGGGAAACTAGCAAAATCAATGAATTAAGTGTGTTGAGGCTAACTAAGTATTCTGGAAATATTTTCCTACATAAAGCTAATACATATATATATTAAATAACAGGAATTTCTGAAGTATCGTATTTTGCTTGTAGTTGCTTAATTTTCCCTGGGACATACCTTCTAATCATTCTTACTGTAATTCATCTTCGAAGAGAACAGATTTATCTGAAAATTTATCATAAAAATAGTTTCCATTTCTTGAATTCCCTAGATTAGTGTATTACAGACTCTTGAAGACTCCACAAATTCTTACTGGGGCTTGGTATAAACAAAAATTTGAAGTTCATTGAAAGCTTATCCTAGATTGGGCTTTTATCATGCAAAGAATTCTGTGAAAATTTGAGTTATGACAAAAGACATAAATTTCACAAACTTCTGAGAAAATCTAATAAAGAAAAAATAATGTTCAACACGCTATATTTAGAAATTGATGTTTTATTTCAGCAGACTCTTTTCCAGCTTATCTAGTGTCACATTAGATCAAGACTTGCTCATTCAATATGCAACTACAAAAATGTATGTGTCATTGCAAAGATTAAAAATTATTCTGAATTTGAGATGGAACTCCAATAACAAGGATAAGCACAAGGGAAATTCTGTCAGAAAAGTGAGAAAAAAAAAAAAAAAAAAAATAAGAGATGAAGTCCAAACATTTGTTTAAATCAGGGTAGCTGTATATAAAAATACAAATGATTATATTTGTGGTGGAAGATATCAGTTTGGACATGGGATTCTATCAGCTATACTTTACAATAAACAATTGCGAACAGAAGAAGAATTTACCAAGGGATGGTGTTTAATGAGCAACCTTTACAATGGGAATGAATGAAAAAAAAAAAAAAAAAAAAGTCAAAGAAAGGATAGCAAAGCATAGGAAAATAAACAAACAAACAAACAAACAAAACCTTTGTCAACTATAGAAGATAAAGAGTAGCAAATGGTAATTGTGATGAGTAAAAAGGTTATAGCTGCCTGTGGGTTGTTGAAGAAAAGGAGGAACTGAGCAAAATGTAGACCAAAGAGAATACAGTAGCTGGCGAAGGCTGTATGAAATCTGAAGAACCCGTGGAAATATTCATTTATAGTAGCTGACTTTCAAGCTGGTGCTATGAAGGAGGGTAGGTTTTAGCAAGTCCACAGACAAGTCAATTCCCAAATAGTGAGCAGAGGCACATTTCTGCAGAAGGGGAGAAAGTAAAAAGATTGGAGTAGCTTGGGGAATTTGAAGCACTCTTGCTTTATTACTTTTAACAGTAAGGAGGAGTTGCTTTAGAACTATATGATACAGTACCTGTACTTTTATTAATTGTTAAAAGGTAGATACATACGACATCCAGATCAAACTAACACCAATGAATAAGAATCTCTTATTTTAAACTATTCCATAACTCCTCCTTTCAGTCCTGGAAATTGATATTGTGCATTTTTATTATTATTATTATTATTATTATTTTTAGTGGAAAGGCCTATTTCTCATACCTCTTACTGAGGATGACAATCTCTGAACCAAATTCCAGAGCCCTAGATACTCAGTATGCATAGCAATAGGGAATTCAGCATTTCTGAACATAATTGTATGTCTTCCACAAATCTATTCAACCATTTCTAACGCTTTTTCATTTGTTAGTGTTCTTTACCATTCTTGATGTGAATTCCTTCAGCCAGCACGTGAATATGGCCTGAAGGAAGCTTCAGCACATGGACAGTCCATGCAGGAGCAGACTCTGGGCTGAAACTGCAGCCCATGAAGAGATTATGATGGATCTGGTGGGAGGTGCTGTGCACGGGGAACCTGTGCTGGAGCAGTCCATATTTAGACAACATATTTTCTCCTCCCGTCCTTTTGAGAAGGGGGAGTGAGAGAGCAGTGTGGTGGTGCTTAGCTCTCCATTGGTGTTTAACCACCATACACATGACCGTCTTCATTTTCATTGGTACTCAGATTATATTTCCCTTATTTGAAATGTAATTAAAGACTTCTGTTGAATGCTTAAATAAGGTATCCAAAGGCAAGATACAATAGGTTATATTGTCAGTGTTTTGCCTTAATGAAAGAGAAGGGCAAACATGTAGCCAACAGTGCTGATGTAATGAGGTAACTTGAGAATGATATGCACTCCTAAGCAGTTCAAAACTTTGCCATATCACTTATTATGAAAGTAGAAGAAACTATATAAAGCATAGTAATGAGACTTTTCGTTGTTTATTTTTAGAATAATTTCCAAGAAGAAAAGAAGTCAGGAAAATAATAGAATGAGAGCTAATTAAGCGCAATTTTGTTTAATTAGGGTCAGCACCATAAAGATGAATTGGTTGATTTACTTTCCTCATAAGTGGGTGTCCTGGTTTCAGCTAGGATAGAGTTAATTTTCCTCCTACTAGCTGGTAGTGTTCTGTGTTTGGGATTTAGGATGAGAATAATGTTGATACCACACTGATGTTTTGATTGTTGTAGAGCAGTGCTTACACTAAAACAAGGACTTTTCAGCTTCTCACACTGTCTTGCCAGCAGGCAGGCTGGGGGTACAGCAGGGGGGGGACAGACCCGGGGGGGGGACAGCTGACCCCAGCTTACCAAGGGGGTAATCCATACCGTCTGATGTCATGCAAAACAATATATGGGGTGGCTGGCCAGGACTGGGGGACAGGCTGCTCGGGAATAGGCTGGGCATCGGTCAGCATGTGGTGAGCAATTGTATTGTGCATCTCTTGTTTTGTACACATTATTAGTAGTACTATTACTACTGTTATTATTATTATTATTATTATCCTTTATTTTCTGTCCTAATAAACTGTTTTTATCTCAACCCACAGGCTTCATTATTTCCTGATTCTCTTCCCCCATGCCAGGGGGAGTAGGGAGGGGGGAGGGTGAGTGAACAGCTGTGTGGTACTTAGCTGTTGGCCGGGTTAAAACACAACTGTGGGTAAAATATGCATAGGTTTTATTAATCCAAATCAAAGTTGGGCAAAGGGTGACAATATTCCTTTACATTTTTATTATTATTTCAATATACATATACACTTCTTTTTATATTGTTATATTGGGCTTATGTGGCCAGGTTTTGATAGCTGAGGACTGCAGGGGTAGCCTCTGTGAGAAGAATCCAGAAGCTGCCCCATATTTGATAAGAGACTGTTCCAGCCAACTCCAAAGGGATCCACCTCGGGCCAGAGCTGAGCCAATAAGCAACATTGCTTGTGCCTCTGTGATATCATATTTAAGAAAGAAAAAAGCAAACAAACAAACAAAAAAAAACTGCTGTTCAACAGCCTTTGGGAGAGTGAGGTGTGAGAACCAGTTCTGCAGACACCAAGGTCACTATGGAAAGAGGGAAGGAGGTGCTCCAGACACCAGAACAGAAGTTCCCTTGCACCCTGTGGAGAGGCCCCTGGTGGAGCAGGCTGTCCCCCTGCAGCCCATGGGTCCCACATGGAGCAGATCTCCACGCTGCAGCCTGTGGAGGAGCCCCTGGTGGAGCAGGTGGATGTGGCCTGGAGGAGGCTGTGGCCCATGGAGAGCCCCCGCAGGAGCAGGCCCCGGGCCGGAGCTGCAGCCCGTGGAGAGGAGCCCACGCAGGAGCAGGGAGTCTGGGTGGAGCTGCCACCCATGGGGGACCTGTGCTGGAGCAGTTTGTTCCTGACAGATGGACCCCGTGATATGGAGCCATGTTGAAGCAGTTCTTGAACAGCTGCTGCCAGTGGGGAGCCTCTGCAGGATTAGTTCAGGAAGAATGGCATCCCCTGGGAGGGACCCCACATAGAGCAGGGGCAGAGACTGACCATGATGAAGCGGCAAAGACAAAGTTTACAGACTGACCGCATTCTCCATTCCCTGTTCCCCTTTGCCACTCAGGGGAAAGTGGTAGAAGAATGTGGATGGGGGGAATGGTGTTTGTAGTTTTCTTTTCTTTCCTTCTTTTATTTTTTATTTTTTATTTTTCTTTTTCCCTCCATTTCTCACTGCTCTAGCTTGTTAGTAATAGGTTATAAATTACATTAATCTCCCTATGCTAAGTCTGTTTTTCCTGTGACAATAATTGTTGAGTGATCTCTCTATCCTTATCTCAACTGTTGAGCCCTTTTCATTGTTTTTTCTGCCTCCTTCCCTTTGAGAAGTGGGAGTGAGAGAACAGTTCTGGTGGAGCTCAGCTGTCTATCTGAGTAAAACCACGACAATTATATGGTAAGAGATTTAAAACATTATAAAAATTGTATGTAACAAAATTTGACCTTTTGAAAATAACACTTAAACTGAAAGTTGTATGCTGTAAGATACCTCATTTTAACTATCTGTGAATCATACATAAGAGAAACCTATTCCTCATTCTTCAGCTCTCCAGTTTAGTTCACTTCTTTTCCAGTTCATACATATATTTCCTCTCCAACAAAAACTTCAGGGAAACTGTCTCAGTGAAAAACTTTTTTGTTTGTTCTAGTCAAGATCTATTGAATATGCTCTAACCATATTTTCAGTAGAAGAGAGGAAGAACAACGGTAAAAGTCAATCAGTTTACATATCATTTTGATAAACTCCTGCTTTAAAGCCAGATAGAAGAAATACACCCAATCTTTTGCATTTGTGTGCCTACACTAATGACCCTTTGTCTCTAGCATCTGCAGAATAGAAAGGGGAGTTTTCTGTCTGTACTTGTGTTTAAATCAAATGCAATATGTAGAAGCTGCTGAAGGCAGTGCCTTGCCTAAATCAGTCTGTGTAACCAGCTGTGTCAGCATCCTGCATGTCTTGTCTCTTGGATACATGTTCAGCCTTGCTACTGTTTGCACCTGCAAAGGAGAAAGCACAGCCACATCACCCAGCCTGGGCAGAGGCCCTGGGTCCCCCATCATCAGGCTCACCTCCAGCAGCCCTGCAGGAGGGGTCTTGGGCAGGTCTGGGGCAGAGCAGGGGTCGCTAAAGGAAGCAGTCACTCTTAGCATCCCTTAACACCAATATTTACAAACAAGTCAAAACTCTGGAATTTAGTCAGTAAGAGGGAAAAGGTGCCATTGCAAAAGTATTGATATGAAAGTCCCACATCAACATTGTTGCAAGGTTTTATCTCCCCTCTTCTGAACCTAGATGTGAAACAAATATTATGCAATAAAGATATATTTTTACTCAGAATTGTACAAGTGGCTGTAATAGCTGGACAAAACAGCTCATATTATTCTCAATATAATGATAATTCTTTCTCTCTCTCTCTCCCTCTCTCTGTTTCTTTCTTTCTTTCTTTCTCTCTTTCTTTCTTTTTCCAAGTCTGTGGAGATTAGACAATAAAATCAGAAGTGTCATGACATTTTTTCCTAATGAAGCTGTGTATGCCATTTGTGATATAAAGTAGTTCTGATAAAATTATTGTATTTTTCACTGCTGTGGGGAAAAAAAATATTAGTATTTTGCATTTTTGAACTCTGTGGAGTATTAAGCTGTGGAAAAAAAATATCAAAATTTAACAACATTCATGGAAAAATGTTATATACATCTATAGAAGTTTATTTCCAAAAAATGCACAATATTGTGTAACATACGTTTTATTTTATAACCAGTTGAAGAGAAAATCCAGTTTTAAAAAATGCTAGTTCATGCTGATAGTTGATGTAATCTCTAATTCTGTTTTAAATTCCTTAATTTATTTTTCTTTCTTTTTTTTTTTTTTTTTACTTTCACTCCTGTAAATCCAACTGTGACATCCTGTCAGTTCAATTTTCAGTACTTCCCTGAAAATACTATCTGCTGTATGAACCTTATATAAAATCATGTATAATTACTTATCCTTCCTCCCCTACCCCCCATAAACATTTAATTTGATGAAACTCAGTGTAATCCAGGCAGTACTGAATAATGTGCACTTTTTTCCAGATTTTATTTATTATTTATTACATGGTTTCAGAACAACATTCTTAAATTACATAAAAACAGAATTACCATATGTCATTAGTCCATCAATCAGTTCTGTTCATTTTCAAAATGAGAAATGTAATTTGTTGAGACCTACATTCTTAATATGTTGAACACTTATGGACAAGATGCTATAATAAGAGTAACGTGAGTCTCAGCAGCCCAAAGGAACATAAAAACATGCTGAAGTTAGCGTTTACAGAATTTTAAATTGATGGAGGTTTATACATCCTCTTTCTTCTACTCTAATAGTAAATTTTATAGAAACTGAGCCTCTTAGAGCTCAAATTATTATTATTATTATTATTTTTTTTTTGGTCACAATAACTGAAAACCAGTTCTGATGAGATTCTCCTGACAGACCAAATATCCCTAATAATGCTTGATGATTTAAAGACGTATGGTGTTCCCTTTTAATCTAGAATATAAATAAATGAATAAAATAATTCTATCTGGAGTCTGCAGTAGCAAAGAATAATGATTACTGTTCCCATTTCTCATAGGTATAATTTCCTTAAAATGGAGCAAAGAATAATTGGTTAACTACATTATAGGCAGAATGAACAGATTAATTAATTAAATTTAATAAAACTGGAATTTAGTGGGAGAAAAAAACCCAAATGCTTTCATCAGCACAAATGCTTTCATCAACATTAAAAAATACACATAGGTCATTTTCTGTGTTCTAAATTCCTGTGTCTATATGAATTGGGATGCTAATTCAATTCTAGTTCTTGTTTAGAAAGGTCACCTAGTTCTCTTACCTCTGTTACAAACCGAGAGCTCAGAATCTAGTTCAAATAGTACTACTCTCTCAGTCCTGAATCCCTTTCCTATCCGCAAACTTCTCCATCACCCTCTAATGGTTTCTGCACCATATAAATAGCAAGATAAATGCATATAAATGGCAAATCATATATTAATAAAATAAATGTCCCATTACTCAACATCCTAGTTGTATCACTATGTTGTCATTATTAAAAGATTATGAGAACTCTTTCCCCAATAGAATTCCACCTTCAGTTCTGCAGAATTTGTTTCTTCTTTCCCGACCAACTAATGCTATCTATAACCTTGTTTCTTTTATCTTGATAGCATTTCATAAATTTGTTTTCTTCTGCATAGGCTATGCTAGGACTTAATTTTAAACAGTGGGAGTTCTGAAGCATAGTGAGCTAATCCAAACCAGCGGACACTTTATCTCCCTTCCTCTCCCCCATCTTCTCCAGAGGGATAGAAGAGAGAATCAGAAGAGCAGAAGTACAGAAAATGTATGGGTCAAGATAAATTCACTTTAATAGCTGAAATAAAGAGGAAAAAGCAAACAAACGTGATGCAAAAGGAATCACTATCTCCTATAAGCAGGCCAATGCCCAGGCAGTTTCTAACCAGTGGCTCCCATCACAATTCTAAAACACAGCACCATATAGGTTGCTATGAAGAAAATTATCTCAGTTCCAGCCAGAGCCAGTACATAAAGGAAGGATTGTATCAGATGTGGATTATATACTTGAAATTATTACATATACGAATAAATATTGAACTTCTCAGACCACAACAGGAAATCAGTAAAAGAAATAGCTGTAATATATATACATGATGCATAATATATTTGCAGATCTATGCTATCACTTGTGATTCTTGGACCTTAATAACCATCTTCATATATCAAAGCACTTTACATAGCATGCAAGTGATAAAATGGAATCTCAGCTGACCATCAAGCTGACACACTGTGATGAAGATTACTAACAGAGCTTTCAGAGCCATACAGCAGTAGAAAGAGTAAAAGAGTAAAAGTCCTGAATAGGACTGTCTATCATGAACATTTCTGCATTAAAGATTTACTTTAGTTTACCAGTAGACTTTTGAAGCAAATCTCCATGATGACTCTATTTAAACTATTTCAATTTATTGTGGAGCAATGTCTTTGAAGAGGAACTAGGTTTCTTTTAGAGGCAAACAATGTGGATGATGTGTTGCATGTGTGCACCTAACATGTTTCAGCTGCAAATGAGCTTTCAGTCCATAGGACCACACTGAACCTACTCTTAAAATGTTGAAATGTCTTTAAATGTATTTAGTGTGATGATTGGATTCTCCATATTGATTTTGCTCTATCTATCCAATCCTTTTGTTCTACACTAATTTCACAAGTAGTCATAGACTATGTCACTAACAAGAATAACACACCGCTAACTTACACTCTTAAAACTGTTTCTAGAACTGTCTCCCTCCCTCTCTTCGGAATGACCACTTACATACACTCACACTTCATTGTGGTGAACTGAGGACAGCAAAAGGCTAAAAATACTTTCAGTTTCTACAGTGAATATTTTATCAGAACACAGATACTATAAAATAGAATGAGATGAATAGGGATAACTCTTTGATTGAAACATTATGTACAAAACTTTCTTTTTCCCACAGTGCCATTGCAATAACTTTGGATTTTTTTTTCTTCTATTCCTTTTTCCAGTCTAACAACTTCCAGTAGCTTGCTGAGCTGAACAAACTTCACACATTTACCCCTCTTGTTTTGTAGGAAAGTTTCTTTCCTGTTACCTTCGAGGTATGTCTTTGGTCTGTTCTCTAATTGCAGATTCCTGCTCATTTGAGGCTCTTCAAAGCTGCAAGGCAATCTTTTTTCACTTACACTGTTCTCCCTCTGGTACTTCAGGCATCCCTTCCCAAGCATATATATGCACATTTGCAAATGCAAAATCAGAACACGATCAATTACTTTTGTGGATAAGGAAACTTTACCTTTCCTACACCCTTTATCATTAAGCCAGAATAGACTGGACAGGACAAGGTAAAAGGAAACCTTTTGAATTACTGCACAATTCACAGTGTTTTTTTTAGCTTAACTTGGTTAACAAAATGCAATATTTATGCTGTAAAATGGAAGCTTGCAAATTAAACAGATCTTTTATCCTTCTTGAGAAGACTCAGATAAAAGACTGATTTCAACACAGTTGACCTTAACTTGAGCAAATTAGAGAAAGGTGAATAGCACAGATGAAAACTTGTTAAATAGAAAGAAAAACAAGTTATCACTGTTTCTAACAAACCTACAAGGTATTTACATTATATCTGAGAAAACTGTAGGAGTATTTAAATGAAATTGTTCATATCTTTTTAACACTCTGAAATGTAAGACTATTTTAGCTTCTAGCTATATTATAGTCAGTGGCAGTATGATTGTCATCATTAAATAATACCTTTGTTGAACTCTAAAAGTGTATGGCAGTACAAAGTCATAAGTATATGATGACAGGCATTAACTGCCTCATGACCATAGTCCTTAAAATCATGGCAAATTGCTAATTGGTATTTCAGTGGAATTCAGCACGTGAGAAAGGTCCCAATTCATGGAGTTCAGATTACTGTATGCTCAGTGTTTCATGGCATTATGATATTCCCTCTTTCTGACTCCTCAGTCTTCATAACAATTAAAAAAATTTCTCATATTTGGTAAAACTTCTAGTGTTAGGGTCATTGTGCAATAAACCTTTTGGTAGTGTCAGGGTCCTGAGGACACCACCAGGTCTCACTGCCCATGCATTGTGGTTTAACCCTGACAGGCAACCCCACACAGCTGCTTACTCACTTTCCCCAGGTGGGATGGGGGAGAGAATTAGAAAGGTAAAGGTGCAAAAACTCATGGGTGGAGGTAAAGACAGTTTACTAGTGAAAGAAAAAGCTGCATGCACAAGCAAAGCAAAATAATGGATTAATTAGCTACTTCCCAATGGCAGACAGGTGTGTTCAGCCATTTCCAGGAAAGCAGAGCTTATCACACATAATGGTTACTTGTAGAATTATTAGAGTTGAAAAAGACCTCCAAGATCATCTGGTCCAACCATCCCCCTACCACCAATAATACACACACTAAACCATGTCCCTAAGTACCACATCTAACCTTTACTTACCCCCCCCCCCCCCCGCCCCCCTGGTGACACCCCTCCTTGGGCAACCTGTTCCCATGCCTAACTACTCTTTCTGAGAAGAAATTGCTTGGGAAGACAATCATTGTCATTCCAAACTCCACCCCTCACACCCACCTCCTTCTCTGCCTTATCTTTTATTGCTGAGCATGACATCATATGGTGTAGAATGTCCCTTTGGTCAGTTTTGGTCAGCTGTTCTGGCTGTAACCCCTCCCAACTTCTTGTACACCCCCATTCGATTTGCTAGCAGGTTCCAAGTGGAAAAAAGACTGAGCTGTTTCTCGTAACTCCTAAAATGCATGCATTATTAGGTGGAATCTTTTATACATCAATCTGTACCACATGTTATACACAGGGAAATACTGATATTTGTATGCTAATTAATTGCAGAACTGCTGGTAAAATCCCAACTGCTTTCCTGCCTTGTAGAGTTTATAACTGCCATCAATCACTTTCTGTCCTTTCAAAACACTGCATTTAAATGACATTTCCTTTATATTTTGCATTATTCTTGTAATTTACAGTGTGACAGCACTAATATTTTTTTGTGTTCCCTATCCCTTATTTCTGTAAGTCAGCCATAACTGGAGATGGCACTAAATATGTTAGACTGTAATTCTGAAAGTACACAACAAATCCAAAGGATATTGTTTTCTGAGTTAATAAAAAATGAGACAAATAGAGATGGAATTATCAAAAAATGCCTTATGTTCCCCAAGTACAGATTTGGGAAGAACTTTTTTTGTCATTGCTTACTTATATATTTTTTTCTTTATTTGTATTTTGAAGAAAATAGAAATGTATTACACAAACATAAAAAAACCTGAATATTCAAGACAAAATAAGGTGATCCATAATCTGTATAAGTGACACAAATCACATAAAACATTAATTAGGAATATGTGTAGAGCTGCCTTTGATTCAATTACACAAAGTGTTTGGAATCATCTTTTACCCATTCTATTCAAAATGTTATCATACACAATGCAATTACTAATCATTTTGAAAAGCATCTAGGGTGGTGTTCTAACAAATAACCAGAATCACCACCATTTCATAAAATCCTGAAAGAAATGATTTTTATTTCAAACCAACAAAAATATCAGTAGAAAATCATAATTTCTTCAAGCATTCAATAACTAATACTAAAGTCCCATGGGGATTTAGTCATTTGCAGGTAGATTGTTATTTGCTTCTTTACTTGTGTCAGGATTTTAAGAGGACATCAATCAACTTCCAACTTTTTTCTTCTTTTTTTTTTTTTTTTTTCATCCAAGTTCTGTTGTAGGTTATGAAATTTCTCAGGCACTAACTTTTTTGTTTGTTTGTTTGTTTTTGTTTGTTTCCCTGTTAGCATTTGCCAATGTCAGAGATTCAGAAGTGAAATAGTGAGATTCAGTCAGCTTGCAAAATGCAAATAGGTCTTGCAAGAATGGGACATAGTTTTCTACTACACATTTCCTTAAAATATTAGTTTGCTAGAACATCTGCTGTCCATGTTTTGGCTGTTTTCAGTGAGCATCTATAACAAATATAAACAGCTTAGCAGCAGCCATTCCCAGCAACTGGTCTAGATACAGTCACATTGTCTGTAAGAATAAGAGAATTAAACTCACTACACAAGCTACTCTCTGCTTGATGACACATTGCCAGAGAGCAGACCCAAACAAATTAGTCTGTCTGATTAGTCTGATATGCATGTAGATTTTGGGACTGACTTGTCTACTACAATCTATACTATGCAGAAGGCTTTCTATAGGGTATTTCTTGTGATTACTTTTCTCAGATATTGAGAAAACATTATATAGAGAGATTTCCAAACAAAACTTCAAATTATATTGAATTAAGCTCTATCTTATGTTACTTACCAATTTTATACAATGTGACAATTTATACACAGTCTTACTATAATGAAAAAAAAATATGCTTTTTTGAAGAATGCAAAAGAAATACAGTATTTTAAAAGGTATGGTCTTGTTTCAAAATATTGAATTTTTTTAGCATAAGAAGGCAATTTAAGAATTATGTAATCAAAGAAAACAATAATTGCTCACAATAAAGCAATGTAAAAATTAAGGTTTTATAACAGTTCCTCATATAGTCCTAGAATGAACATGATGTGAATTTAAGTGAACAATATTAAAAATCGTTGTATCCCTGAACATAAAATGGCATTTATTTTTTGCACAATCACAAATGTAGTTCTTAGTTTCACATTTATAGTGCTCCAATCTGTTTTCATGAGATTTAAAACTTATTTAGACAAAATGTTATGACTGAACTTCTAGAATATTTCTAAGAAATATTATTAAATATAAAAGGCAACAGTAAACTTTTCTGAACAATCATTCTGTCTTTAAAAAAAAAAAAATAAATAAAAAATTAAGTTCATATGAGTTTTATGTTTTCCTGTCCTTCTGATATATCATTACATATTTTACATAGTCCCATTGCATTATCAGTATTTGTCCCTCTTCTAGATTTACTCTCTTTTAAAATAATTTTTGGGGTCTCAAACATTTTGTTTTATTTACTGTGAATCCCATATTACTGTGCAGTACATTGAAGAGGACCATTGCCCTTTTGTTTTTGAAATGACTTAACTTTTTTATTTGTTTGTTTTACACCATCTAGACCTGTGGATCTAGCCTTGGAAATGTTTCTGGGTGTATTTAAAATAAACTGTATGTCAATGTGAGGCCTATATTTAAAGACAATTGGAGGTTTTGTAGAGATTTTCCTATTCATTCCCCTTCACATCACCAGCAACTTCACAACAGCAACTAAAATGTCTTCTATATTGCTTTACTCATTAAAATTTCAAAACTGCATAAAGCTGTCTTGTCTCTTGAGCAAATAAAAGGTCAAAATACACAACCTATAGAAGGTACGTCTCTTTTGTGAAACAGTGCCGTGCACTGAACTACGTCCTGAGCAAGCTCTACAGCTAGAAGCAGGATAGATACATCAAAGCAGTGCAGATCAATTTTTATGGGCGCAGCACATCATAAACTAGTTTCTAGGACTTGAGCTAGTTTTGCTGCCTTGTGCAGTACTGTGCTATCTTGTTTGGTGCATACATATATGTGTACATATATATATATATAGTACTGTACTTAAAGCTGCAGATAAATGCTTACAGTCTTTCTACTGTCACAAATAACATTTTAGGTGAAGCTCTAAAATAACTTAAGACAGTAATGAAAGCACATGTATGAAAGTATGTAAAAGGGCGGATACCTTTTAAACATATACATTTTAAACATATTATTTGCTCATTTATTAAATTATATGTAATAATTGTGTCAGTTATCATAGACTCATAGAATAATTCAATTTGGAAGGTACCTCAGGAACTCATTTGTTTTTACTCTCCACTCAGAGAAGCATCAACTTTAAGATTTGATCAAGATGCATACGATTTTGTTTTGAAGATCTCCAGGAATAATTCTGCCATCTACCTGTCTCCACTATCCCACTAAACTGAAGCATAAACTTCAATCAGTTTCTTTTCACCATTAATGCAAGCTTCTGCGGGTATGGGACTGATTCAAAAAAATTAGTTTTGTTGTTTAAACCATAATAACTTTATAGCAAATGTTTTATTGCCTTTTGAATTTCTCTCATTCCCTTTTATTTGTACTTAACAATTACTATGTGTTCTGCAGCTATTTTTTTTACAACATATATTTCAAGCCAGAAATCAAAACAAAAGCTTTCCAGATGTTCTTTAAATAATAAAGTGACATTATCTTAATATTTTAAGAACACATATCATTCATTTGTTTTATGTATATTCTGCAAATAATTAAGTGAGGGAAAAAGCAAAGAGTGCAGCTGCCTCCTGCAGTTGTTCTGACCCAGCACTGCTCCTGGTGGGCCACTGGGGAGATGCATGGGGACCTAGGGTCTCTGCTCAGGCTGAGGGATGTGTCTGCCACTTTCCCCTTTGCAGGTTCAGCTGGTAGCAAAGCTGAGCACATATCTCAGTGACACACAGACACAAAGAGAGGTGGGGTGCTGACAGGATGTGTCACACAGGCTGCCCCCGCCAAGGGCTGCCTTCAACAGCATTTACACACAGGACTCGAGTAAAACATAGACATAGGCAGCAAAATCCCCTTCTGTCTGGCTGGTAGAGGTATAAGTTTGCTAGTGCAGACACACACATATCACTCTCTAGGTTCTCAAACATACATTGGCGGATGCTTTGAGTACCTGTCATGTCCTCTTTGTCCATCCAGCACTCATGCCTAGTTCCCAGGCCCTTTACCCAATTAGCACATCAACTACTCCCTGGCCTAGTCCATTTTGAAGCTCACTGCATGTCCAAACATTGGACAGACAAGCACTGACTGGCCCTGTTTTACAAGCGATTGTCCCTTTTATACCCTTCTCTATATTTTTGTTCCTCCTACTCCGCCATCCCCCTGTATACCCACCATAGGTTTGCACATCTCTTCAGTTTCTGCACTCTCCAAGCCCCACCCCCTTCCCAGGTTCAGAGTCTTATCAAATGCAAAGTTCAGATTGATCTTCCTGGAAGTGGCACCTGTAGTTTGCTACTCTTCAGCTAGTGTGACTGGGAGGTATGCTTCATGCCATTGTCTCCATTTTTTGCTTTGCCAGATCTGCTTCTCAGTATTTTTCTTATTATCCTGAACCAGATATTCTCATTCAGACAACCTTGCTTAAATCAACATTCCCAGATTCCATCTCTTTCCTTTTCAAATAGTACAATTGGCCAGGTTTTTCTGGTCATGGCCTCTGAGCTTTGGGGACCTTGATTAGATAACCCTGCTGGAATAAAGATTCCCATATAATCACATGCCCTAGTCAATTAGTGTGACTTGATCAGACTTGGTTCCCATTGCTGCTTCCCTTTCTTATTATCCCTAGTTGCACTGGAAAAGGCCCTTGACTAGATACTCTTAAAGGAGCAGACACTCTCTTTGTACATATCCTTAGAACTTTTTCAGTCATTAATGTCATTTGGAAAGTTTAGTCTCGCAAAAGTAGTAAGTAATGAGCATCATTGCAGTGTTCCTTGTTTATCTTGTTCTGTTTCCTAGTGTTTGTCCATGTCTTAGTTGGAGTTTGGTCAACAAGTAGTTTTCTACATTTCTACCATTCCCCTCATTGTGTATAAAAGGTATATAGTCAGAAAATGACTAAAGGAAAAAGTAATAATTTTCAGCCCATATACAAAAGCCAGGAAGGAGGATGAGCCAAGACATGATGGATGAGCTTATGTGATGTTGTCACTTAAATCTCAAGGAATAAAATGAAAGATGGATACTCTAATTAAATTTCGTAATTAGTAAACCTATCTGGTGTGCCTATGAGCATGATGTTAGAAAGTTGTATCTTTATATATCTAGCTTTTCTAATGCTTTATTTTAGCCAACTGTACTGAAGAAATGCAAACTAAAAGAGCGAAGAATACAGGAAAAAGAAGTTTGAACTACATTTCCTAATCATTTGTGACTCCAGCCTTCCTAAAACGTTTTCTCATTTCTAAACTGGTGATTGTGATGGTTTTACTCAGGTGGGCAGCCGAGCTCCACCACAACCACTCTCTCACTCCCCCTCCTCAAAGAGGAACGGGGAGAAAATATGATGAAAAGGGCTCAAGGGTTGAGATAAGGACAAGGAGATCTCACAGTAATTATCGTGACAGGCAGAACAGACTCAGCATAGGGAGATAGTAAGGTTTATTACCTATTACTAACAAGCTAGAGAAGCGAGAAACAAAGGAAAGAAACCAAAAGCACCTTCTCCCCCATCTGCCCTCTTCCACCTACTTCCCCCGAGTGGCACAGGGGAATGGGGGAATGGGGGTTATGATCAGTCTATAGCAATTCTCTGCCGCTCCTTCTCAGTCACTCTCATCCCCTGTGCTGTGGGGTCCCTCCCACAGGATGCAGTCCTTGCTGAACTGATCCAGTGTGGGCTGCCCACAGGCAGCAGCTCTTCAATAACCGCTCCAGATATGGGTCTGTAATATGGGGTCCATCCCTCGGGAGCAAACTGTTCCAACCTGGGTCCCCCACGGGCAGCAGCTCCTGCCAGGTCATGTGCTCCTGCACTGTCTCCTCTCCACAGGCTGCAGGTCCGGCTGGAAATCTGCTCTGGCTGGGGTCTTCCACAGTCTGCAACCTCCATCGGAGCAGGTCCACCTGCTCTACTGTGGTCTCCTCCACGGGCTGCAGTGTGGAACTCTGCTCCACTGTGGTACCCCACGGGCTACAAGGGGACAGCCTGCTTCATCACGGTCCTCACCACAGGCTGCAGGGGACTTCTGCTCTGGTGCCTGGAGCACCTCTCCCCCTCCTTCTTCACTGACCTTGGAACCTGCAAGGCTGTTCCTCCTCACTCCTCTCACTCTCCCATTCTCCCAGCTGCTGTGTGGTGCAGCGTGTTTTTTTTTTTTTTTTTGTTGGTTTTTTCTCTGTCTTAAATATGCTCTTGCAGAGGTGCAAAAAAACAACATCACTTGGTCAGCAGTGGGGCCCTTACCAAACATGGAGAAGCTTATGAATTCTTCTCACAAAAGCCACCCCTATGGCCCCCTGCTACCAAAACCTTGCCACGTAAACCCACTACAATAATAGAGAAAATACGATGATTAGTTTTAAAGGATATAAATAGCTCTTTTGTTTTTATCTCTTATGTTTTTGCCTTGTGAGCAATAATAAAATAAATAAATTAAAAAATACAACAAAACAACAGCAACAACACCAAAATAGTAAGTTTTTTATCATGATGGAACAAGTAAGTATTAAAGAAAGTAAAAATACATATATTTTTCTTTGTGTTTTGTTATTCTTTTTATCACTGAACATTTCGGCTTTATTTTCCCTACTTGCAGAACATATACAAACTGCTTGTTATTTTCAATTAAAAATATGATAAATAAAACATTTTGTTCAAAGACTGGAAATACATTTGCTACATTTGTTTCTATCCCTGTTTTGTATCAACCATCTTCATCCCCCCTCCCCCCCCAATGTAGTGTTATCTGTAAATTTGACCTCAGCAACTCTCACTCCAGCTGCCCAGTCCAAGCTTCTTTTCATCACTATCCCAGAAAGCCTTGTAGCCTTGTACACTACATACCTTGCATACTACATTGTTTTGTATAATATAGCCTTGACATCAAGCTAGAAATCTGCAGACAGGAACAATTTTCTTGTTATATATTATTTATTCTTAAATAATAATAATAATAATAATAATAATACCTCAGAGAGGGCTTATGTGATCAAAGAAGTTCAGGAAAGACTAAGACCAGTATATCAGAGTTACTTGAATCCAGAGAAATAATATTAGTGATTATTTATGGTGACTTGGTAAGACAATTGTGCCCTGGGAGGACTAAGGTACATTCTAAAGCAATATAACACTACATATTTTTTAAAATAAAGAAATAATTCAACTGGTCTACATTAAAGCCAATGATGCAAAATGTTAGTCACCTATCTAGCTGTCTTAATCTCAAAACAATTTTATTTTGAATTATAAACTTTTATTGAGGGTGTTAGGTCTCTCTGAGACCTTGACCTAATTAATATAATTTTAAGAAAAGTTAAGTCACTAACCAAAAAGAAGGATACTTGGATATTAGGAGATAATAAAAATGTAATATAAATGGAGAAGGTGGGTATATTGCATATATTTGTCGCCACTGTTTTTTTTTTTTTTTTTTTTTTAATTAAGTGATGGTTTCTATACGCTTTGTAAAAAGTAATTCAAAGAAAATGAAATCAAGAAACTGAATAATTTAAGGACAATAGATACATGGGATACATGGAAAATTACCATGTTAGTAAGAAAAGTTCTGTCATGATACCCAAACAGCCTGCTACACATAAGTTTTGGAATATGAATACAGAAGTTGAGCTGCCAGCTGTGGATATACATAAATGTTGCAATGACACAAAAAACTTTACCTTTGTTTTTGCATCAGAGAATATCTTAATTTATCAATGAAAATAATAAGTGTTCAAGTAGAAACGGACCTGTTAAAGTAATATTATTGATCAAACTGCATAACTTTTAAATTCTTGTGATTTATATATATATATATATTCAGTTCCACCTTTGTCTGATTAGATCAATAATCATTATGCCACTTGATCATACACATTATGCCACTTGGTTGAAAATGCCAAAAGTTCCACACCAAAATTTCATGCTACAAATAACCAGAACAATTTTTGTTTATCCATTCAACAAGTTTGTATGAATCTATATGATATCTTTGATTTTATTTTCAATACTAATATATATATATGTATATATATTTCCATTAACACCTCTCCAAAAGGTCATATATGTTATATGCTAGACTTTGCTAATATAGCAAAGAACATAAATGTTCATTGTTAGGAAATGTATAAGTAATATTGTCTTCAGTCCCAAAGCAGAATGATTCTGTACCAGGTGTCTAGAATACATAGTCTACAGAGGGAATTTGACTCACCAGACAACGACTGTACTGAAGTGTTTTTTCCGGTGACTTTGTCCATATTTGATAACCTACACAATGCAAGTTACCTAGCCCATACATCTACTTATAGAGCAGGATGACAGCCTTTCTCTTTCGTTCTTTTTCTTTCTTATCTTTCTTTCCTTCTTTCTTCCTTTCTTCCTTTCTTCTTTTCTTTCTTCCTTTTCTTTTTCTTTCTTTCTTCCTTTCTTCTTTTCTTTCTTTCTTTCTCTTTCTTTCTTTCTTTCTTTCTTTCTTTCTTTCTTTCTTTCTTTCTTTCTTTCTTTCTTTCTT
>CM021697.1:163305657-163331069 GCA_011074415.1 Stictonetta naevosa | reverse complement strand
TGTTTTGGAGCAAAGAGAACTCACTAGTTTGAATGGCTTGAAGTCTAAGACAGCCTAGAACTGGGGAAAAATAAGGCAGAATTATTCAGTTGTTTGTGACAGACATACAGACATAAAGACTTTGGGAGCGGAGGGAATATTTTTTAAAAAAATATTATTATTATTATTTTCTCCTCTTGAACTTAAGGGTGAAACTCTTTGTATTTCCCCCAATATGCACACACGAGCTACTATTGCTCATAAACAAACATTTCTGCTCTCTCCTTCCAGCTTCTGTAGAAATAGAAACATAACAAGTCTGTCAAAGATAACCGGCAAGTGATTATTATTATTTTTTCTTTTACATATAATCATAGAATCATTGGATCATTCAGGTTGGAAAAGATGTCTAAGATCATCTAGTCCAACCTTTAACCTAGTACTAAAGTCCACCACTAAACCATGCTACTAAGTTCTATATCCACACATTTCTTGAAGACTTCCAGGAATGGTGGCTCAACCACTTTCCTGGGCAGCCAATGCTGCACAACCATTTCCATAAAGAAATTACTCTTAATATCCAAGTTAAACCTCTCCTGGCATAACTTTAGGCCATTTCCCAATTTTCCTACTACTCTGCCCTAATACAGCCACACCTGTAGTGCTGGATTCATGTCTGGGCCTACTGGTTCATTTTCTTCACTTGCAGTCTTGAAAGATTGTACAATCCATTCCAGAAGTGATTGCATATTTCTTATAGATGAATTAATGTAAACAAATACTATACCTTGATATCAAAAACCTGTACTGAGTAAAGAATGTGTAGCGCTGCATTAATGTGATTAAATGAATGAACATGTTGCATGGCTAGATCTCTATTTTAATGCAAACAAATGGGTAATGTTATAAGTTATATGATGCATATTCTAAATACCTGTAAAATTCAACAAAAATCAATAGATTCATGTTGTTTTAGAGTAAATAAAAACCTGCTACAAAAAGACTAACATTTTATATATGAATGTATATATAAACTACATTTTCAAAGACTTGCTGAAACAAACAAATTATACCCAGTATGTTCATCTAGTGTAACATTAGACTTTTGTTTTGTTTTGTTTTGTTTTGTTTTCCAGTCAGGCCAAGTCACCCTGACAAACCCTGCAATCTGACAAAAATTGCTCTTGACGACCAAGCTCACTAGCAGATTGAATGCTAACCTTTGTCCTTTTATTTATAAACAGACTGGAAACACATGTAACTAGTGGAATGCACCCTTTTTGTATTTACTTCCCCTGTGATCATGTCACACTAAAATAAAATAGGAAAATAAAAAAGTTTTTAGAAGAGGAGCATAATTTTCCAATTTTGGAATAAGTAAATATGTAAATGACAAGATTTTTCAAACTTTTTTTTTTCTATTTATTTTAAAATATTACAGAAAACAAGCAGTTAAGTCATTAAAATTACTGGAATGCCTACTATTTTTCTCCCTGTAAAACAGAAGCCACAGTGAAAATAAGCAGTATGTGGTTGAAGTTATAATTGCATCATTTACATATTTTGAAATACCATGGAGAACTACCTAATTCTTTTGTCATATGAAAGTGAATTGCACGTTTAAAGAGGGAAAGAGAATTGCATGTTTAAAAGGGTAAATTTAATAATTTTAAAAATATTAAAATATTTATAAGAAAACCTCATTTATACCAATAATTTTATATCATTTCGATATCTAACTGTACTTAAGGGCTTAAGTATGGCTTTTTATTTAATATGGAGAGGATGAGCATACAAAAATAGAAAAATGGTTCTAATTTTCTTATGATTTGTTTGTTTTGTTTTTCCATGTTTAGAACAATGCTTCCTAAGCATGATTATTATGATTTTTAGATTTTTTTTATTCTTTCTAAAATTTGGCATGCATTTTATAAATACAATCTATGTTTTTTGTTGTTGTTGTTGTTGTTGTTGTTGTTTGTTTGTTTTTTTTTCAGAGCCTATTGGTACTACAAGAGTTTTTCTAGCTAAGTTGTCTCCATAGCTGCCATTTTTGCTCCTGTACTTGGATTTCTTGTGGCTAAAAGAAAATGCTCTTGTAGTTTTTAAACAGAAGAATAGGTTAGAGAAAACTAAACTAAACTAAACTAAACTAAAATAAAATAAAATAAAAATAGAATAATACAGGATTAATATTAAAATTAAGATTTTGTCTTGGGCAGAATGAAGGTGATCACAAAAGTATTAAAACAGACACTACAAAAAAGTAAGGTTAAGAAGGAGGATTGGAAGACTCCAACTTTCTAGTTAGATAAGTTAGATAAGGGTCTTCAACAACAACAACTGGGCAGTTCAAAAAAAAAAAAAAAAAAAAAAAAAAAAAGTTTAAAAAAAAATTTTTTGAAACACCACCCAAAATTTTAAAAAAAATTTTCTCTCCTATATGTAGATATTTTCTCTAACTAAAACTTGATTCTTGTATTTTTGAATGAAAAAGTCTTTGGCATATACATTGTCTCACAGACTTACACATGCAGTGTGCAGTAGGATAGGGCTCAGATTTTATAATTTTCCAGACACTTGTAAATCATGTTACTTGATTTTAAATCTAAACTTTAAATGTAGACTTTAAATCTAAACCACCTTGGAATTCCAGAGGTTCATCCTTAAATCTTGTAGCAACAACTGTGCAACACACCACTGTACATAATAATATGATACAGATTCAGGATCTGCAAACTGCAAAATCAGGCACAACCTCCTGTTGACAAAGCTCAGGCAAGGACTAATGGCCTGGGGCTAAATGCAGCCTCTGTGCCAATGGAGATCCCAGATGTGGCTTGTCACAGATTTATTTATTTATTTATTTATTTATTCAATGTTTTCCCAGCAATCTGATCTGGGCTTTCACAGTTGCACTGTTTCAGAGCTGACCTTGAACACTGGTAGTCAAACTCTGGCAGGGGGCAGCATTTGCAGAGCTAGAGTAGAGAAAGATGTTTACATCTTGGTCAGGGTAATCAGAGCCTGTTGGTGCCCTAATGGCTCTGACAGATTCTTCATTATCACTGAGAATTGTGTAAAATGATGGATTAGAGAGTTTATTTTCCTTTGTCATCCTGGACACAATATGTTTCTATTGGATTGGCAGAGAAGCACCAGTGTAAGTGTAATTTTGTTGTTGTTGTTGCTCTTTATTTAGAATGATACTTATGTATAAGAGTACTGAAAAGGCCAGATTTTTCTGCTGATGAATGCACCTGCTGGCATTGGCTTTGTCCCAGGGCAACCATGACAAATCTGTAGGGTTTACAGCTATGATGGAGGAAGTAAGGAGTCCATAGCATTCTGGAGAGGCAGTAGGAGTCTTCATACCAGGTTAGTGGCTGAGAGCAAGTATTGACTAGATAGGTCACATCATTGCTTCCCAGATTAAATGAAGCTAAAGGAAAAAGAACAGTTAAAATACTCTATATTTTATAGGAGGGAAGGAAGGAAGGAAGGAGGGAAGGAAGGAAGGAAGGAAGGAAGGAAGGAAGGAAGGAAGGAAGAAAGGAAGGAAGGAAGGAAGGAAGGAAGGAAGGAAGGAAGGAAGGAAGGAAGGAAGGAAGGAAGAGTAGTGCTGTATACAGTTCCATAAATATTTGCATGCCAGAGAGAAGATAAAAATATGAGAATCTGGAAAGCAGTAAAATAATGCCTTACAACTTCTAATACAATGTTATTTCTAATATTTTATGGTATTCATATTTACTTAATGAGCTCAGAAGTAACCAATACCGAATACATGAAGTTACATGGTATTATATCAGGTAACATATCAGGTAATACTGTCCTCCAAAATCAACAAAAGCCTATGGGTAAATAAATGCATCATTTGTTAAGAAAAATAATAATAAAAAAAAAATGTTCAAACTTTTTTTTTCCCCAGTCTTTCAAAAGAACCTGTTTCATCTGAAATCTGTTTTTTGTCCACTCCAAGGTTTTCTCTGAAATTATTAGCTTCTCTTTCATTACTACTTCTTTAGCTCTCTGCTCCTACTTCTTTAGCTCCCTGCTCTCCTTCATTTTTGTCCTAACTTCCATCCTTGCTTTTTGTGTTCATCTTCATAACACAAAACACATTTTTTCCCCATGTTCACTTTCATTTTTTTTTAATTATTATTATTTTCTTATATACTTTTGCTTTCTGTCTCGAGTCCGACACTACTTCTTTAATGTTTATGGGTAGCAGTGAATGACAGAAGGGCAGTAAAGCAATGAAAGAATGAAAGTAGTTTTGTTTTTACTTTCAGTTTTTTAAAATTCCATAATAAGAAAACAATATGACCATACTGATATATGACGCGCAAATTATTTATTTTTAATTTACTAAAATTTGATAAAAAGCATACAGATACAGATGGAGATGCAGATACAGATACAGCTACATACATTTAAATTATTTTCAAAGTGTATGAACACTGTATATAATGGCAGAGTTAAAAATATAAACAGAAATATCTTTATACTGCTTTTTGGATGTTTGCAAATGGTGTTTTTTCAAAACAATGTTTGCCAGGTTATATTTTTTGTGATAAATTAAGCCATACACCAGTGCACAATAGTTAATATATGATATAAAATTTTGAACAATACCCATTTTAAGTGTTTATTAAACACTTCTATTTCAGTCTCTTTAAAAGATATATCTTACACTGTCTAGAATAACAATATTTCCAGACACCCCAAGGACAATGGAAGGTATCAAATTTAAATAACTTTAAGTAACCATTTTATTAGTCATTAATTTTATATGTATAGATAAGCAGCTTCAAATCAGTAATTACATGCCACAGTCTCATATGAGTGCACTTTCCACGTTTGATAAACAAAGCACTTCAGACTTGAAACATCAGAGGGTGTCTACATATTCCCTCAAGCACTAAGCACTGGAGACAAAAAATGTTCATTCTTTTTTTTTCTCCTGATTCCCCTTCTGGTATTTCTCAGTTTATCTTTAGTTATTTTTAAGAACATATCCCTACTTTTAATTATGCTTACAGAAGTAGAATGAAATGGAACAGGTTGTCTTATTTGAAACTAGGATGCACATACTGTGAGTTGACAGGAGCTACAGTAGTACTCTTAGCTGTAATTCATATGTTTTATAAATGTTTTTATTTTATAATGGAAATTAATAATTCCATTTCAATATAACATGTGCAGAGAATAACAGGACAGGGAGTGGGATGTCTGACAGGATCGTACATAACATATATGCAGTATAAGTACAAGGCTAATAACTCACATAATTTCTTCAGACCCTCTATTTTCTTCCACCTATTAAAAATCAATATATGATTCTTTGACTCTTACCTATTTAATATACTATTGGAGCCCTTGACAAAAATGGCCAAAAAATTCCAAAAATAGATGGGTTGAGGCAACAAATGATAATGCATCATGTTGTATGTAGATAATATGCTGCTGCTGTGGATAGCAAAGTCAATCCTTAACTTAGAATAGTATATTCAATATGAATCCTGATTGCCTTGAAGATCTATAGACAAATCTATATCCAGGGTGACAGTGATGTGAAGTATAAAATTTGAGTGGCTTGCACTTAAGGACCTTGAAACGAAGTAAATGACAAAACAAATGTAAATACACAATGTATTTTTCTTCTGTTTAATTTGACTAAGTCATCCTGCTCAGTGTTAGCATTTCACCTGTTTTCACAAAAAGGTACAAAAAAGAAAACACTAAAAATGAGATGACAAAAATTCAAGTTTCTTACTATTTCTCCTGAAAGAAAAAATTGATGCAGCTTGCAGTCACCTTCCCATGACTTTTATTTGTTATTGTTGTCTTCTTGTCTATTTCTCAAAAATTGTTGAAGATTATTAAAGATTATATCTGAGAAAAGGAAAGTGGTCACTGTTCACTGTTAGATAAGGTTAGAGATGGTCTATCCCTTTTTAAGCAATCTCACTGGGCATTTGTGCCTCAGGGTATAACATGTCACCTTCATACCTCTATATATCACTCTATGCGTATAATACACATTCTGAATTCCAAATGGATCCTTCGTCTCTTTAAAGATAGTGACAATGCATTTAGTAGCTAGCAAAAAATCTTATTTAAGAGATGAGAAATATAGAACTGACTACAGCAGAAAGAAAAGTGCAGATTTTAAGTAATCTTGGATCATATTTTATCATTTGGGTAAGAGTCAATTTTACTTCTATACTAAACATGTGGAAGAATATGCCCTTTGAGTTTATTTAAATCTACCTATATGTCAACAGGGAAAATGTCATAGCTGGTAGAGGTCCAGCTAGTGGTTTCCTTGGCAAACATGTCGAAGAAATGGAACACTGTGTCTCCAACTAATTATAAACATAGTTTTGCTGAGTGACTCAGAATGAAAAATAACTGTGCTCTAGAATTAACCTTTTCTTCTTCACAAAGTCTTGTGTGCTCGCCAGTTTCAGAGAGAGGTCCTTTCTTGTAAAGGTCAAGTGGTACTGACTGGTACACTTTGCTGAGAGCTAACCCTCTTCAAGATTAACTACAACCTTGCTGGTGTAATTCTCTTTCCATGCTGGTGCAAAACTCTTGCCTCTGAACCTCCACTGGGCACCATCAAGTTCTACTGCAAACTGTGCCTGAAATACATGTATGTGTTAGAACTGACTAGAGTGTGAAAAAGTTTTGAATGCCTTGAGTGTATTAATATGAGAGGTTATGGAAGTATGTATACCCAATGTATGTATAATACCCAATGTATTAACCCTACTGTCTTTTAAGATTGGTCTTTGCTTTCAGCCCTGGCCTTGCCTTGAATATTAACAGGTATAACAGTCAAAATTTAAGGAATAATCCTGCAATAAAGTAGTATAAGCAATCAGAGTTCTAATGACTGAAGGGCTAGAAAACACAAATCTACTTACCAGTCTTAAAAGAGCATATTATATCACTGAGTTACAATCTTTTCACTCAGTAGTGAGTATAATTATATGCTTCTTTCTACATTACTTTGCTTATAAAGCTGAACAAAAGTTGTCAAATGGTCTCTGGTCATGTATTCAATCTGTTTGCATTTATGATGCATAAAGCTATGTCCTGCTACAGCAGGCTGACAACATGAACACTGTTTTTCTTATGAATATATACACTGTGGTCTGCAGATCATACTACATGAAATAATTGTTTTATGAGAAGCTTTCTATTTGACAGAGATTGTCTCCCCTAGTTCTTCACTGACCTTGGTGTCTGCAGGATTGTTTTCTTGCATTTTTCTCGCTTGTCACTTTCTGGCCTGCTGTGAAGCATTTATTTTTTTTTTTCCTCTTTAAAAGTATGCTGTCACAGAGGTACCACTACCATTGCTGATGAGCTGAGCTTTGTCCAGGAGTGGATCCCTTTTAGAGCTGTCTGGAAATTGCTGTGTCCAGCTTAGGGGTAGCTCTTCACACAGAGGCCACTTCTGTAGCCTCCCCTGCACACCCTCCACTACTAAAACCTGGACACATAAACCCAGTGCACAGCCTCAGAGTAAAATGCTTCTCATGTTTACATGGAATTTCCCATATTTCCATTTATGTCTGTGTTGCTGCTGAACAATACTAAGAAAATGGATCCTTCTTCTTCATCCTCCCCCATTATTTATGCACACTGTTGGGATCACAGAGCTGTGATAGGCAGACTCCCTTAGCGAGAATGTTGCCATGGAGGAGCACAGACTCTTTAAGAAGGGCAAGCTGGGAAAAGGAGGAGTGGGTGTTGCCCTCTATATGAGAGAGCAACTGAAGTGCATGGAGAATGGATGATAAGCTAACTGAGAGGTTCTGGGCTAGGATTAAAGAGAAGACAAGTAAAGGTGGCATTATAGGGGGTGTCTGCTACAGACCAGAAGAAAAAGTAGATGGGGCCCTCTACAGACAGCCTCATTTTTCCAGGCCTTGGTCTGCATGGGAACTTCAACCATCCCAATATCTGCTGAAGGGACAAGACAGCAGAGTATAAGCAATTCAATATATTCCTGAAGTGTATTGAAAATAAATTCCCACTTAGATGATAGGGGATGCAATGAGGAAATGTGCTCTGCTGGACCTAACAGCACCAACAGGGGGCTTGTCAGGAATGTGAAGGTGGATTAGGCTTATATGGCAAGGTTTTGGTAGGAAGGGGTCCTCTGCAATAAGATTCCAGAAGCTGTCACATGTTATAGGACAGCCAGTTCCAGCTGGCTCCAAAGCAACCCGCTGCTGCAGAGAGGCAAACCAATAAGCAATGTTGTTTGCACCTCTGTGAGAGCAGATTTAAGGAAGTGAAATAAATAAACAAATAAATAAATAAATAAATAAATCTGCTACACAACAGCAGCTGGGAGAGAGGAGTGACAAACAGACCTGCAGACAGGAGCAGTTTGCTCCTGATGGATGGACCCCATGGTATGGAACCATGTTGGAGCAGTTCTTGAAGAGCTGCTGCCTGGCCCATGTACAATCAGTCTCTGAAGGATAGTATCCTATGGGAGAAACCCCATGCTGGAGCAGAGGTAGGGAGTGACCATGAAGGAGCAGCGAATACAAACTTTTACAGACTGACCACAATCTCCATTCCCCATTTCCTTCCTCTGCCTGGGGGAAGACGTAGAAGAGGGTGGATGGTGTGAAAGGTGTTTTTAATTTGCTTGTATTTTCTCACTGCTGTAGCTTGTTAGTAATAAGTAATAAATTACTTTAATCTCCCTATGCCAAGTCTGTTTTGTCCATGATAATAATAGTTGAGTGATCTCCCTGTCCTTATCTCTACCCTTGAGCCCATTCCATTGTATTTTCTCTCCCTTTTCCTTTGACGAGAGGAAGTGAGTGAGCAGTTGTGGCGGAGCTCAGCTGCCCATCTGAGTAAAACTGCCACAAAAGGCCACAGGCAGCGTAGGTTGCAGTGATCATGATATGGTGAAGTTCAGGATCCTGTGTGGAGGGATCCTGAGAAAGGTCACAGCCCTGGTCTTTCCAAGAGCAGTCTCTGGCTTCTTGAAAGCTCTGCTTGGAAAAGCTTCGTGGGATAAGGCTGTGGCAGGAAAAGGAGCCCAAGAAAGCTGGTTCTTGTTCAAGTACCACTACTCCAAGCTCAAGAGCAGTGCAACCCAAAGAATAGGAAGTCAGGCAAAAATACCAAGAGGCCTATGTGGATAAACAGGGAGCGCATGGCCAAACTCCAACATAAAAAGGGGGCATACTGAGGGTGGGTGTAAGGACTGGTTATCTGGGAGGAATACAAGAGACGTTGTCTGATCTTCCATTGATGAAATCAGGAAAGCTGTATCCCGCCTGTAATTGCATCTGGCCAGCAATATCAACAAAAATGAGAGGGGCTGCTATAAGTGTATCAGTAACAAAAGGCATACTGGGAAAAATGTGGGCCCACTGCTGAGCCAGACTTGTGACCTACTTACAACAGACAGGGAAAATGCTGAAGTCCTGAATGTCTTCTTTCCCTCAGTGTTTACTAGCCAGACTGATCTTCAGGAATCCCAGGTGCCAGAGACTGCAGGCAAAGGCTGGATCAAGAAAGATGTGTTCTTGGAGGAAGAAGATCAGGCCAGACAATACTTGAGCAAACTGGATATATGGAGATGAAGAAATCCTCATAAATCATTCCTTTTTCTAATGTGATAGTATAGTACTGTGATAGAGATGGATGCTTGCTTAGGTCCTCTCAGAGGTTAAATATTTTTCCCTCATTTATATTTGTATTAAGATGATTTCCCAGATCTATGTTAAACTTTAGAAAAAATAAATAGCAGCCAATTTCCTAATATTTAGGACACTCAGTGAGGATGATGAAGATGTTTTCAAGCTTCTCCTTTTCTAAGAGTTATATTGGAAACATTCCACTTTAAAAATAAAAATTAAACCTGCCTACTAGATCAGTGGAGTTGGCCAGAAATCAGATGTATACTCTAACTGCTTCTGGCCAAATGAAGACTTGATAGTCTTTCCTAGAAGAATATCAAAAAATAGGCTGTCAGCTAGCTTGCTTTTATTGACAGTGAAAAATTCATATATTTCCATGTAAAGTTTTTTTTTTTTTCTTTAGAAAGATTTTCATTATTTTCAGTATTTTATTTTATTTTTTTTTTAAATAGGTTTGTTGTTTCATGGTCTTCTCTATCCCTAAGTGCTGCTAAATCAGATCCTGGAAACAACATTAGATATATCAGAATGACAGTACTGTGTGCAAAAATAATAATAAATAATAATAATAATAATAAAGTTTTTTGTTTGTTTTGTTTTGTTTTTGTTTTGTTTTAAGTTCCTCTAACCTTTTATACAGTATGGAATATTTAATTCAGGAAAATGTGCTTGAAGATGACACACGTTCCCAGGCTGAACATGGATTAAAGGCCCAGAACTGAATTTTTTTTAGAAATCAAAATTATAGAAGCATAGAATCATAGAATGTCTTGGATTGGAAAGGACCCTTAAGGATCATTTAGTTCCAACCTCCCTGCCATAGGCAGGGACACCTTCCACTAGAACAGGTTGCTCAAATCCCCGCCCAACTTGACCTGAAATACCTCTAGGCACGGGGCATCCATAACTTATCTGGGCCACCTGTTCCCATGCCACACCACCCTCTGAGTAAAGAATTTCTTCCTTATATCTAATCTAAATCTACCCTCTTTCAGTTTAAAGCTGTTACTCTTTGGTTTTCACTACACTCCCCGACAAACAGTGCCTCTCCAGCTTTCTTGTAGCCCCCCTTATGGCCTGAAGACCACTGAGACTTTCTGAAAAAGGTCTCCCCAGAGCCTTCTCTTCTCCAGGCTAAACAACCCCAACTGCCTCAGACTGTCTTCATAGTAAAAGGTGCTCCAGTCCTCTGATCAGACTTGTGGTCCTCTTCTGGACACACTGTAATAAATCCTTGGCCTCCTTACATTGGGGGCCCCAGAGCTAAATACAGTACTCCAGGTGGGGTGTCAGGACAGAAAAGACAGGGAGAATCACCTCCCTTGACCAGTTAGTAATGCTTCTTTTGATACAGCCCAGATTATGGTTGGCTTTGTGGGCTGTAAGCACACATTGACAGCATGTTGAGCTTCTCATCAACCAACACCCAAAGGTCCTTCTCCTCAGAGCTGCTCTCAATCCATTCTCCACCCAGCCTGTATTTGTGCTGTGGATTGCCATGTCCCATATGCAGGACCTTGCACTTGACATTGCTGAGCTTCACAAGGTTCACACAGGCCCACCTCTCAAGCCTGTCTAGGTCCCTCTGGATGGCATCCCTTCCCTCCATTGTTCCAACTGCACCACAGAGCTTGACGTCATCAGAGAACTTGCTGAGGTTGTATTCAATCCCATTGTCCGTATTTCCAACAAAGATGCTAAACATCACCAGCCCCAATACCAACACCTGAGGAACACCATTCATCACTGATCTCCAGTTGGACATTGAGTCATTAAGTCACTCTTTCAGTACAATGATCCATTCTTTGCTGTGAGGGTGACAGAGCACTGGAACAGGTTGCCCAGAGAGGTTGTGCAGTATTCTTCCCTGGAGATACTCAAAAGCAACCTGGATGCTATCCTGTGCAACATGCTCTAGGTGACCCTACTCAACAGGGGAGGTTGGACTAGGTGATCTCCAGAGGTCCTTTCCAACCTCAATCATTCTGTGACTATGTGGTTCTGTGGTCCGGATGATTCCTTACCCACTGAGTGGTCCATCTGTCAAATCTATGTCTCTCCAATTTAGAGACAAGGATATTGAGTGGGACAGTGTTAAATGCTTTTAACAAGTCCAGGTAGATGATGTCAGTTGCTCTTTCCCTATCCACCAATGTTGTAACCTTGTCATAGGAGGCCAACAGTTTTGCCAGGCACGATCTGTCCTTAGTGAAGCCATGTTGGCTGTCACCAATCACCTCCTTATTTTCCATGTGCCTTAGCATAGTTTCCAGGAGGATCTGCTCCGTAATCTTGCCAGGCACAGAGGTGAGACTGACTGGTCTGTAGTTCTGTGGGTCTTCTCACAATGGCTGCCAAATATCTTACCTATTTCACTATATTTTGAATTTCTACAGATGTAGAATGGTGCTGTGAGTGTGATTCTGCAGCTAGAGTGATTACTAATGCTGCAAAATATATGTACTCTTACTTTTTTTATAAAGATCCACTCAGTCTCATATGTCTTTCCTGGCTGTGTTAGAAAAACTGGAAGTAGATGAATGTTGACATAGCTGTGATAAATCAGTTAGCTCTACTGATAAAAGAAAATGACAGTGGTATAAATAGTCTTTACAAATTCTGCATATCCTCCAGACTCTATCCAATAAATATTACCTCTAAAAATATTTCTATTTAGACTTTGATTGCTTACAAATTGTATTTTTCATTTGCTTCAACAAGTGAATTTAACAGCAAAACCAGCAGATTATTTTACACTTTATTTATTTATAGACCTACAATTTGAAAGTAAATGATTTAGAAGTATCTGCAATGTGCTCCAGGCACTGTAATCAAATATTGAAAAAGTTGGCTGTAAGCACAAAACCTGAAACTTGCTCCCACTCTTAAAAACAAAACAAAACAAAACAAAACAAAAAACATGGTTCAAGCAACATTAGATAGTTGTATGGAAATTCTTTCTCTGTGATTTTTTTTTTCCTCAAATAGGACTATTTTCTCTTTACTGCAAACTATCTATAAGGAAGTGAAGGAAGGGGCAAAATCCTGATAGAAACAATAACATGCAACTTAACAACAGATAAACATCAGGTTTTGAAAAGTTTCCAATTGATACAATATTTTGTAATTGATAGTATAGCAATAAATCTCAGTACATATCACCCCTGCTTCCTTCTGAATCTAAGGTGTTCTTGTATTTTGTAAAGAACTCAACACAAGTTCTTAACGTATTCTTCACAGCACTCAGAGGAACAAGAACGTGTCATCTCAGGGGCAGGTTCTGTAGCCAAAATTTGTGTAAAAGTCACCCCTTTTCTTATTCGAGGTCTAATAGACTTGTTAAAAGGAAAGTGCAGACCAGAAGGATTTTGATCGTGTCTATTCTTACCTAATCAATTCACATCATTATAATCCTTTCTGTTAAATTACATTGATTTAAGTAAGTCCTGGATCTTAAAGCTCATGTTTAAGCTAGTGATAGAACAAATTGCATTCTGCTGTACTCCAGTAATTTCAAGAACTCATAGGGAAGTACCAAGAAAACATCTGACAATGTATTCTAGTGCCTTTTTTTTTTTTTTTTCATTCCATCATATTTGATATTTTATATATACATATATATATATAAAGCATATATATATATACAAATATGCTTCTTGCTTCTTATTATGTTACAGATTCTGTTTGGTTTTAATGGGTTTGTTTGCAGGTTGAAATTTTGTATTTTGATCTAGTGGGTTGCATCCTTGCCCATTACAGGGTTGTTGGAATTACATGATCTTTAAAATCCCTTCCAGTCTAAACCATTCTATGATTCTATGATGTTTTACAAAATCACAGAATAGTTAAGGTTGAAAGTGACCTCTGGGGTCCAACCCCCCCTGCTCAAGAAGGGAGAGCTACAGCATGTTGCCCAGGGCCATCTCCTGACAGCTCTTGAAGATTTCCAAGGAGGGAAACTCCACTACATCTCTGGGCAACCTGTTCCAGTGCTCCTTCACCTGCACTGAAAAAAGTGTTTCCTGATGTTTAGATGGACACTCACTCTCCTGTTCCACTTTGTGCCCATTGTCTCTTCTCCTAACACCAGGCACCACTGGAAATAACCTGACTCCATCTTTTTTGCATCTTTTTTTGATATCTTTGCAGATAAGACAGGAAAGAAAATACATTGTCTGAAAAAGATAACCTATTTTAAAATCAACCATCAAGATTCAATAAATAATCTAAGTGCTCAAAACAAAGAAACATGCAATTCCTTTTCTCCAGAGCCCTGTCCTTTCATTAAATAATGTATTATTTATATGTAGGAGATGAGATCTTTTCCCCAGTGCATTAATTAGTGCAAATGGCTGGTTTTGTAAACTATGAGTTTTTATTGTTGTTTTAGAACAAGAAATGCCTCATTTAATGTTGCCTTTTTTTTTTTTTTATGGAGTAGTAGATTTTCATAGGAAAAAAGAACAAAAGCAATATAAATTACACATAATTTCACAGGCTTAGAGCATTTCCTATACATTCAAAAAGTGTCATATTTCATGCAGAAACACACTTAACCAGTTTTGGAGTGCATTGGAAATACCGTCAAGTTTTTCCTTGGGTGACTGAACTGACTAATGTTAGAACCAAGATTTATAGTCACGTGATAGTCAAAGCATCAGTCACTTACTAAATTAAATTAAGTATCATTAATATTTCTTGCAACTGATAAGTTTTGTATTTGTGCTACATTTGGAAAAGATAAAGTATTTTGACATATTATAACAGAATACTGTTCCCTGCAGTAATAGCAATATGGTTTTGTTCTAATTTGTTATACTTCTGCATGAACTTTTGCAGTAGTTCGTATGCGTAGGTATACAGTAGGTATAAGGTATTATCTAATATGAGTTATATTTCTGACTGAAGTAAGGAGCAAACACCTTTCTTTTTGATGTATTTAGACAAGATAGATGTGATATATAGTTGTGTCTATGGTATATTCAGTTCACCATCTGGATGGGAATAAAGATCGTTACACTGCAAGAAAACAGTTCATACCACATCTCTTTTCTACAAGAACATATTTCTCTCTCTTTTTACTGCCCTCCTTTCAAAGTCAGAATGTAGTCTGGTCACAAAACCAATAAATGTTTATTAGTCAGAAACTCCTCCTGGGCACTGACATTTTTTTTTCCACTGTTTTTTTTTTTTTTTTTTTTTTTTTTTTTTGTAGTAGTAGTAGTAGTAGTAGGATGTTTCTCTCCAGGCTTCTAAAACCAGAAATGCTATTTCATTTTTTTTTAAGTGACTTTCTTAAGCTTACTAGCTTTGGAATTGTCTAGTTGTTTTGCTGTCATTTAAGCCTGTGTAAAGTGAGTAGCACAACATTTCTTTCAAAAGAATGATAAAAGAAAGACAGTTCTGGGCTTTAATTCAGTTGTTGACTTTTTGTCTTATTAATTGACTTCATCAATGTAGTAAAATAATTTTGAATCTTTTAAACATGAAAGGAAAGTAATTCTGGAAAATGTATTGATGCAAATAAATCTATTTCTGGCACACATTTTCACCAGTTCCAAATTCAGAAATGATTCAAGGAATTTTTTTATAGTCTCTATTCACACAAGCAGTTAGTATACAAATAGTTCAGTTGATTTCAATAAGCCTCCTTAGACAAATAAAGTTTGCATCACCATGAAATATGTCAATACTGTTAAATAAAAGAGAGATGGTATTCGTTTAGCATTGAGGCCAAAAGAACTGGTTTGACTCTATTTACATGACACAGCATCAGTTCTGGATCTCCTCTGGAGATACACATAATCAGTCCCAGCAGATACACATACATACACATATATACACCTATGTGTGTGACATATTATTTTCCAGTTTAAAATATTTGATTTTTTTTTTTTTTTAAGATCTGTGTTGAAACTTACCAGACTGATATTTCATAGCATGCCACCAAAGGTATGGCCTGTGATGGAGTAAGAGTATTGAGAAATACCTGAGTGAGCAAAGTGATGGAATAATTTTGCAAGATTGGGAAATCAAACCAGACCAATTTTGTCTAGAGTGTTGTTGTAGATTAACCTAGCAGACAGCAAAGCACCAAACAGCAAAGTACCATAAAGGGAAGGGAAAGGAAATGAAAGGAAATGAAGGGAGGGGAAGGGAAGGGAAGGGAAGGGAAGGGAAGTTTTTGTTATCAACATTATTTTTATTTTAAATACAAAACACAGCACAACACCAGCTACTGGGAAGAAAATTAACTCTATCCTAGCCAAAACCAGAACAATATCCACCCCTTACTCTATACCATCTATGTCATGCTCAGGTCTTACACTTTCCAGTGCATCTTCATTGACCTCTGCCACCATTCCCATCATTTGATATACACAAACATATCATTCCCTTGTTCTACATGCCATCCCCTTAAAATGTCCATGTAAATGTTCCTTTAAAATGTCAGTTGACTTCATTTCAGCCCATGATTTTGGGCTCCCTCTGTCATAATGGTCCTTATGGAAAGTAGAAATGGTTGTTGGTGGTGTATTGTTTAATGCCGAAGGCAACTGTGGCTGCATCAGAACTGCACTTGCCCAGTTCCATCAAGTTTCATTCTCCATTAATCTGGGTGACTCCTACTGTAATACAATTGATATAGAAACCATACTAATGATTACATACAGCATTATATAGCAATTAACATCACACAATTCAAATCATTGGCTATTCTCATCCAAAATCAAATCCCCTTCACATCAGGCTTTCCCATCCTTCATTACCCAGCAAGTACACCCTGGTCCTTGAGCAAAAGCAATCCCATGGATGGTTTTTCTTTTGCCTGATGCAATAAAACAGACTGTTTTCCCCGGTATGTTTTTGTATGTGCACTAGAGGGACTTTATCCCTTTCTACAGTAGGTAAAAGTTTTGATTGGGCAGGGCCAGCTTGATTGGCAGATCCCCTAGCTGACTAACTAGGTGGCTTTTGCTGAAGGTGTATCCCAATGTTTGAAAGTCCTAGTACCCATTGCCTTCAGTGCAGTTTTTAAAGGTCCATTATGTCATCCAATTTTTCCAGGGGTTGGCTCGTGGTAGGGGATGTGATATATCCATTTGATGCCATGTTCTTTGGCTCTGGTGTCTATGAGATTGTTTTGGAAATAAGTCCTGTTGTCTGATTCAGTTCTGTCAGGGGTGCCACGTTGCCAAAACACTTGTTTTTCAAGGCCTAGGATGGTGTTCCAGATAGCAGCATGGAGCATGGGATATGTTTCAATCCATTTGGTGGTTGCTTCCACCATTGTAAGCACATGGCTCTTGCCTTGCTGGGTTTGTGGTAGTGCGATATAATCAACATGCTAGACCTTCCCATACTGACGTTTCAGCCCTTGTCCATCATACTAGAGAGTCTTTAATCACTTTGCTTGATTGGTTGCAGTACATTTTTTTACATTTGTGGATAATCTGTATAATGGTGTCCATGGTCAAATCCACCCATTGATCATGAGCCCATCTATATGTTGCATCTCTTTCTTGATGGCCTGAGGTGTCATGGGCCTGCAGTGCTATAAATAGTTCACACTAATATTGCCAGTCCAAATCCATCTGATCCGATTCAATTCTAGCAGCCTGATCCACCTGCTGGTTATTTTGGTATTATCCAGTGGCCTGACTCTTGGGTATGTGGCATTCTAAGAGAAATACTTTTACAATTAGATTCTCTACCCATGAAGCAATATATTGCCACAATGCAGCAGTCTAGATGGCTTTGTCTGTGCACTGCCAGTTGCTCTGCTTCCATTGCTGTAACCACCTCCATATGTCATTTGCCACCATCTACGAGTAGGTACAGAGACTGTACACTGGCCACTTTTCTTGTTCAGCAATATCTAAAGACACATGGATAGCTTTCACTTCTGCAAATTGTCTTGATTCACCTTCTCCTTCACCAGTTTCTGCAGCTTGTTGTGTAGGACTCCATACAGCAGCCTTCCACTTCTGATGTTTTTCCACAGTATGACACGACCCATCAGTAAACAAAGCATATTGTCTCTCATTTTCTGGTAGTTTGTTATAGAGTGGGGCCTGTTTGGCATGTGTCACCTCCTTCTCTGGTTATATTCCCAACTCTCTGCCTTCTGGCCAGTCCGTGATCACTTCCAAGGTTCCTGAGAGGCTGGTGTTTCCTATCTGAGCCCAATCAGTGCGACCTACTAACTCCACGTAGCTTCAGTTGTGTGGTGTGTAGAGGAGACCCTCCTTTTGAATGTCCAGCCCAGCACCATCAGTCAGGGTGCGGAGAGGAGATGTGCTTCAGTACCGCTTCTGAAGCAGCTTGAAAACTCTTCATATGTTGCCTTTATTATTATTATTATTATTATTATTATTATTATTATTATTTTGATTGGAGTATAACAGGCCACAGATCCTCTGTATCCCTGACTCAAAAATATGAGGGGTAGATCTTGAGCCTCCCCTGGTGCTTTCTGCCTGAGGCTGCCATTCTTCCTGGCTGCAGTGTAGAACAGTTTTTGGTCTTGTTTTTGTTTTTTTTCTTTACATTTTTCTTACCCAGACTGGCCCAAGAGCTACTGCATGAACTGTCTCCTGTGTAATTTGTTCAAGATCTTGTTAAGGGCACAATTTGAAATCAGTCTTCTTCCAGGTCACTTGATAGAGAGGGCTTACAATCAGGCTGTAACTTGAAATATACATTCTCCCAAATCCCACAACACCTGGGAAAGCTTGTATTTCCTTATTGCTGGTTGGTGGAGTCATAGCTGCTGTTTTGCTGATCACATCTGTTGGGATATGATAATGTCCATCTTGCCATTTTATTCCTAAAAACTGTCCTGTGCAGGTTCCTTGACAGGTTCTTTGTTTTATAACAAAACCAGGTTTCAGAAACATTTGGATTATTTTCTTCCCTTTCTCAAATACTTCTTCTGATGTGTCTGTACAGATTGGCGAAAAGATATTCTCTCTCTCTTCAAGCCACAGAACCATTTTCTCCACACCTGAGTCAAGGAACTACAGGGAGGATGAGAGATTTTCTTTGTATTGACAGGGTTGGCCTGCCAATTCATCTACTGTTTGATCCTCTCCATCTTTCCAGGTCACTATTGCCAGGAAGTTGACATACAATGATACAACTCCAAACAAACTTCCCCCACAGAGGCTGTGTGCACCTGAACTATTCTGGGACTTTAGATAACTGGTCATTGCCCACGTCACCACAAATCACCTCCAGCACAGCTAATTCCCTCAGGTACTGGATACCTCTCTCCTTATGTCATTTTTCTGGCACGACATACATCTTCCTTGAATGGATACCTTTCCTCCATGCCTGACAGGAGTTGCCTCCAGACGCTTAGTGCTTTTGCCCCTTTTCTAATCACTTTGTCAACACCCCCTTCCTTAGAGAGTGATCCCAGATGCTTGGCTTCCTTGCCCTCTAATTCCTGGCTACTGATCCCAGTATCCCAGCATCAAAGCATCCAGGTGTACTGGGTCTGGCTGAGATGTTAACTTTCCCTGCAGCAGCCCATACAGGGCTGTGCTCTTCACTTGTAGCTAGAACAGCAGTGGTATCACACCAGTGTTGTGTCTGCTGCTGAGAAGTGCTGGCACAGCATCAGGACTCTCTCTAACCCTCCTAGGGGGTGGGCCAAAAAGTGAGAAAGAAACATCACCAGGGCAGCTGACCTAAACCAACCAAAGGGATATTCCATACCATATGATGTCACACTCAGCAATAAAAGGTGGGAAAAGGAAGAAGAGGGGAGGGGTGGGCTCTCCTTGTGAAAACGTTTGTCCTCCTCCCGAATACCAGCTACGTGCGTTGAGGCCCTGCTTCAAGGACGTGGTTGAGCATCACTCATTTGTGGGAAGTAGAGAGTAATTTATTTCCTCTGCACTTCCAATTTTTTTCCTTTAATTAAATTATCCTTATCTCAACCTGTGAGTTATTCTTTCCTTTACTTCTTCCCCTCCTCATCTAAGGTCATCTCACAGGTCACTCAGGGATAGGGGATTGGAGGGTTTCTGACTTGTTTATGATTTCTGGCTCTTCTTCCTCCTGTTCTTGTGATGGTCCTGCTCTAGAACAGCCTGCCCTTTCCACTTCTTCCCAGAACTTCTTAACAGGAGTTTCTTCCCTTGCTAAACAAGCTGACTTCCACTTATGTTGTTTCATCTTGACTACAGGGGCAACTGATACCATAGACAGATGACCCTCTGGTTTAGATACTGGGTCTGTTATCTGGTCATGAGATTCAGAGGCCTTCTCTTCCCCTTTAGTTTTAACTATTTTTTGATAGGTGCAGGCCGTGCCCCTGCACAGTGCATCAAGATGTAACTCTCTGACATTGCTGGGGTCAGGGCATATTTCTTTGAAATATTCTATAATTATTTTTTAGGATTTCACACTTGTTCAAGAGTCAAGTTCAAAACCATTGTAGGAAACAACTGTCACAGGTAACTGCCCATATCCTCCCACACCCCTTGCCACCACCAGCACACTGTACTGGGGCAGATTGCTGGGTGGTATTCTTAACTAATTATTTAACATTAGGAAAAACCAGAAATATGTTCTGGATACTTAGCAATAAGATTATGTTGGTTATGCACAGCCATTCAAAATACTCAAAAACAGTTGTAATTAACCCATATAGAAAGAAGGAGAAGGTACCATTCCTGATACCCTCTACCAATTGACTTCCAGAGGAGAAAAAATAGAGACTGTAGTTGTCAATATTCTCCAAGAGATAATTTCAGAAGTACAGAGATGATAGCAATGCAGGGCCTGAACACCAGATTAGGTGCAAAACCAGTGCTTTGCAGCACAGTGAACTGAAAATAAGTAAATAAAAAATAAACAAAACAAAACAAAACAAAAAAACAACAGCCTCAGAAAAAACAAGCTCTCAGATCTGATATATAGCAAAAAACTGAACATGGCACAGATCACATAAAACAAGATCCCATAGAACAATATTAAGAGCAAGCCAGTTGATGATCAGCATGATCAGCAACTCTTAAACAAATTGTAAGTGCTCTGGTAAAATCTATTGTTATCTCAACCATTTGAGTCCCACACTGGGTACCATAAAGGACTGGGGTGGTTTTCACACTGATGGTGAACTAAATTCCCCCACATTGCTCTCTCACTCCACCTCCTCAAAGAAAGAGGGGGCAGAAAATATGATAGGGCTTTGGGGGTGTGGAGGAAAGGCTCATAGGTTGCAATAAGGGAAAAAATAAAAAGAAGAAAAGTAAAAATTCAAGCAAAGGCCATATGGAAGCAAAGAAAGAGAAAACAATTATTCTCTACTTCCTCTCATCAAGTGATTTTCAGCCATGTCTTGGGACCACAGCCTCAATACTCTTAGCATTTGTTCAGGAGAACAGACATTTTTTGTAATGAAGTCTTCCATTTCTTCACCTTTTCCATCACCTTTTTATCACAATATGTGACATCGTATGGTATGGAGTATCCCTTTGGTGGGTTTAGGTCAGCTGCCCAAGCAATGTGCCTTCCCAATCTCTTACCCACCCCCAGTTTACTGGCTTTTGGGGAGTGGAGAGAGTCTTGATGTTGCATCAGCACTGCTCAGCAATAGACAAAACATTGGTGTAATAGCAATGGTGTTCTAGATACAAGTGCAGAGCACAACACTACATGGGCGCTTCCATGGGGAAAGTTAGCTCCACCCTAGTCAGACACAGTACATAGTTACAAGATTGTGATGTTTCAGCTAGGTTCAGCTAGCTTCAAAGTACAAAACCTATGTTTACTTTTATTGATGCTGGGTACGAATCTAACTTATTTTCAAACAGTCTCCATTAGAAAATACAATGTGAATTTCTTCAGTTAAATTTGAAATGGGATTAGCTGTCTGAATTATCTGAAATTTGGGGTGGGGAAAGGGGAGGAGGACAGAATAGAGGTAAACAGGAAAGTAAGTAATATAACTTGCCATTGAACTGTTATCTGGGTTAAGGATTCAACGCTTCTAAAACCTCTATTGCACTTGCATATAAATGGTCTTATCCATTCCTGTAATCTTATTCTCCTGTTTAACAACCAAGCTGAAAAGATGCAATTTATTTACTACACTCTCTTGGTTTCTTTCTCCAGATTTCTTATCAATACTCATCTTTAAATAAAATGACCTTCAAAATAGTACTCCATAGTCTTTTCTTTTTAATATTTTCTGTAGGAATAGAATTATATATTGGTGACCAAAGTTTTTCATGATACTCAAGGTTTACAAGCTCTGTCAGTGACTTGTTACATTTGTTTTGCATAAAGAAAGATAGACATATTATGTCCTTCTGATAAATAATTCTGAAAAGTCTACTTAGCATAGATTTGGTGTAGGTCCTTTAGTTTCTTAGGGAGATTATCATTTTCTGCTTTTAAATCATATATAGCACCTGATGGCAGTGCAGTTATTTGCTGTGTGGCTAAGATCATAATTTGGTTCATTGATTCAATTATATTGTTTATGTACTAGGCTCTGTAAAAGCCTGCAAATCTAATCTATAAGCAGATTTTCAAATACATCAACTTTAAAAGATGTTGATCACCCAATCACCCATCTTTTTTTTTTTTTTTCAAATATATATATATATTATTAACATTATGTATTTCACAAGTTGATCAACTTTCACAAGTTAATGTCTCATTCTGATCAGAAATATACAAGTTTCTGATCCTTCATATTATACTAAAGTAAGAAGGACTGAGTAATCTCTCTACAGAGAGAAAAGTGCAGACTGGAGTTTTTGTGGAATCTTCTTTTCTTCCCTCAAGTTCAGTTCAATATGTTATTCTTGTAATTGAGTTCTTATTACCTCTCATTAAGTCTAGCATTCCTCATTCTGGGAACTTTACAAGCACATACAGATAAAAGATAAGTTGTTGCTCGAAGGCCTTTTCCTATAAATGTAACACACTGGCAATTATCTATGGTACATAGTCCAGACAGCTGCACTTGGTTTGTTTTGGTCTTTGTCTTTTTTTTTTTTATTATTGTTATTTTTATTTAATATGTTTTCTTTTTGTTTTTTTGTTTTGTTTTCCCCCTTGGTGTGTTATTATTGCATTTATTTATCATATATTTATTTATGTATTTATTGTTGTTGTTCTATCTTTCATTTTATGTTTTGTTTTAAAAATCGTTGTTACTTCTCTCTTTGGTTAAAGCAATTTTTATATATATATATTTTAAAAGTTTTGCAGAAGAAGTGAAAAATAGCACAGTTTGACTGTATTTATGAATAAAAAGTGTAATCAAAATTCATTGTTAGCATCTTTCTTGCTAAAAAAGCTGACTAAAAAGCTAAAAATATCAAGTCACTGAACCATAAAAAGTCTGCTTTACAGAACACAGAAAAGACAATAGTTAACCTTTCATTTGTGGTATGACTGTGTCAACTGGAGTTTACATTATACTCTGATATGAGGTTAAACCCACAAAACCATTTACTCTCAAACTGAAGTCTGTGTTATCAAGTCAAGGACCTAAGTACACTACACTAAGCAAAAATGTAAATGTAAATATAATTGCAAATACAGGCAAATTGGCTGTTCTAGTTAGATTCCAGGGGCTGAAGCTGACTGGTGCAGCTTAACAATGAACAGACAGGATATATAAAGTAAGCAAGATTTATTATGAGCTATTTACATATGTATTGATCCCAGGGCAATGACAAAGGTTCTGATGAGAATGGTGCTTTTCCCAATCATTGGTTTCCTGGAGGAAGGAGTCGGCAGGCACACTGCTTGAATGGGCGTCCCCATCGAGGCAACGTTGTCCTTGGTAGTGCATCTCTCTCTCATCTGGGGGGGTCCCAATTTTATCCCTTCCTACCCAGTAGCTTTTCTGACACACGAGGCCAAGACATGTCTCAAGGGCCACCAAGCTCCTCCTTGGTGTTCTATAAGCATGTCTACAATTGTGTATGTGCACCTTTTGAGTTGAGGGCTGCACCGGCTCAGTGAGGGTCATTACTTCATCCTTCATCATATTCTTCTGCTTTTCCAGATGCAAGTGTCATGGGCACAAGCCAAGCTGCAAAGTTTCACCAGCCAGGCTACAGTCCTGCCAGTGTTCTCTCAAATCTTGGACAGTTCTATGTTCTTCCTCTTTTCCCCTGCATACATGCTCAGCAACTTACACCCCCCTGCACCACACGCTTAAGGATGAGTTGTTCCACAATGGACCAAACTACTTAATCACAGTCATAAGATGACTATGCTCTTACGCATTGGCCAATATATAAACATCGGCTGTAAGAAGTAGTTTTTGAGGTGGAGATCACGGGTGTCAGTCTAGGGCTTATACCTGAGATTGGCTCAACAATTCCTCCACTTCCTTGGGAAAAATGAAAAAAGAAAAAAAAATTATCACTTTTTAAAAATATATATTTACATTCTCATGTTCTATGTTATATTACAAATACAGGATTTTTAGAACATTCCCTATAGGGAACCTTGGTTCTTTTTTGAAGAGTTTCTGAAGGATGGAAGGATGGAGGAAAAGATTTAAATCTGAGTGGGATACTGAGAGGACTCCAAGAACAAAAATATCTGTAAAAGCCATGAGGCTTTGTAAAGATGTGATTCTCCCTGACAAATGTGAGATACTGAGCAGACAAACAGATCCCTTATACTTCATCTTAGTGTAAATTAAGAATTGATTTCCCTTCACTTGTCTTTTGTAAGCATCTGTAACTATGCTGTCTTTATCAGATGCTGTAAATAAACATTTTTTTTGCATTTTACTATAACCTTGTAAGTTATGGTAGTTTCAAAAGAACTGAAGTATGCCTTACCAAAGTTGTGCTGATCCATATAACTAGGTCACTGCTGTATTTGTACACAGAGCCCAGCACTCTTACCAATTTCCACAAGGAGGCCAAATGGTAACAAGTTATACATCCACTAAAGCTTCATAAATCAATTTGAGAGCTAGTGTTATTGGGGTCAGGAGAGAAAGCGTCTTCAGTGATCAGTGATAAAACCAGAAAAAAAAATCACTCACGATGCTGTAAGTTAGTGGAGACTATTACCAAGGATCCCAAAGGAGAATATAGGAAAAAAAATAATAAAAATAGAACACCTTATTTTGATAATGCTGCAAAACTTTAAACTGTTTCTGTTTCAAGGTCACAAAACAAAACTCTTCTTATAATTGTCAATTCTATTGAAGCTGATAGAAAATATTGTTGATAAACACAGATGAGAAAACACAGATGTATCAAAATACAAATACACTAATATATGATAAATAATAAAAGTGTGCAGTCTGTTCACAGGTGTTGTATAGATCATGCATGTAGTTTTCAGTTACATAGACTGTGACTGAGCAACAAAGAGGAGGACTGTCTTTTTATGCCATCTTTTCTATAGTACATTTTATCAGGTTAAATCCTCAGGAAAATAGGAAAGACAAGATTTCTGTTTCAACAGAAACAACTGAGCATGATTTGATGAGGACTTTTTGTACTAAAGGGTAGGGGCAGATCGGGAAGAAAGGTAGTAATCAAGGAATCTCCTGCAGAATAGATCACAAGAGAAAGAGGTAAAATATATGCAAGGGAGTGAAAGTAACATTTGCAAACTATAGAAATACAGTGGGAAGTGAACGGATTTATTTTCCAGCCTTTTTCTGTCTTCTCATCCAGACTGGATGAGGAAAAAAAAAAAAAAAAAAAAAAGACTAAATCAAATTCCAGTTAAATAAAA
>CM021697.1:163274429-163290908 GCA_011074415.1 Stictonetta naevosa | reverse complement strand
TTCCTTTTTCTTTTTTTTTTTCTTTTTTTTTTTCTTTTTTTTTTTTTCTCTCTTTTCTGAAGTAGAGCAAATGGAAAGTAGATATTCTGTAACTGTCCTGTTAGTTTTATTAAGCAGAATCTAGGATACAACTACAGTGTGTCTTTCTCAATACAGAAGAAGAAAGAGTTTCTTGAAAGTGACATTCAAGAGATTTTTTTGGTGAAGAGAATGTTTTACAGATGTCCATACTGTACTGAGGCACAGGTTGAAGCACTAACACAACTATTTCCTTTGTGTTCTTTGGACAAGACACCTGTGAATGTGGCTGTTTTTTCTGGAAACACAGCCATGGAATTTGATTAAAATACATTTATTCAGCATCTGATTTTATGTGATCAGTGATATGAATCTTTGCATAATTCATTTAAATAGGCAGATAAAAGTATATCTGGAAAAAAAAAATTGAGTTCTCTGTAGCTTAGATTTTCTTTGACAGCAACACAGACTATTAAGATAAATGTAGATAGCTGTAAAGCCACCAGATGTCCCTTTGTCCTTCATCAGTTTCTACTTTGTACTTAACTATGCATAACACTCCTAGGAAGTGCTTGTGCTATCCCCATCAACAACTCCCTCATTGGAAGTGCCTTCCCTTCCTTTCTGAGGTAGAATCACAGAATGGCCAAGGTTGGAAGGGACTTCTGAAGATCACCTAGTCCAATCACCTGCTGAGCAGAACCACCTAGAGCACATTGTGCAGGATGGCATCTAGGTAGGTTTTGAATATCTCCAGAGAAGGAGACTCCACAACCTTTCTGGGCAACCTGTGCCAGTGCTCTGTCACCTTCACAGTAAAGAAATGCCCTCTCATATTCAGCCAGAACCTCCTGTGCTTCAGTTTGTGCCCGTTGCCACTTGTCCTGTCAATGGGTACAACTGAAAAGAGTATGACCCCATCCTCTTGACACCCTTCCTCTAGGTATTTATATGCATTTATAATGTCCACTCTCAGTCTTCTATTCTCCAGGCTAAACAGGCCCAGTTCTCTCAGCCTGACCTCGTACGACAGGTGCTCCAGTGCTCTAATCATCTTTGTAGCCCTCCTCTGGACTCACTCCAGTAGTTCTATGTCTCTCTTGTACTGAGGAGCCCAGAACTGGACACAATACTGCAGGTGTGACCTCACCAGGGCTGAGTAGAGGGGGAGGATCACCTCCCTCCACCTGCTAGCAACACTATTCTGAATGCACCCCAGGATACTACTGGCCTTCTTGACCACAAGGGTATATTGATGACTCATGGTCAGTTTGCTGTCCACCAGGACTCCCGGGTCCCTCTCTGCAGAGCTGCTCTCCACTAGGTCAGCCCCCAGCCTGTACTGGTGCTTGGGGTTATTCTTCCCTCGGTGCAGGACCTTGCACTTACCCTTGTTGAACTTCATGAAGTTCCTCGCTGCCCAACTCACCAGCCTGTTGAGGTCCCTCTGAATGGCAACACAGCCCTCTGGGGAATCAACCAGTCCTCTGAGCTTTGTGTCATCAGCAAACTTGTTGAGGATGCACTCCATTCCATCGTCCAGGTTGTTGATGAGTAAGTTGAACAAGACTGGACACAGTACTGACCCCTGGAAGACACCACTAGCTACAGGCCTCCAACTAGATTCCACACTACAGCACAGCTCTCTGAGCTCTGCCACCCAGCCAATTGTCAGTCCACTTCACTATCCCTTCATGTAGGCCACATTTCGTGAGCTTGTCTATGAGGATGTTATGGGAGACAATGTCAAATGCCTTGCTGAAGTCAAGATAGACCACATTCACCACTTTCCCCTCATCTACTCAGCTAGCCATCTCATCATAGAAGGCTATCAAATTGGTTAAGCATGATTCCCCCTGGGTGAATCCATGCTGACTACTCCTGATCACCTTCTTATCCTCAACATGCTTGGATATGATCCCCAGGATGAGTTGTTCCATCACTTTTCCAGGGATGGAGATGAGGCTGACTGGCCTGTCATTGCCTGGGTCCTCCTTCTTGCACTTTCTGAAGACTGGTGTGACATTGGCTTTCTTCCAGTCATAGAATCATAGAGTTATAGAATATCCTGAGTTGGAAAGGACCAAAAGGATCATCGAGTCCAACTCCTGGCACCACACAGGTCTACCCAAATATTCAAACCATATGACTAAGAGTACAGTCCAAACACTTCTTAAAGTCTGACAATCTTGGTGCTGTGACTACATCCCTGGGGAGCCTGTTCCAGTGCATGACAACACTCTTGGTGAAGGATCTTTTCCTCACATCCAGCCTGAACCTCCCCTGTTGCAGCTTGACACCATTCCCAAGATCCTATCACTGGTCACTGAAGAGAACAGATTGGTACCTGCCCCTCCGCTCCCCCTCGTGAGAAAGCTGTAGGTCATGATGAGGTCACCCCTCAGCCTCCTCCTTTTCAAGCTGAATAGACCAAGCGACCTCAGCCACTTCTCATACATCTTCCCCTCTAACCCCTTCACCATCTTTATAGCCCTTCTCTGGACACTCTCCAATAGTTTCACATCTTTTTTATATTGTGGTGCCCAGAACTGCACACAGTTCTCGCGGTGAGGCTGCACCAGTGCAGAGTAGAGTGTGACAATCACTTCCCTAGACCAGCTAGCAATGCCGTGTTTAATGCACCCCAGGATACAATTAGCCCTACTGGCCACCAAGGCACACTGTTGACTCATACTCATTTTGTCATCAATCAAACTGCCAGAATCCCTTTATGCAGGGCTGCTCTCCAGTGTCTTGTCCCCCAGTCTGTGCATATAGCCAGGGTTGCCCCTTCCCAGGTACACAACCTAGCACTTGTTCTTGTTAAACTTTAAATGGTTGGTGATTGTCCAGCTCTCCAATCTGTTCAGATTTCTCTGCAAGGCCTTTCCACTCGCAATAGAGTCAACAGTTCCTTCCAGTTTAATATCATCAGCAAATTTACTCAAAACACCTTCTAGTCCTACATCCAAATAATTTATGAAAACGTTGAAAAGAACTGGCCCTAAAATGGAGCCCTGGGGGGACCCCATAGGTGACTGGCTGCCAGCCTGATATAGCCCCATTTACCATAACCCGTTGAGCCCTACCCATCAGCTAATTGTTCACCGATCATATGATATTTTTGTCTAGCTGTATGCTGAACATTTTGTCTAGTAGGATCCTATGGGAAACTGTATTGAAAGCTTTACTGAAATCTAAAACATTTACATCAACTGGCTTCCCTTGATTGACTAGATGAGTGATCTTATCATAAAAGGAAATCAAAAAAATTAAACAGGACCTACCCCTCCTGAACCCATGTTGGCTGTGACCTATGACTGCATTGTTCCCCAGGTGTGCTTCAGTAACTCCCAGGATAATCTTTTCCATAATTTTACCAGGTATTGATGTGAGACTAACAGGCCTGTAGTTACCAGGGTCTTCTTTCTTGCCCTTCTTGAAAACTGTACAATATTTGCCAGCTTCCAGTCAACTGGGACCTCTCCAGATTCCCAAGACTGTCCTCAGGCACCTCTCTTTTTCCCCACGACCTTTCAAAGGTGATGGAGTTTGGCCTAGCAATAATATCGGCTAGCTCCCTCAACACCCATGGGTGCATATCAAGGTTGCTTAGATGATCTCTGACCTGATCCTCTTCAGTCAAGGAAAAGCCTTCCTTTCGCTGGATTTCCTCTCTTGTCTCCAGGGTCTGAGATTCTTGTGGGCTGATCTTAGCAGTAAAGACTGAATCAACTCTGTCTTCTCCATAACCTTTGTCACCAGGATACATGTCCTATTCAGCAGCAGGCCAACATTTTCCCGAGTTTTCCTTTTTCTACTGATGTATTTGAAGAAGCCCTTCTTGTTGTCCTTGACATCCCTTGCCAGATTGAATTCCAAATGGGCCTTGGCCTTCCTTATTGCATCCCTGCATACTCTGACAGTGTCCCTATATTTCTCCCACGTGGTCTGTACATTTTTCCACATGCTGTAAACTTCTTTCTTCAGTTTGAGCTTTTCTATGTAGATGCAGTAACAGCTACAGTATGCAATATTCTTTTAGGAGTATAATAGGATTGGAAATTAAATTAAAAGTGTCTTTAGAAAAGACACATTTTTGAGGAGACATTAAATCCTGAGTACAGCAGACTGGTTAGCTCAGTGATGACCTCTGAAAACGTTCAGTATTCTGTATGCTCTTTCCAGCTGTTTCTCACAACAAAGCAATTTTGGTGTAGATGTGTTAGTCCAACTGTTCATAAACTGGAACTGTATGGAGTTCTGCATAGAGGTTTGTATCTAGAGCTCGTGCTTAAGATGAACTGCCTTCTATGTGTTAGGTGAAAATTAATAGCATTTATGTCCTTTATCAGATACAGTCTATAACATTGAACGATACAATCTGTTCAAGTTAAAGATCTTAGTCACAATATGGTTCCAGGTGCAAGCTCAGCAGTTTGCATGACTTGATGTTTGCCAAGCAGTTTATAAAAACTCACTTGCATACTGTTAAAGATTATAAGAATGTACCCTTGATTGATAGTCCTTCTTCTGGTACAGTCTGTTGTCTGCCTTCCCAATATACTGTGCACTCTATGATCATCTATCTGAAATACCAATATATCCTGAAAGCCAAGAACACCTTTCATGGGCTCATTGCTTTAACAGATTTTGTCCAGTTTCTGTTTTGTGCCTATTAATGGAATCATGATCAGTTTTCTAAAGGCAGTCATACTGCCTAGAGCAGTTCAATTAAAATAAAGATTGAAGGCTTGATACTGATCATAACGGAGAACATAGTTTACCAAATACAAACTATTTTCTGGGACTTGAGGAAAGCAAATTTGTTTGTAATCAGAGGAACTTGACTCAAGTGCAGTAAGGAGCTAAGGTGTTTTAGAGAAAGATAGCTTATACTAATTTGTAGTAAATTCAAATGGATTCAAATAAAAAAAATATCTGGTTTCTCTCACAGCTTATGCAGACCTTTCATTATGTTTTGGGGGTTTCATTATTATTCCACTCTACTGTTATACACAATTTCACTATTTAAATGAGAACTGCCTTATAAGCTCCAGAAACTTCAAAGTATATTTATTCTGCTCTGGGTAAATCAGATAGATACAGTGATACATTTTCTGAAAAACAAAAACAAACAAACAAACAAACAAACAAGGTAAGACTTGCCTACTAAGTAGAAACTTGTGCTGTAAAGTATTCTTGTTTGAGTGCACATAAACTAACTACAGAATGTGTGGTTTTTTTTTTTTTTTTTTAGTTTAAAGTCTGAGAACAGTCTCCCCCTCATCTAGGTAAACATGATTTTGTATGAGTTGGACATCTCAAATATTATCAGAGTATGGGAAACACTAAGGGAGGTGAGGTGCACAGACTTGACCAAAGAGCAGAAGGTGTCAGAAAGATGTCATGATTGTTTATTTTAATGAAGGCATTAAGTAAGTTCAGGGGTCAATATAACTCTTAAGTTCCGGGTTTTTGATGGGTAGGGTAAAGTTCATTCTTTTTCACTTCTGTACAGAAGATTGAGTGTGAGAGACAGAAGAGAGTTTATAGTCTTTATTGGATTATAAAAGCTTGGTCTAACTTTTCCATTAGAGAGATTGCTCTGTATTCCACATGGAGTAACTTCAGTAATGCATTGTTTTGTATATAGAACAAAAAGAAATAGATTAGTGCTTTTAACTTTCCTTTAAAGTTGCTTCCCCAGAGTCAGCTATTGCTCCTACAGTATTTCAAATAAATCTTTTATAAAAGTTTTATAACACAGTCTGTTTCTCAGCTTTGATTCTACAAAAGGTTTCTGTGCTGAAGAGCTTTCCAAAGAGCCTTTGCAGGTCATTTGGATCCAGCTTCACATTTTGCCCAAGCATTTCTTTGAAAGGGCAGTGTTTTGTTTTGTTTTGTTTTGTTTTTCAATAATCTTTGTCTGAATTCCAAATATTTAGTTTGTATATTACTTAAATTTCAGAACTTTCTTAAAGTAATAATGAGATTACTAGTCTTAAATACACTGGACATCTCCCCTTTTTCCAATAAATCCCCATCTACTAAGTACAAGACAGATAGACGGTAGGTCTTATTCGTTCAAAAATTAAATGAGATTTTCACATTCTGTGTTTGATGTGTATTGAATGTGCATTATATCTTCCTTGAATCTTATTCCATGCTTACAAAAGGCAATGGAAAGATTCATGCATCAGTTCCATAACACTTTTATTCACTTTGTCTTTGTTACTCAGGTCTGTCCTTTTATGGATGTTTTTACTTCATGCAAGTAAAAGACTGTAATTAAGCCCTTTAGATCTGCTTTTTGTATAATGATCACAGCTATCTCCTTAAGAAATAGGAATTTTATATCATGATGATATCCAAGGATGGGATTTCTGTCTATAAAATTAAGTTTTCCTTTTTTTTCAACAATCAATTTTTATTGAAAGCAGTGATAAAATAAAGCTACTCAGAAAGCCAGTGCTCTTTCAGACACCCAGTTTTCAGCTCCTATTCTTCATATAGGTTTAGATATTTTAGTTTAAAAGGTTTAACCTTTTAACATATAATTTTACATATATATGCTTACTCTTTAAATTTACTTATGTGCTCTGATAGGGTAGGAAGACCCACCTTCTGACACTGAAAAGCCTTTCCTCTTTTCTATTTAGTTTATGCCCTCTTGGTAGACTGCCTTTCCTGCCCTCTCGTTTGTAGTGTTTCCGTGCTCATTACCCCTTTAGGTCTCATATATATTTTTTTCCTCCGTACAAATAACAATATTTCTTAAATACAATTACCTTTGCACAACCCTTCTTATTTTCCAACAATTCTGAACAGTTTAACAGTGCATCCAATATTAAAATGTAGCTCAGATTTCACTGATAAGAGACAGCTATTTAATTTCATTCCTACACTTCAAAGGAATGCTGTGAACTTGGAAAATATTAGGTGCATGCACGTAAACCCATTGCTTGTAATTTCCTCTAATGCCCATCAGAAGGTGATCTCTTTAAAAGCAATCTCTATTTGTATTTTGATATCTTTCTTCTCCCGGGAAGCTTCTCTATTTCCTAGTCTGTTGATGGTTTCACACATTTCTTTCATCACAAGTTTAAATAGCTGATAGATTTTTTTTTTTGCAATTCAACTCAGGAGCTTCAAGCTTTAGATCTTTGCAGGCAGAATTTTAACATAAAAGTGACCATATTCTAAGCTGGAATAAACAGAGTTACAGTAAGGAAGATGGTGCATTTAGGCTGTAAAATTGTTTTCCATTTTCCAGCTGAGTGCAAGAAGATAAGGAATTTTTCTCTATGTAAGATCTCATATGTGTCACTATGTCACAAGATATAGCCAGAGCTACTGGTACATGCTTTGCATAAATTTGCTTTGCTCTCCAGGGCACGTATTCCACCACCTGAGAGCACAAACCACCTCACTTTCAAATGGTTCATTGTTACCAGCATACATCTTAAATTTTTCACAGTAAGAATTTAGGGATAACTAAGGGCCTAAGGCTTCCCTAAAAAATAATTTCTAAAAAATATAGTGAAATAAATATTTTTATTTTCTAGTGCCTAAAGGCTTTTGGATAATGAGACGAGAAGAAAAAGAAAGCAGAAAAATATATATATATATATATGAGCATAGGAGAAAAATTGTGCATAGCATATACAGTCTTTCCAAGAGACAAATACATGTGCACTTTGTTGGAGTCAGTAACAAAAGAATTTTTAAAATCAGCTTTTAAAACAACCGTTCTACAACATTCTGATTCATTTAGTTAATAACAGTAAATAGCTGACTGAATTGAAAGCAGAACAAGTGACAATTTGGAAGATAAATTGGAATTATTTTTTTCATCCATTTTCTTCTGAATAGAGCTAATAATGACTGTTGAGGGAGCCCATGTCACAACAGAGGAGATGATCAAATTAATTAGATGCAGAAAGTGCATAAAGATTCAAAATCTACAGTCTTTTAATATACAAGATGTCTTGCATGTAACGTTCATAAATGTGTTAACTTCTTCAAATATAAAATCACATAAAGAGAACAGAACATAGGAATAAGGTAGAAGAAGATGCAAGATGGGAAAGGACAAATCAAGATGGGAGTTTGAATCTGGAAAATGATGACTTGCAAGTAAATAAAAGACAGTTACAAACTATTGCAAAGTGAAAAAATGACAAAAGCCATAACCAGGAATTGAAGTCCAAAATGGATGAGATCAGGACATTAAAAGAAAACAACAAACAACTAAATAATAAAGATGAAAGACATTCAAAAATTATATAGAGAAGACAGATATAAATATTTGCGGTTCAGTGTTAAGAAGAATTAATGCCAAAACTCTTGAAAAAATAAAGGAAAAGTTAGTCTCAGTAAATATTTCAAAGACTAGTAAAGCCATTTTCTTTGAATAAAGAGTAGGCCTTTTAAAAACCTGCTTTTTTCCTGACTAAGAATTAAATTTATATATATATTATCCCATGGTATTTCCTTAACCATTGGGTTATTGGACATTTTGTGATGACTTTTTTTTTTTTTTTTTTCCCAAAGATAGTCTTGTATTATGATGTAAAAGAACAACAACAAAATGGTGTTTTTGGTACTGGTATTAATGTTTTTGCAGTACAGGTTCCTGATTTTCTCACTACTTTTAGTGGTCTGAGGTTAAAAAACAAAAAAAAACAACAACAAAAAAAAACATAACAACATAACAAGAACATCTGTGCTTGCAAAGATAACAGTTACTATTTCTGTAAAGTTATATACTCTTTTTAAACTAGATGAGAAGAGAAACATAGACCAGATTTCTGACATGAAATAATATGAAACTCATGAAGGAAGTATGGAAGCAAGGACAGGTAGTCTGGGAGAAATACAGAGACATTGTCTGAGCACCTCAATGACAAAAGAAAGATTAGAGAATACTTGGGCCATCTCCGGAAGGAAAACGTAGACCTAGTTACCGAGGACAGTGAATAAGATACTGAATGCCTTCTTGGTCTCAGTCTTTACAACCAAGACTGGCCTTCAAGAATCCCAGGTCCTAGAGGCCAGGCTGAAGGGCTGGAGCAAGTAAAATGTACATTTGGTGGAAGAGGATAAGATCAGGGAATACTTGAGCAAACTGTACGGTCCATGGGCCGTGACAGGATGCACCCATGAGTGCTGAGGGAGCTGGCAGATGTGATTGTGAGGCTACTGTTGATAGTCTTTGATGTTGGCAACTGGAAGAAATGCCCAAAGACTAGAGGAAAGCAAACATCACTCATATCTTCAAAAATGGCAAGAAGAACTCAATGAACTATAGGCTAGTCAGCTTCACCTCAATCCCCGGAAAGGTGATGGAATAGATACTCCTGGAAAACATTTTCAGGTACATGAAGGAGAAGAAAATCATCAGTATTCACCAAGGGAAAGTTATGCCTTGCCAACCTGTTAAACTTCTATAATGAAATTACCAGCCTGATGGATGAGAGGGGAATGTTGGATATTGTCTTCTTGAACTTCAGTAAGGTCTTTGATTCTGTCCTCTATTAAGATGCTCATAGAGAATTTATTGAAGTATGGGATGGATGAATAGACTGTGAGGTGGGCTGAAAATGGTCTGAACAGTTGGTCCCAGAGGGTAGTGGTCAGTGGCACAAAATCTAGTTGAAAATCAGTAATGTGCAGAGTAGCCCATGGATCAATATTGGGTCCAGTCCTGTTTAGCATCAAAGAAGCTCTGAGAGAAAAGAACCTAGGAATCCTGGTGGACATTGAATTGAAAATGCCAACAATGTTCCCTTGCTACTAAGAAAGCTATTGATATTCTTGGTATCACCAGCAGGTCAAGAGACCCTTCCATTCCAATCAGCATTGATGAGGCCTTATCTGGAGCAATGTGTCCAGTTTTTGGTCCTCCACTAGAAGAGAGACATGAACATACTGAAGACACTCCACCAAGATGATCAAGGGACTGGAACACCTCTCCAATGAGGAGAGGCTGAGAGAGTTGAGACTGCTCAGCTAGGAAAAGCAGAGGCTCAAGGCTCTTATATCTTTCAATATCTCCAGGGAGGATGCAATGAAGATGGAGCCATTCTCTTTTAAGAGTTGCCCAATGACGGGAGAAGAGGCAATGGGCACAAACTGGAACACAGGAGGTTCTTTCTGAACATCAGGAAGCACTCTTTTACTGTGCAGGTGATGGAGCACTGAAACAGGTTGCCCAGAGGGGTTGTGGAGTCTCCCTCCTTGGAGATCTTCAAAAGCTGTCTGGACATGGTGCTGGGCAATCTGCTCTAGGTGTTCCCGCTTGAGGAGGAGAGTTGGAACAGATGACCTCCAAAGGTGCCTTTCAACATTAAACATTCTGTTATTCTGTGTAATATCAGTATAGAATAATTATTTTTCTCTTACACAGTCAAAAGACTTGTGAGAGCCATTAAGAGTGCTGCACTAGGCATTATTTTCCATATGCTTAATAAGAATGCACTTAATGCAATTTTAGGGGGAAAAAGAGTCTTTATAACATATCCTTTTTCAAATCTGCTTCCTACAACATAGCTGTGCATTGCTTCTATCAGCTGAAATATTATTTTTTTAAGTCAGAATGAAGATATCAGTGAAATAAAGAATTAAACTTGTGATTTAGACATGCATACTGTTACTAGTTTCACTATTAGATAGCATGGAAATAAACATAATTCTCTATGATAATTCTCTGTGACACTTACGTGGATCATGAATTATAGCTCTGTAAACTAGGTAGACTTCAGATACTGCCTGATACTCATTTTAAAATGCTTCATAGTAAATGGTATATTTATCTGAATTTAAAAACAAAAACAAAACAAAACCATAAAATCTATCTATGTTTTGCACTAACCTTAAATTACTGTGTACTATGAACTGTAAAACTGGCATAACTGTTATGTGGTTATGTGCTCAACATTTAAGCAGAGTCTTAATATAAATAATGCTGACAAATTGCAATATATATTCCACTGGAAAATAGTAACAAGACTAACCAAAACACTAAAGTCATTGTAATAGGGGAAGGTTGTTTTCTTTTTTCTTTGTTTTGTTTTGTTTTGTTTTGTTAATTTGTTGGATTATTTTATTTTTTAAATGATGTAGTATATTTTTAGTTAGAGGACACTACTGCTATATGTTTCCTGTTCTCTGCTTAAAATATGAAGGTGCACTTAAAACACAGAAACAGAAATAATTCCATTTAGTTTCCATTCATTTATGGCCCAGGCCATTTGAATTTCATAAGCATTCCTACTCTACTTTGGCTGATTTCATATGGAGTAGAAGCAAACACTAGTTCTACTCACTTTACAGATTCCTGTCTGGTTTTAGGAATATTATTAATTAGAATCATAGAATCATATAATATCCTGAGTTGGAAGGGACCCATAAGGATAATTGAGTCCAACTCCTGCCTCCACACAGGTCTACCCAAAAATTCAGACTATATGACTAAGTGCACAATCCAAACATTTCCTGAACTCTGACAGGCTTGTTGGAGCCTTGTGTCCCTGGGGAGCCTGTTCCAGTGTGCAACAACCCCTCTCAGTGAAGAACCTTTTCCTGATATCCAGCCTGAACCTCCCCTGTTGCAGCTTGACACCATTCCCCTGGGTCCTATCGCTTGCCACTGAAGAGAATAGATTGGCACCTGCCCCTCCACTCCCCCTTGTGAGGAAGGAATTACACTAGTTGAATTTAGAAAGAAACATAGTGAAATGTGACTTTTTAAAATAATTGATTATGAACAGTAATACTTTGTTACTAAAGTAATTTTAAGCAATAACTTCAGCTTGTTTCCATGTTAAAGTATCTGTCAACACTTTCTCCAGCCTAGTAAACATAATGAAAATAATACTATTCAAGTTCCAAAGTACTCTACTAGTAAGTAGTTTGCAGGGGATGTTGCAGTGTAGGACTTAATGTTCTCCTTAAAATTCTTCTTTAAGGACAATAATCTGCCCAACTGCTTTTCACAGAATCACAGAATAGTCTAGGTTGGAAGAGACCTCCAAGATCACCAAGTCCAACCTCTGACCTAATGCTAACAAGTCCTCCACTAAACCATATCCCTAAGCTCTACATCTAAACGTCTTTTAAAGACCTCCAGGGATGGTGACTCAACCACTTCCCTGGGCATCCCATTCCAGTGACTAACAACCCTTTCAGTAAAGAAGTTTTTCCTAATATCCAGCCTAAACCTCCCCTGGTGCAATTTTAGCCCATTCCCCCTCGTCCTGTCACCAGGCACATGGGAGAATAGACCAAGCGCCACCTCGCTACAGCCTCCTTTAAGGTACCTGTAGAGTGCGATAAGGTCATCCCTGAGCCTCCTCTTCTCCAGGCTAAATAGTCCTAGCTCCCTCAGCCACTCCTCATAAGACTTGTTCTCCAGACCCTTCACCAGCTTCGTAGCCCTTCTCTGGACTCGCTCGTGCACCTCCATGTCCTTCTTGTAGCGAGGAGCCCAAAACTGAACACAGTACTCGAGGTGCAGCCTCACCAGAGCTGAGTACAGGGGGACAATCACTTCCCTGGACCTGCTGGCCACACTGTTTCTTACACAAGCCAGGATGCTGTTGGCCTTCTTGGCTGCCTGAGCACACTGCTGGCTCATGTTCAGCTGACTATCAACCATCACTCCCAGGTCCTTCTCTGACAGGCAGCTTTCTAACCACACTTCTCCCAGCCTGTAGCTCTGTTTGGGGTTGTTGTGCCCCAGGTGCAGGATCCGGCACTTGGCCTTGTTGAACTTCATACAGTTGACCTCGGCCCATCGGTCCAGTCTATCCAGATCTTCCTGCAGAGCCTTCCTACCCTCAAGCAGATCGACACACGCACCTAACTTGGTGTCGTCTTCAAACTTACTGAGGGTGCACTCGATCCCCTCATCCAGATCATCGATAAAGATGTTAAAGAGGACTGGCCCCAGTACCGAGCCCTGGGGGACTCCACTAGTGACCGGCCTCCAACTGGATTTGACTCCATTCACCACAACTCTCTGGGCCCTGCCATCCAGCCAGCTCTTAACCCAACGAAGCGTATGCCAGTCCAAGCCATGAGCAGCCAGTTTCCTGAGGAGAATGCTGTGGGAAACAGTGTCAAAAGCCTTACTGAAGTCAAGGTAGACCACATCCACAGCCTTTCCCTCATCCACTAAGCGTGTCACCTTGTCATAGAAGGAGATGAGGTTCGTTAAGCAGGACCTGTCCTTCATAAACCCATGCTGACTGGGCCTGATCGCCTGCTTGCCCTGCAAGTGCCACATGATGATGCTAAAAATAATTGCTCCATGAGCTTCCCTGGCACTGAGATCAAACTAACTGGCCTATAGTTCCCTGGGTCTACCTTCCAGCCACCCTTCTTGTAGATGGGCATCACGTTTGCTAGCTGCCAGTCGAGTGGGACCTCCCCTGATAGCCAGGACTGCCGATAAATGATGGAAAGCGGCTTGGCCAGCTCTTCCGCTAGTTCTCTCAGTACCCTCACATAGATCCCATCTGGCCCAATCGACTTGCGTATTTCCAAATGCTGTAGCAGGTCGCCAGCCATTTCCTCATGGATTGTGGGGGCCACATTCTGCTCCTCATCCCCTTCCACCAGCTCAGGGTACTGGGCGTCCAGAGAACAACTGGTTTTGCTGCTACAGACTGAGGCAAAGAAGGCATTAAGCACCTCAGCGTTTTCCTCATCTCTGGTCACTATGTTTCCCCCCACATCCAATAAAGGGTGGAGATTCTCCTTAGCCCTCCTTTTTGTACTGATATATTTATAAAAACATTTTTTGTTGTCTTTAACAGAAGTAGCCAGATTGAGCTCCAGATGAGCTTTGGCCTTTCTAATTTTGTCCCTGCACCACCTCACAACATCCTTATAGTCCCCCAGAGTGGCCCGCCCTCTTTTCCAAAGATTATAAACCTTCTTTTTTCTCCTAAGCTCAAGCCGCAACTCTCTGTTCAGCCAGGCCGGTCTTCTTCCGCACTGGCTCGTCTTTGGGCACGTGGAGACAGACCGCTCCTGAGCCATTAAGATTTCTTTCTTGAAGAGCGCCCAGCCTTCCTGGGCTCCTCTGTCCTTCAGAACCACCTCCCAAGGGACTCTGCCAACCAGTGTCCTGAACAGCTCAAAGTCAGCCCTCCAGAAGTCCAAGACAGCGGTTTTACTGCTCCCCTTCCTGACTTCGCCAAGTATCGAGAACTCTACCATTTCGTGGTCACTCTGCCCAAGAGAGCCCCCGACCACCACATCTCCCACCAGTCCTTCTCTGTTAATGAACAGGTCTAGTGGGGCACCTCCCCTGGTAGGCTCGCCAATCAGCTGCGTCAGGAAGCTATCTTCCACGGTCTCCAGAAACCTCCTAGACTGCTTTCTCTGGGCTGTGTTGTGCTTCCAGGATATGTCTGGGAAGTTAGTCCCCCACAAGAACAAGTGCTGACGATTTTGCAACTTCCGCCAGCTGTCTGTAGAACTCCTCATCCGTCTCCTCGTCCTGGTTTGGCAGTCTATAACAGACCCCCATCAGGATGCTTGCCTTGTTGGCCTTTCCGCTGATCCTAACCCATAGCGACTCAACCTTATCATTCCCAGCCTCAAGTTTGATGACATCAAAACACTCGCTAATATAGATAGCCACTCCACCACCCCTTCTGTGCTGCCTGTCCCTTCTGAAGAGCCTATAGCCAGACATTGCAGCACTCCAGTCATGAGACCACTCCCACCACGTTTCTGTGATGGCAACCAAGTCATAGCCTGCCTGCTGCACAATGGCTTCCAGCTCCTCCTGCTTGTTGCCCATGCTGCGTGCATTAGTGTAGATGCACTTCAGTTGAGCCTTTGCTTTCTGCCCCAGCCTTGCCATTGTTCCCCCTGGCACACCTCCAACAAGCTTTGTTTCATCCCCGTCCCCCTTCTTACCTAGTTTAAAGCCCTCTCAATGAGCCCTGCCAGCTCCTGGGCTAGGATCCGTTTTCCCTTGGAGACAGTTGGGACCAATCTGCGGCCATCAGGCCGGGTGCCAAGTAAAGCGCCCCGTGGTTGAAGAACCCAAAATTCCTGTGTTGGCACCAGCCTCTGAGCCACGTATTTATCAGGTGGGCTTTCCATGTCCTCTCTGAACCCCTCCCTGCCACTGTAGGAGTGGATGAAAACACCACCTGTATTCCCGCTCCATCCACTAACCGTTCCAGCCCCCTGAAGTCACATTTTATAACCTTCAGGCTTCTCTCATCAATGTTATCACTGCCAGCCTGGACTATCGATAGTGGGTAGTAATCAGAGGGGCAAACCAGGCTGGGAAGCTTTCTGGCAACGTCCCTGACCCTGGCCCCAGGGAGCAAGCAGACTTCCCTAGGGTAGGGTCAGGCCGACAAATAGGGCCCTCTGTTCCCCTGAGAAGGGAGTCGCCCACAATGATCACCCTTCTTTCTTTCTTGGTGGAAGCAGTCTTGAGTCTCTTCTTCTTTAAGGACAATAATCTGCCCAACTGCTTTTACTATACAGGAAAATCACCAGGGTATATTATCTTTTACCTATCATTAAATTAAGTGACAGTGTATGGTCAAGTCAGGGGGTACAGTTCATTTACTCTTACTTTGTTATACTATGTCCTTGAAGAAACCCTTGTTATTTTTTACATCTCTAGCCGAGTTCAGCTCTAGCTATACCTTGGCTTTACTGATGTCCTCCCTTCACACTTGGGCCATATCCTTATAATTTCCCAGGATGTATATCCCTCCTCCCTGCTTATGCACTTTGTTTTTGTGTTTTAGTTTGGCTAAGAGGTCTTAGCCAAGCTGGTCTCCTGCCTCCCCTTCCTGACTTCTTGCATGTTGGGATTGAGAACTCCTGTGCCCTAAAATAAGCACTTCAAATATGTCCCAGTTCACATTTGCTCTTTTATCTCTGAAGGTAGTTTCACAAGGGATCCCATTTATTAATGTCCAAAAGAGATGAGAGTTTGCCTTTCCAAGGTTTAGGGTCTTGATTATACTTTTTAAACATCCTGTACCCCTCAAGATTGAGAATTCTATCAGTGCATGGCCACTATACACCAGGCTACATCCAGTCTTGGCCTCTGCGATAGTTTCTTCCATATTAGTGGACAACAGGTCCAGCAACAACTCTCTTCTAGTTGGCCTCTCTATCACCTGTACTAGCATGTGTATTGAGTTTATGTGGCAAGGTTTTGGTAGCGGGGGGCTGCAGGGGTGGTCTCTGTGAGAAGAGTCCAGTAGCTGCCCCATGTTAGATCAGAGCCAGTTCCAGATGGCTCCAAAAGGTACCCACCACTGGCCAGAGCTGAACTGGTGAGTGACTTTGTTTGTTTGTGCCTCTGTGAGAGCAGATTGAAGAATGGAAAAGAAAAAAGGGAAGGGAAGGGAAGGGAAGGGAAAGGAAGGGAAGGGAAGGGAAGGGAAGGGAAGGGAAGGGAAGGGAAGG
>CM021697.1:163235589-163269429 GCA_011074415.1 Stictonetta naevosa | reverse complement strand
AAAGAAAAGAAAAGAAAAGAAAAGAAAAGAAAAGAAAAGAAAAGAAAAGAAAAGAAAAGAAAAGAAAAGAAAAGAAAAGAAAAGAAAAGAAAAGAAAAGAAAAGAAAAGAAAAGAAAAAAGAAAAGAAAAGAAAAAAGGAAAAGAAAGGGAAAAAACATGCTGTGCAACAGCAGCTGGGAGACAGGAGTGAGAAACAGCCATGCAGATACCAAGATCAGTGCAGAAGGAGGGTGGGATATGCTTCAGGTGCTGGAGATGAAGTTCCCCTGTGGCCTGTGGAGAGGCCCCTGGTGAAGCAGGCTGTCCTGCAGCCCATGGTTCCCACACAGAGCAGATTTCCACGGTGCAGCCCATTGAGGAGCCCCCTGGTGGAGCAGGTGGATGTGGCCTGGAGGAGGCTGCTAGCCTATGGAAAGTCCCTGCTGGAGCAGGCTCTGACGCGGAGCTGCAGCCCGTGGAGAGGAGTCCATGCAGGAGCAGGGGATCTAGCGGGAGCTGTCGCCTGTAGGGGACCCCTGTTGGAACAGTTTGCTCCTGGGGGATGGACCCCGTGGTACGGACCCATGTTGGAACAGTTCTTGAAGAGCTGCTGCCTGTGAGAAGCCCATGCAGGATCAGTTCAGAAAGGATGGCATCCACGTGGAGCAAGGGCAGAGAGTGACCTCGAAGGAGCAGCAGAGACGAAGCATCATGGACTGACTGCAGCCCTCATTTCTCATCCCCCTGTGCCACTTGGGGAGAAGATGTAGAAGAAGGTGGATGGCGTGGAAGGTGTTTTTAGTTTGCTTTTATTTTCTCACTGTTTTAGTCTGCTCATGATAAGCAATGAATTATATTAATCTCCCTATGCTGAGTCTGTTTTGCCCATAATAATTGTTGAGTGATCACCCTGTACTTACCTAAACCCTTGAACCCTTTCCACTGTATTTCCTCCCTCTTTTCCTTTGAGGAGTGAGAGATAAGTTGTGGTGGAGTTCATCTGCCCAACTGGGTAAAAGGACCAAAAAAATTTATCCACAATATGCTCCAGTAATCCCCTGGACTGCTTATAATTTGTTGTGACACTTTTCCAGCAGATGTCCAGGTGGTGGAAGTCACCTAGAAGGAGCAGGGCCTGCAAGAGTTATGATTCCTGCAGCTGAAGAATGAACTCTTCACCAACTTTCTCTCATTGATTGGGTGACCTGCAGTAGACACTAACCACAAAGCTAGAAAAGGTTATTGCAATACCTCTTAATAACATTGCACACACCATACACAACATTTAACATTAAGATGTAAAAAGCAGTGGTGTATATATATATCTTCTACAATATACTTGTAACATCACTGAATTACTATTTTTTTTTGGATTGTCAATAAAGCATAGGTAACTATGCTATAGTTCAAAGTCATAGTTCTCTAGTGAATATCTAGTATTATGAGTCTGAAAACTCATTAAATTGAACAATCTGTGTTATGTACATTAGTTGTAGAACAAGCAAATTCAATTCACCTACTTGTGACCTCTGAAAAAGAAGGAAATCTAAGAATTATAATCTCTAAACCTGGAATACTGTGCAACTAGCTTACATTGGGAATTTAAAGCTAGAAGTTACTTAAAAATCTAAGATACTCTCAAGATATTTCCTGCAGTGTGTTCTAGGACATAAGCAAATTTTATTTATGCATTATAGTTTAAACAAAAGAAAATCAGTGTTTTTGTTAACCGATTTTACATTTTCTCAACACTCAAATTGTATTTCTTTCTTTTTTTTCTTTTTTTTTTTATAGAGAATTTAACACTATATGTACAAACATTTTTACTGTATTTCCAATATATGGGGAAAGAACAATGAGTATGGGGAGAGACAATAAAAATTAGTAAAATATTAAGAACTATTTGTTAAATGTCCAGAAATAACTCTTAATAAAACAGTGAATCTATTTATTGTTTCTGCTAAGATAAACACAGAGGTGACTTTTCGTTGTTGTTTTTGTTTTTAATTTATACTATGGTTATTTACTGAATTATGATATAGTATGGGTATGCAGACTTGCAAAACCTGGGATAGGTACAAAAACTAGCAGTATTGCCCACCTCTTTTAGTGCTTCCCAGTATGCTATTTATGTTCCTGGTCATCTGACAACATAGCATTATTACTCTTTCATGAAACAATTGCATCTGATCATATCAAATAACTACATTCTTTTATGCCATCATTTTAACAATTGCTTTACTGCTTGATTGCCTTTTTTCCCTTTCCTTGAGACAAAAGTCTCCATGGGAAGCACAGCCCTCAGCACAAAGACTCACAAGGAGATTGGTGATAAAATATTGTCTGTCGTGCTTGCCATGACAGAAACTCAGTGTGCATGGTGTAAGGTATCCCTCTGCAAAGGTCTAATATGAAGCCTTTCACTATGTAAAGTCCTTCAGGACTTGGTGTTTTAACTAACTTTGCATAATGAAGCACAAATTGATAGTAGAAAAAAGCTAGAAAATTTAAATGCAAAATCTCATCATTCCAATTATGGGGATTCTTGTACTGGCCCTTTTACCAATACTGCTATTCTTTTTGTTTTGGAGTGAAAAGGGAGATAGAGTGCTTCTTTCTTTTTCAAATTCCCATGTAAGCCAATGACAAACTGCTCCTTCCTTTCTTATTACTGGAATTCCTATTTGAAGGCAATGAGGTAAAAGAAGATTTAATAGCATACTACTCAGTTTACACAGTAGCATAAGAGCAACTTTACTGCAAGTGTAATAACAAATAATGAGCACACCCTTTATATATTCCTTACCTGCATTATAAAACTGTATATACAATGCTAAATTGCAAAATCACTTTTGTATCTCAATTTATTTCTAGACATCATGCATTTTTGTTCTTTTTTTTTTCGTGGAATTGAGGATGTGTATGATTCACCTACCACCCATCTAGTAGGAGGCATTGAAAAAGGTTCTGAATATTCAAAGAAAGACTAAAATATGAGTGCTAATAAATATATATCTGAAAATAATTATAATTCTGCATGTTGGATTTATCTATTATAAGACTAAACACGTAACACGTAGGGAGTTAAAAGTATAAATGATAGCATAAACATGTGTGTCCTGTGACACAGACGACTGATACTATTTTAATCAATGCCTTCTTGTATAGCTTCCAGCAACCCCTCCAAAAATACCTGGCAGTTCTGGATGTCTAACATCATTTCAGTTGGACTTGTACAAATATTACAGAACCATAGAATATCCTGAGTTGGAAGAGACCCACATGGATCATCGAGTCCAAATCCTAGCTTCCACACAGGACCACCCAAAAATTGAACTGGATTTCTGGGAACATTGTCTAAATGCTTCTCAGATTCTTTCAGGTTCTACGCTGTGACCACTTCCCTGGGGATCATGTTCCAGTGGCTGGCCATCCTCTTGGTGAAGAACCTTTTCCTAACATCCAGCTTGACTCTCTCCTGTTGCAGTTCCATGCCATTCCCTCAGGTGCTGTCGCTGTCCACAGAGAATAAATCTCAGCGCCTGCCCCTCCACTCCCCTCGTGAGAGAGCTGCAGACCACCATGAGGCCTCCTCTCAGTCTTATCTTCTCCAGGCTGAACAAACTAAGTGGCTTCAGCCACTCTTTATGTGTCCTGCCCTCTTGGGCAGGAGTAAATAAGAGTATCTCAACTGGTACTAGTCACTTGCTTTATCAGACTAATCCCCTTGTGATTGTTTATGTGTTCAGTTTCAACCACTCTGTGCAACACAGAAGTTAGTGCACAAGGCAGCCTTTGGACTGCCTACAGAAGCCACCCCTGCAGACCCCTGATGCCAACATCTTGCACTGAAAATTAAATAAAACAGGTAAAAGAAAATAAATACATATTATCCAGGTTTCTTTTTTCAGTAGTTATATTTAAAAACAAAATTATTTATTCTTTTTGGAAAATTCCTTTTCATGCTTTTACATGTTCTCCTACTAATATGGTAACAGCTGTTGGTGAGCTGCTTTTCCTCTGTGTGGATGCATGAGTTCAGATCCTTGCTGAAAGCTTGCCCTTCCTAGACTTTGCCTGCATAATCAGATTTACAACAGAACAGATACAAGGCAAGGGCATAGAAAGACTTAATAATAGGCTAAGAGTTTTAGCCTTTGAGAAACAGAATTGTAAGTAGATGATCTTAAGTGTAAAGATGATGCTGAACTAGACAGGTTTTTCGCCTAAATAACTTTGTTAGACAACATTCTTTTAAATTTGTCACTTTTGTACATTGTAGCAAATTAGAGAAGTAAATGGAACGGATTATAAGGTTTCCTGATTACTATTTAATTCAAAGAAAAACTGTTATGTAAATATTGACATTGTAACATCTATTTAATAAAATTTGTTTAATTTACTTTAATAGAATTAAAACTATATTCTGGTGTCCACATTTTTGTAATAGTTCTTTTTTTTTCTTTTTTTTTTTTTTTCAATGATAAAACTGTCAAAGATAACTACGCTTCTGAGAAGCTTGTTTCCTACACTAATAATTTTAGCTGCTTGGTTGCTTTTAAATTGCATTTTTTTAAACAGATAAGGTGAATCTTTGTTCAAAAAAAAAAAAAAAAAAAAAAGATGAGATATTTGCTTGAGACTAAGCCTGCTCTTAACGATGGTGAATGTCCTGTTTGCTTCACTGAGAACAAAGTTAGATCAGATATACTAACTTTTTCTCTCAATATTGCATACAATATTTTAAATGTGGTTACATAAGCACATCATCTTAATTTCCTACTTGAGATTAAATATAGAAAAGCCATATATTGTGCTTTGAACATTTAAGTGTTACAAATCCTTGACAACATATATTTCAGTGTCATAAATATTATTTAATATGTATATAAATACATATATTGTAATGGTCAAAGAAATTTCTGGAATTCTAATAAGCAGAGCTGCAAACATCATCTACAAGCATCACATTTAATAAGCAGTACTTTGCAAAGGATTGGCAGAGAGACATTTTTATATATATGAAAGAGTGCTATATAAATGCTACCTTTCCCTCAGTGCAGTGTTTTATCACACCTTTTATATGAAGGAGGTAAGCTCTGACCCACATGAATTTAGCTTCAGAGTACTTTTTTGAGAGTACTTTGAATCTGAGAGCATTTGTGGCCTTGCAGAAGCACTTACCCACTTTCTCAGCTGGACCCTGAAACAGATATACAAACAAGTTGTCAGGTGAGAATGCAAGAAGAACTTTAATTATCTTTAGGCCATAGCATGTCTGTCAAGTGCCAGAGTATTTGTTGAAGTGCTCTGTTCCTTAGAAACGAATTACAGTTTCCAGGTGTAGGCATACTGACAGGTCTGTCATTGTTTTTATTGCGGTCCTATCCTTTCTCTTTGTGTGGCCACTCCAACATGAATGTGCTTTTCATGTGAAAATGTGATTACCACATTTGGCTTACAAAGGAATATAATATTTTATAAAATCTATTGGATAAGCGTGATTTGTCACTTTTTTTTTTCTCACACTTTATATTTGAACTGCCTTTAGAATCACGGAATCATAGAATGGTTTGGTTTGGAATGGACACCTTAAAGATCATCTTTTAATTGGTTGGCTATAGCGTAAGAATATATATATTTATATACTTTTAATTATAGGAAGTACTTGAAATATTTAAATCCTAAAAACTATGGAAATTTCAATTAATTACAATTAACTGAAGTCCATATGTTTAGGTAAGCCCCAACAGCTTTCTACTTTTTCACTCACAGGAGTATTCTGTTTTTCAATAACAAATTTTCTTCCATAAGTATTTTCCTTCCATCAGCATTTATTACATTACAAAATGCAAAACATTGAAGTTATTGCTGACATGCAAAAAGATTTTAAGATAAATGCAAAAGTATGTTTTCACTTCTTTAATTAAAAGACAAAGGCAAGAAACACAAAGTTAATGAATGTCTAGTAATAAATTTGCTCAAGCATTGAGTAAATTCTGAGTTCTAACGACATTGATTGGGAAAGTGTTTTATCAAATAATAATAAAAAATCAAATCATCTAATGATTCACCTTTATTTATCATGAGTGCATGACAGACCTTTTGTAGATCATTGACAGAGAAAAGAGAGAAAATAAATTTTAAGATATGGAATTTGATTATTCCCACCTTACTCCAAAGTGGGAGAGTTAAAAGAAAGAAAGGAGATCAACGAGTGCTCCCAGAAGAGTGTTTTCACCACCAGTCCGTCCAGTCGTTAATGGTACAATTCTGCTTCAGACTAAGGATTATATCCAGTCATCCAAAAAGACATTTGAGATACTGCAGAGAAGCTAAAGTGTAGTGATGTACCTACATGATTTCGGACCGCATGCTTTTTGGAGTGGTATTTTGGAAGCTGTGAACTTGTGAACTTCCCAAATGACAGTCACATTCAAAAAACTGCATTGAACATGATATCTCTATGCAGTATAGTAATAAAACCTTTGATATTTCACTGAAAATTAGGCAAAATTTAATTGTATTCTTCTTAGGATGACTTTTAGTCTGTGTCTTTTTAATACAATTGGTTTGAAATTAGTTCCTAGCCATCAAAGTGAGGAAATATAGCTTATTCTTTGTGCTTTCCAAGAGTGCAGTAAAAAATAAAATAAAAATAAAAATAAATAAATATAAAAATAAAAGGTTCTATTGCAATTTCTTAGTGCAGAAAATTTCTTTTTTGCTCAGCTGGGCAGCAGAGCTCCACCACAACCACTCCTTCTCTCCCCATCCGCAAAGGGAAAAGAGGGAGAAAATAGGATGAAAAGGGCTCAAAGGTTTGAGATAAGGACACAGAGACAGCAATTATTGTGATGGACAAAACAGACTCAATGTAGGCAGTTGAGAGAAATTTACTGCCTATTAATAACAAGCTAGAGAACTGAAAAATAAAGAAACTAAAAACACCTTCTGCCCCACACACCTTCTTACTCTTCCTCCCCAAAAACAGCACAGGGGAACAAGGAATGGAGGCTGTGGTCAGTCCCTAACGCATCTCTGCTGCTCCTTCACGGTCACTCTCTGCCCCTGCTCCACGTGGGGTCCCTCCCACGGGATGTCGTCGTTCCCGAACTCTGGGGGCTGCCCATAGGCAGCAGCTCTTCAAGAACTGCTCCCACATGGCTCTGTACCACAGGGTCCATCCCCCAGGAGCAAACTGCTCCAGCATGGGTCCCTCACATACGGCAGTTCTCCCCAGACCCCCTGCTCCTGCGTGGGCTCCTCTCCATGGGCTGTAGCTCTGGCCCAGGGCCTGCTTCTGCGGGGGCTCTCCATGGGCCGCAGCCTCCTCCAGGCCACATCCACCTGCTCCACCGGGGGCTCCTCCACGGGCTGCAGCATGGAGATCTGCTCCATGTGGGACCCATGAGCTGCAGGGGGACAGCCTGCTCCACCAGGGGCCTCTCCACAGGCCGCAGGGGAACTGCTGCTCCGCTGCAGTAAACACCTCCCTGTTCTTTATACACTGACCTCGCTGTCTGCAGGACTGTTGCTCCCACTCCTCTTTCCCAGTTGCTGTTGTACAGCAGGCATTTATTTATCTTTCTATCTATCTATTTATTTATTTATTTACTTTCCTTTCTTAAATCTGCTCTCATAGACGCTCAGACAACGTTGCTTGTTGGCTCTTCTCTGGGCAGTGGCAGGTCCATTTGGAACTGTCTGGAACTGTCTCTGATCTAACATGGGACAGCTTCTGGATTCTCACAAGGGCTACCCCTGCAGCCCCCCGGCTACCAAAACCTTGCCATGTAAACCCTCTACTTAGCTTTCTCTATGTGACTTAGTTTTAAGTTAGTACTTCTTGACTAAATCTTGTCATAGTCTTTCTTTCCACAGTACTTGTAAAGGATCTTTCAAAATTTACGTCAGCTGTAGATTCCATATCAAGTAGGGGAAGTACTTAGAGACAGCATAATGAAATAAGAGTTTAGATGTTGTTGTTTGTCTTGATTTTTTTAAAGATATATTAATATGAATGTTTTTACTGGAAGATATTTTGAATTAAAATAGTAAGAATGTTATACCTTTGCAAAATATTTATTAACAGAAAAGTTGAAGTAGAGAATTACAGAAGAGTAATATATATATATAGTTAAAGTTCACTGTGAAGTGGCAGTGGTAAACTGTTCTTCATGACCACAGAAGGAAGAAGAATTCTTCCTATAAAGAAAGTCTCAGGCTAGATGAAGAAAAAAAAAAAAAAAAAAAAAAAAAAAAAGAAAAAAAAAAGTCAGATTTTTCTAGCTCCAAAAGTAGCAAAAGATTAGGCTAGTTAGCAAAGATGTGCAATCATTGTTTTGAATATGTGTAGCAACAATTTAGAAATAAATTAAATTGAAAAGTCAGGGAGATCTAGAAGTATACATATTTACCTGAGAAAAAAAGAATGGAATAGATGAGCATATGTAAGTAATGGGTTTGTGATCTGCATGTATTCATTTTGAAAACATGCAGTCTGCACATGTCTTGCAGTACTGTAGTTATCTGATTACTGTGTGTTGACTGAAGTGTATGACTTTGTGTATTGGCACACACCCTATCTCTCTCCATCCCTCTCTCCTTTTGTACTAACTTTCCTTTATTGAAACAGCTTTTAATCTAATGCTTGTTTTACCTTTTTACAAGTGGAAGAAGCTCGAAGCAATGACACCAGGTACATTTGATAAGTATTTGAAGCACAGACAGTTTCACATATGGTACTGGTACTATAAAACAACAACAGCAACAGTAACAACTCAAATACTATGTAATTGCATTTTGTGGAGGATTTAATTTTCAGGCATGTTTTGAAAATCTCTGTACCAAACTCCTAAGGAAAACAGTTCTTAATTTTATAAGCCTGGATCTGTACAAGTTTAGCTGATTGCTATTTCCAAGAGACCTGTATATCTATGCAGAGAACTTAAGATGACAGTGAAACTTTAAAGCAGAAAAACTGAGTGATTTACAGAGTTTAGGAAATGAAACTGAAGCAATAGTTAAACCATGAGGCTTTCAGTTGATAATCTCAGATTTAAGTCTCTAATTTCCCTCCATGACCAAATTTAAATACTTTAGACTTTTTTTTTGTTTGTTTGGTTGGTTGGTTTTTTTCCTCTAGAGGAAGGGTGCAATCCCCTCAACTGTTTTTTTTTGGATATATCTAATGCAGATGGAATTAACTAGGATGTTATAGATATCTGTCTTTAGATAAACTGAAACATGTTCAAAATAACAACATAGGGAGTTAAAAAGAATAGTCATGTCCTTCCAGAGTAGCAGGCTAACCAATATGATCAGTCCAGCTCAAGTATTTTACCATTTTACCATTTTTAGGAAACAGAATTGTGCTCCAAATCTTTCAAGCAATGTAGATATAAAACCAACCAACCAACCAAACAGGTCTTCACTTGTATTACATAGCAATGGACAATTTTTATAAATGAAAGAAAAAGATACAACTATTATTATTTTTTTAGAAGTGAACATAGCAACTGCAAAATATGTTAGTCTTCAGAAAAATGTTCTGTTCTAATATTCAACAAGATTTTACATTAATGTATACAATGTAGCTAGTAATTTAGAAATGCCTGATGGTTTGGAGTATCCAATAAAAAACAGAGTGTGTCCTTCATTTTTGCTGAACAGACTGTTTTTCACTCTTGCAGTAAAAACATAGCTAAACCAATCCGAAACCAGTTTTTTTTAAGGGTGCAAGTCACCTGTTTCATTGTAAATGCTTATCTCAGGATAAAAGGAGTAATATTGTAGAATTTCTTATTTCAGTCCTTAGCTAAAGACAGTTTAGGATGTCTCAGGCATGACATTGAAGTAATCTGCATTTATCAAATAAATTCTGTACAGGTTATTCTATTGAATGCAAGTCAACTGTTAATTTACACAGTAATAAGAGACACTTAAAGAGGAATCAGTGATAGAATTAAGCTGAGAGATCTAAGTTTCACAGACTACATAGAAAAGTTAGGTGGAAAAGATGAAAGTAGACAAATAGGATTCACAAAGCACACATAGAAAAACAGTAGGGTCTACTGACAGGTACTTCATCTGTATAGTCTGCATTAGGAAATCACAGGAATGTCATATAGGCCTTTTAAAATAATTATGCACTTCTGGAACTATCAACTCCAAGGAGCTTTCTTTCACAGAATAGGTTTGTAAACACTTTTGTAAAGTGTTTCCTTGTAGAGTTTGGGCTCTGTACAGACACTAATGCCTTCAAATTCATAAACCTCTAAAAAAACTTTCAGAGATCCTGATAAAATGAATAGCCTCATTTCTTTCAGGGGAACCCTTCGAAGCCTTTTTTGGAGTACGCTGGAAATTAGAGATAGTAGAGCAGGGTAGAAGCAATAGAAAACTGAAAATACTCTGGGAGAAGCTGTTCCCGACTCATAGGCAGCAAATGTAGAGAAACTGAATTTTTCCAGCCCTATTTTCCCAAGACAAACAGAATTAATATAACAGTATTACTAGCATTAGTAAAGAATAGTGTATTTTATATCCAAAGTCAAGAAGCTTTAGAATTATTGCCATATCCTTTGAAGTAGGGAACTACCATCCCTAGTATATCTATGGAGAAGCAATCACAACACAAATATATGTAATTCCCAAATGGAATTAAAGGTAATTCAGATGTGAGGTTACCTGCTTACCACTCCATCAAAGGTACCTTTTTTTTTTTTTTTTTTTTTTTTCATACATCAAAGCAATGTTTCAGGGAGCAGAAACTTTCCTGATGTATTTTTTCCCAAATTTTCGTAGTCATTATTTATTAAATGGTTTTTAATTCCGAGTATCTTTTAGCAAATATAAAGCAAAATGCACTGTTTATTGTAATCATTGTGATAATTCTAAAAGGAATACACATATACACCTTGGTGAAGATTTGGGATTTAAGAATTCCCATTCCCATGGAATTCATAAATAAGAAAATAAGCAGTAGGAGCTCTGTCAGCAGTTCCAGCTGGAATGCTCAAATAGTCATGCTTCCGACTTCTGGTCAAACTGATTACCCAGCCCCAGTAATTAGTACCACTTAATGTAAAGTGCTGTTCAGTGTATTAGAGATCTCTTGTCAGAAGATGCCCTGGGCTGACAGCAGGGTGACCAAACTAATTCTCGCTTTTAGAACAGACAGAAATTGTAGGTCAGGGATAAGCAAGATATGTTCACATTTCAGCTGCCTCAATTAGATCTGGATCTAGGATAAAAATGTCCTGTGGTTAAGTCATATATGCAGCTGACCCTTTGTCTTCATGAATATGAATGTTCACAGTTAAGTTGGGAAAAAAAATGTACTGGTGATTTCTCAAGAGTAAACTGTCAGGGTATGTTTATTTATTTATTTATTTTTCTTCGAGTGTAATGTCTACTTTAGGTATGGGATTTTTCTACTCAGACTTTGCTTTCAAGAATGTAAAAAAAATGCTTTAAATATACAGAAAACAATACAGTTTATTTCTAATGCAGAAATCTCTTAAGACAATGAGAATAACTCTAACAAAATCTACCTCCTGAGTAACAGAAAACTATCAGATTTATGATGAAATAGAGTACTATTTTTTGAAGGGTGTTTTTCCACATTTTTCCTTTCCTATTTTAACACTAACTTTGTGACACATTAACTTTGTGCCCTGTTATAACAAGCTGACTCAAACTTAAATCTTGGGAATGGGCCTTTAATCAATATTAAAAATGACCCTGCCAGTTACTTGTAAAATAACAAAATACCTGACAAAAATCAAGCTCTTAAAATCATAAAAGCAAGAAATTTTCTGAAATATACTTTATTCTCCTATTCTTCATATTGAAGTGTGTGTTATAATTTTTAGAGATATATGTAGGAATATACTGCATTATTTGAAATATATTTTAAAATTCCAGCTTCTTTAGAAATGTTTGATACATTAATCCATTAATCAACATATCATTTTTGACCTTGATATTAATTAATACCTTATGATTTTCAGTGACGCAATTCTAAAAATAAGTCTTAAACTAACTTATTCTATACCACCAAAATTTCTCAATGTTTAGTTTAGAAAGCAGATTTGAGGCCTAAGAATAAAAATAAATACATTTGTATTTACAATTTGAATATATTTCAGATGCATTTACAAATGCAGTCATATACAGCTCTTTTCTATTCTGAATAAATTTAACTTAAAAATAGAGCTTGATATTTAATTTTGAATTACATTCTACAGTAGTGATTGCAATTAATATTAAAATGCAGCTTTTTGTCTAATGAACTGTGAATAATCAAGTTTTATTAAAAAAGCCCTAATTTGTTTAGGTACAAGGACTGCCTAGTTATCCAATTATTGCTGCAAAATTACAGATGGGGAAAGTCAAATCTGTTAAATTAAGAAGGTCACCAAAGTAATTAAGACTGCTGAAGCATATTATTAATACTTTACAGTAGGTGGGGCGCTGCAGAAATTTACCTGCTTCTCTTTGTTATATAAATGATGGGCTTTTGTCCCGTCAGTGTTTAAATGAGTTACTTTACAGATAAAAGAACTGTAAAAGACAAGGCAAGGTTCTAGGCAAGAAAAGTTCTTATAAGTTACAAAATGAAATGAAAACTGGTTTCTTCCTCAGAAATTTGATTGTGTGTTACTAATTGTATTTGGAGGATGTATTTTTATTCTTGTGCTTCAAAAGAATATGAGATTTAATAGTGAAAAGGAAAAGCAGTGGTGTATGAGAAAAAAAATAATGCATTGAAGATGTAGTGAATGATAAGCTTATTCCTATGCTAAATTTATGTTTTGGACATTTAACATAGAAAGCAGAGAGCAATGAAGAAACAAGTCTTCATCTTAACCAGAGTTAACTCTTGGTTTAATATTTCTGATATGGTAGTGGTATTTAGTACCAAAGGAACAAATATGGTTTGAGATTATGTGTTTCAGATTCTGTGTGAAAAATAAAAAGTTAATTCTTTCAGTCACTTCACTGCTTAGAATAAGCACAGTTTGGTACAAGTGAATAAATCATTGTGTTGGTTTTACTCAAGTGGGAAGCCAAGTTCCACTGCAACCGCTCTCTAACTTCCCCTTTTCAAAGGAAAAGAGGGAGAAAATAGGATGGAAAGGGCTCAGGGGTTGAGATAAGGACAGAAAGATTTCTCAACAATTATTGAGATGGGCAAAACAGATTCAATGTAGGCAGATGAGAGAAACTTATTGCCTATTACTAACAAGCTAGAGAGCTGAAAAATAACGAAAACAAACTAAAAACACCTTCCGCCCCACACACCTTCTTACTCTTCCTCCCCAAAAACGGCACAGGGGAACAAGGAATGGAGGCTGTGGTCAGTCCCTAACGCGTCTCCGCTGCTCCTTCACAGTCACTCTCTGCTCCTGCTCCATGTGGGGTCCCTCCCACGAGATGCCGTCCTTCCTGAACTGAGCCTGCGGGGGCTGCCCACAGGCAGCAGCTCTTCAAGAACTGCTCCCACATGACTCTGTACCACGAGGTCCATCCCCCAGGAGCAAACTGCTCCAGCACGGGTCCCTCACATAAGGCAGCTCTCCCCAGACCCCCTGCTCCTGCGTGGGCTCCTCTCCACAGGCTGCAGCTCTGGTCGGGGGCCTGCTCCTGCTCTCCATGGGCCGCAGCCTCCTCCAGGCCACATCCACCTGCTCCACCGGGGGCTCCCCCATGGGCTGCAGCGTGGAGATCTGCTCCATGTGGGACCCATGGGCTGCAGGGGGACAGCCTGTTCCACCAGGGGCCTCTCCACAGGCCACAGGGGAACTGCTGCTCCGCTGCGGGAAGTACCTCCTGCCCTCCTTATTCACTGACCTCACTGTCTGCAGGGCTGTTGCTCCCACTCCTCTCTCCCAGCTGCTGTTGCACAGCAGCTTTTGTTTGTTTGTTTGCTTGTTTTTCCCTTTCTTAAATCTGCTCTCATAGAGGCTCAGACAACGTTGCTTATTGGCTCTGCTCTGGGCAGCGGTGGGTCCCTTTGAAACTGTCTGGAACTGGGGCAGCTCCTGTATTCTTTCAAGGGTCACCCCTGCAGCCCCCTGGCTACCAAAACATTGCCATGTAAACCCACTACACTTTCTCTACAGCTTTCTCTATGTGACTTAGGGTTAAGTTAGTACTTCTTGACTAAATTTTCTCATAAACAAGGTAATCCATGTTTATTTGCTCCTGTGTGGTCTTTCCACAGGCAGCAGCTCTTCAAGAACTGCTCCAAATATGGATCCATACCACAGGGTCCATCCGTCAGGAGTAAAGAGCTCCAACATGGGTCCCCCATGGGCTAACCCCATGTCACCTGCTACTTCAAGGTCCTATCTCCACGGGCTACAGGACTGGTGCAGAATCTGCTCCAGCAGGGGTTCTCCACAGGCCGCAGTCTCCTTCGTTGCATGTCCAACTGCTCCACCGTGGTCTCCTCTGTGGACTGCAGCATGGAGATCTGCTCCACCGTGGTACTCCATGGGCTGTAGGGGGATAGCCTGCTTCACCATGGTCCTCTCCACAGACCAAAAGGGAACTTCTGCTCCAGCACCTGGAGTACCATCTCCCCTTCCTTTGTCACTGACCTTGGTGTCTGCAAGGCTGTTTCTCACTCCTCACTTTCCCAGCTGCTGTTGATTAGCATTTTTTTTTTTTCCTTTCTTAAATATGCTCTCACAGAAGTGCAAACAACATCACTTATTGGCTCAGCTCTGACCAGCGTTGGGGCCCTTATCTAAAATGGGGCATCTTCTGGATTCTTTTCATAGAAGCCACCCCTATATCCGCCTGCTACCAAAACCTTGCAACATAAACCCACTACAATCAGCTTGTAATATAGAAGTACATGGGGTGACCATTTGGCAGTTTTAATTTGTATAGGTACTTGACTACCTCCATCCTGAGTTTCACATATCACCAGTTGGTTTAGTATCAGCCACAGAAACAATTATCTTGAATGTATGCTAGCATTTATTCCATCTCACTCTGAATTGTATTCTAATGGTATGAGTCCATAATATTTAGGATATGCATCATAAAAAAGCAAGAAAACAAGAACAATACAAGGTAAAAAAAGCCAACATCTGGAGGCTGGATGAAAAACCAGGCAAAGTAAAAATGAAGTTCTGCATGTCTGTGTGTGCATTTATGCCTTTCTGTGTGTGCATTTATTCCTTTCCCTGCTTGATAGCTTATCTGGTGAGCAGAATTCACTGCCAACATTTATGTCTTAGAAAACATGAAAACAAGCCACTTGAAACTGACAGATCTATAAAATTTATTTAGTTGCATATCAAACAATATGACATTCAGACTCAATATGAAAGCTCCAAAAGTGTTGCCCAATGATCTGAAGTCAAACAGAGTAAAGTACATTGTTATTTCTCCTTGCTTTGGCATTTCAAGAAAATTTCCATTAATTTGAGAGAGCTTCTTAGATGCTCCCCCTTCAACCTATTGTATGGGGGAGATCAGCTGACTCCCAGCTTTTTTTCTCTCTCTCTCCTATGTGGTAGTTTTACGGGGGTGGGCAGCTGAGTTCCACCATGGCCACTCTCTCACTCTCCCTCCTCAAAGGAGAACGGAGAGAAAATACGATGCAGAGGGCTTAAGGGTTGATATAAGGATGGAGAGATCGCTCAACAATTATCTTGATGGGCAAAACAGACTCAGAGTAAGGAGATAGTAAGATTTATTGCCTATTACTAACAAGCTAGTGAAGTGAGAAACAAAGGAAAGAAACCAAAAACTCCTTCCCCCCATCCACCCTCTTCAACATCGCTTATTGGCTCGGCTCTGGCCAGTAGCCGTGCCCTTATCTAACATGGGGCAGCTTCTAGATTCTTCTCACAGAAGCCACTCCTATGGCCCCCTGCTACCAAAACCTTGCCACATAAACCCACTACAACCTATTTTCAGAACACAGTGAGGGTCAAGAAATAAGTAAAAGGTTTTGGTTTTGGTTTTGTTTCTTAAGTGTGAGTAGTAAATGTGAGTAGCTAATGTGATCAAATTTGTGATCAATATCCCTGAAAGGTGTCAATTTGAACTCTAAATTAGAGTTCAGCTGTATATGCTCTAAGAAAATCAAAGCACACTAGAGGTAGGAGCTGGGCCAAAATTTGAAAACAGTATATGTTTTCCTAAAATCAGGGAATCGAGCCAGTAAAAAAAGAGATAAATCCTTAGAGATAAAATACAGCCAAGTCAGGATGGAAAGCCTAGAAAAATTCTTGCCTGTCAATCACCATGAAGGAAGTAACCTAGACACTGGCACAAGGAAATTCAAATCATATAACTATGACGTTCCTGAGAAACACAGAAGTACTGGTAAATCCTGTCAAAAATATGTCAGCCTGTCACATAGGCTGTATATTTTCATATGTTTATCAGTGAACAAGGTAAAAAGTTGACTTCAAACCATGAAAGATTACTGGACTGCAGTATCTTCTTGGGGTTTATGAAGTATCTGGTATCAGAGTTTCAGATTCACAATTTTTCCTGTATTATACCCATTATGTAAATACTAATAAAGAAACTTGAAGCTTGAGTTTTCCTTATAGTGTCAGATTCCTGAGGAACTCTGAAGGGAATCTTTAAAAAATAAAATAATAATAATAATTCAGCTAATTCAAAAACTATTGATCTTTTTTTTTAGCTTTTCTTAAGAAAATATAAAATAGCTCATTGTGAACTAGTAATTTAAATCCTCTTTGAAGTAAATTATTCCAGCAGAGGAAAAAGTCACTCCTGTGATCCAGCTCAACTTTCAGCCACCAGTAGAAGCTAATATTAGTTGTGATTTTTAATGTTTTATCCATAAGGAGGCACTCAAACTGTTTCTCAACATAAATAGTCACCTTTCTTGTTCTACCATTGAATTAATTCTCAACATTAGAAAGATACCTGTTATGTTGATGATGAAATCTTTTTCATAAGGACATTCAGTGTTCAAGTTTCTGTGTTTGTACTCATAAGCAATCACAAATATTTCAACAGTAAATTATTGTAAATTTATGAATGTGGATTCCTCTTCCATTGCATGTATATTGCTTAGCTGTGTTGAAAAGCCATTGAACGTATCATTAGAATACCGAAGATCTAAATGTAGAGCCTTAGACTGAACATAAAGTGCTGCTAAAACTTAGTAGTCTTTCCTTTTGTCATGTTTTTTCTGCTTTTGACTATGTACTTTGCTGAACAGTGCATTTGAGAACTTACCATTTTCTTTTCATTTTTTATGACAATGTAAGGCATAGTTAGAATTTAGAATTTGAAAGTGCAACCATGAATTAGGTAGGATACTAATTTAATGATGTTAATTTAAATGCTATAACTTGAATGTTTGTCATCACACTATGCTGGTTTTGTAAGCTTTGTTAGGGAAGTAAATACCACAGTGAAAATACTTTCTCACTAGCTAGTGCTAGACATACATTACTTTTCTTTTTGAGGGTATCATTCTCCTTTCCTCAGAAATGTTCAGTCTTCAGTGTTCATTCTTTATCTCAAAAAAAAATCTTGAAATGGAAAGAAAAAGCTTTTAATAGTTCTCAAAGATTAGCTTCAAAAGCACAACTGTTTAAACAGACAACACCCATGAGCACCAAATTGTCTACAATCTTCTAAACAGAAACATGGGCCTTTTTGCTGTAATATGACCTTTATTCAATTTGCTTTCAAAGTATCTGCATTTTTATTTTATTTTTTTTAACTTTCTGATGGTTGGATGAAGATCTTACTGAAATCACTGACAACTCATAGGCTCATCTCTTGTGTACTTAATTGTGTCTAGTGTTTTAATTTGTAAAAGTAAATTATGTTGCTTTTATTTCTAAAAATTAGGACTAATATTTTTTTTCCTTATTTTTTTTTCCCCTGGCTTTAATGATAATAGGATTTCAATTAGAAATCAAAAATACTGATTCTTATTTATGTGAAATTTAATAACTACCAGTGATGTCCAAACCTGTTTGTGGCAAGAAGGATATTTACTTCTGGTTATCTTATCATATAATCTTAGAGACACAGACATAAATTCAGTAACTTAGATAGTCAATATTTTTTGTATTGACTTTTACTTTTGTAAAGGGGAATGTGTTAGTGAAAGTTACTAAGTAGGAAAGAAGTGGCACTGTTGCTAAAAAAAGTCTATCCTTTTCTCTCGTTCCTAAGATGTATGGTCTTGCTTGCCATTGAGACAGCTGGCAGGATAATGTCATTTAGATTGACAATAAATTATCTGTCATCATTCTCTGCAATGTTACTTAGCAAGTTAGAAAAATAGACTTGTTTTGTCTTAAATAGTAAGAAGGTAGGAAACCTACCTTAAGACAATTTAAAGTATGAGCCCACTGAGCTGCAACAAGAAAAAAAAAAAAAAGATTTAAAATTAAATATGCATTTTTCTTCACAACATTTATAGAAGAGATATTAGGCTATGTAGACTATTTTTGCTGTGAGAATGAAACTTTCAAAGAGAATTGTCAATATTTTTAGGATAACTGAAATCTTACAGTCCCTCCTAGTGAGAATTTAGAGTCTAAACCACTTCCAATTAAAGCAAGTTGAAATATTTTCACTAAGCTTAGCAGGATACAAGGAAAAGTCATCCCCTAATATCAAGCAATGTAGTGATAGTATTACAGACATGCTAGCATCAATTTACATCCTCACAGAGAAACAAAAGAGTTCAGGAAATCATTGGCTTATATAGAGAGGAAGGACAACAAATACATAGTTTGAGAGAAGTGTACATAACTAGATGTAAGTAAAAATTACTCTGGCAGAAAATTAGTATGATGCAATATATTCAAATTTATGTTAGAAATTTGTAATAGACCACCGGATCAAAATTATCACAAAGTTGAGGAAATGGACCATGAAATAAAAAGGGTTTGTGATAAAGGATAAAGAGCACTAATGGGAGATTTTAATCACCTAGATGTAAACAGGTATAAATCTGAAGTAAATCTATAGCCAGAAAAATTCTGCAAAGAATAATATTTTGAGGTTCCACCAAATTTCTACTAAATGGCTTACACAAAAAGCTTGTTCAATTTACAAATCAAAATGTTTTTGTCTTCTACCTCTTAGAACTGAACTTAAAGTCTAATGATTAAACTCACATTCTCATTGTTTCTATCCCTACCTATATTTGAGAATCAAATGTCAAATAGAAATGCTTTTGATGATGAACATAGCAGAACCATAGGTGCTTCAGTACTGAATTGTTCATATTAATAAGATACACTTATTTAGTAAGCAAAATGTAACTGCTTATAGAAGATGAGGAGGTAAAATGCAAATTCAAGGTGAAACTTTTTTGAAAATTAATCCTACATTATAGGAAATTAGTCTTACTTAATAACAAAACTGGTATCTTTTTCATGGATGCACTAAATGACTTTACCCAAGAACAGCTTACTGCATATGCAGCCACATAGCCTTGCTCACTTTAAAACTGAATAATGCATGTTTCAAGGGAAACAGTTAGGAAACAGGTCATGATCCCTTCCAGTTCTAAAAACAATAGAAGCATAGCACAAATGCATATGATACCCAAACATCCTGAAGCACCTAATAAATGTTAGAAAAAAATAATAAAAAAAATAAATTTGATTCTACAGTGTTACGGATCCAGGGAGATCAACAGAATAACATATCTATGAAAGTTTAGTTAGTCAAAGGCAGAGTGTATATGGCTTTCACAGCAATCAAAGTACTGATCTAAATTGGGTCACTTGCAGTGAAATTTAATTTAGAAGCAAGCCTCAGAAAATTCTCATGAGGTTGAAATATAATAGTGGTATAGTTACGGAACATATTCTTTTTATTATTCATTTTGAAAACACACATATACTGTGATATTCACTAAAATAAATATTATATATATATATATACATTCAACTAAAAATGAAACATGCCTGTCAAGACAGAAGATTTCTATCAAACTAAAAGTAAGCTTCTTTTTCTGGAATTTTCCTTTGAAACGTGTTATTTTCATTTCAAATAAAACCACACTGTAGAAGCAATAACCTTATAATAACCTTAACAGAAGCTTCTGTTCTTTATAAAGCTGTATCATTCATTGTGTCCTACCAAAGCAACTCAGAACTAATGGCAGGTCCAGTATACAAAGCTCTGAAGCTTTGGAGTACCCAGGAGCTCTTCACTGTGACCTTTTTAATCCTGTGCTTATGAGAAATCACTATATAAATTGAGATGATGGATAGGCTATAATGTTGTCACTTTGATTTTGCTTTGTAACATTTTTCTTTTTATATATATATAGAGTTCTAAAAGGCGTTTGCTCACTCTCTCAAGGTTTTTTCAGAAACTGAGACACAAATAAATAAATAGGTGATAGGTTTTATTATTATTATTATTTCATTAAGGTTGAAATTATGCTATATGGCACAAAGGAAAAATAAAAGTGTGGAGAGCAAGAAATAACCATAGTTAAGAAATAACCTAATAGCACTTAACTATTCAGAGGCAACGTATATCAGATATGCCTTCTAGTAAGTAATGGGAAGCTACAAGAGTACATGCATGTACTCTGTGAACATTTTGAAACAAGGCCGCAAATTCTATCAGAGGTTAAAAAGTAGATATGTCTTCACTGTGTGAATTATATCTGTATTAAGTGTGATGTACAACTTCACCATACTGCCTGCCACTGCAGAAAGATAACCATGAATTATTTTTAGACACTGTAATGTCTCTTACATCTTTTCTTGCAGTTGAATCCTAATCCCTGAGAAAAGCAAAAAGATGTGGAGACTTTATTATTATTATTATTATTTATGGTAAGAATTATTTATTTATTGACTTTTTGTTTCTGTAATAGTTAAATTCTCAGTGCTAATAATTATTTGATTAGATCTTTAAGATTTCAGTTATACTAACATTAAATTATTGGCTTTATTTTTAAGGCATGTAATTTTGAGTGTAACAAATGCCAAGGAAAATCTGCTGAAAACATACTCCTAGTTTGAACTAGTGCAGTTCTATGAATTCCCTAAGCTATGAGGATCATGATTTAAATTAGAGATTGAATCCCAAATATTAAATAAAAATAAAATACTGCATGATTATAGTTTTTACATTTTAACAAATACAAGACTGAATTTGAGAAGAAATATTGATTACTCATGTACCCTTCAGATCAGCTTCTTTGGAGCACAGGGACAGAGGACCTTGTCTTGTCGCAGACTATTGAAGAAATGTACTAGTGAAAACCCAAACAGCTGAAACATTTAGGATCTTATGGCTGTTAAAAGCATGGATGTATCCAAATTTCATCTAAACCCCTTTGAACTTTATCACACTGGTGTTTGGATATAAGCCTCTAAATTACTTTTCAAAATGTTACTGTACTATTTACCTATGACATCTTCTCACAAGTAATACATTTTAAAATATATTGTAACAAGTAAATTCATTACCTAGAACCTAAATATAAAGCCCCGTTAAGTGAATACAGAACAGCTTCAAATTTGAGTTCAAATGAATAATATTGCTGCATCAAATCTATCAATTCTATCCCTAGTTTTACAGGATCTGACTCCAAATTTGCTAATCTGCTTTGAAAAAAATAAAAAAAAAAAATATGCATCTCATACTTTACATTTGATATATTTTCTAGTTATCTCTTCGGTTCCACACATAATAACTATGCTACTAACATGTTAGTTTTGAAGGAGAAAGGTGTAGAAGCAGTCAAAATATCTAGTACAATTAATCCTTTAATACTTATACCTCTCCACAGAGCTATGGAATGAAATCAGCAAGAAGTAAATAAAAAACATACAAGACTGCTAATGAAATCTGTGTTCTTTAATGTTAATAACACAATTTAAATATTACTCTCCTGGTCCGTATAGACAGTCAGGGACAAGAATTAGTGAAGAGTCTGAGGTGAAGTAGACACAAGTAGACACTGCTGTACTGCTCAACATGGAATAGCAAGCCTTGGGGTTTTGGTGCACACTCTGGCTGCAGCTCAGATTTTGTCGATATAAGGCTGAGATGCACACCATCTTCATCTAAGTAACTGTCCTGATCAAAGACTAGACAATCAGGCTTTCTAACTAGCTTTAGTTGAGATAGCTTCAAGGTAAACTGGTCACTGATTGAAATTTTATGGAAGATTGAATTCAAACACATAAACTCATCCTAAATCTTGTTTATACATCTGCCTCTTGGATCTTTCTGTTTTTGTTTGTTTGTTTGTTTTGTTTTGCTTTTGAATTGTCTTCCAGGTCTGAACAAAGTAGGAGTCTTTCCAGTAAAGATATATGACAAATTCTTCAGCTTTCAGCCTCCTAGTAAACAAACAAACCAACAAACAAAAAAAACATTTAAGACAAAACTTGTAAAATATGGTATCTAAAATAGCACAAAATTCAAATTCCTGGAGGAAATACAAAATTCTGTTACTTTGTTAAAACTGTATCGGGAGGTATTAAAGTAAATGCATATAGGTAAAATATATAGAGACAGATAAATATAATTTTTTTACGTATAATGTGGTAGATAAAATCTCTTTATGTAGTATTAGGACTGCTGCAAACAACAGAGAAGGCACTAAATTTCACAAGAGATGAGATAAAGTATTTAGCTTTTCCATATCATCCTTCCATCAAGAGACATGTCTCACTAGTGGTTCAACCCCGCTGTACAGTGGATAAAGTATTAACATTAACTTCTTAATTGGGAACTCTAAGCCTTCCATATCCTCTAACACTGACTACTGTTAGTCAATGAATAAAAATTTGACTTTCTAAAAAGCAAATCTACTAAGTCTAGTTTATGTATTAATAAGATTTTCCTCATAACTGAAACAAAGAAACAAAAGTAAGATTTTTTTTTCTTTAAAAAATGATTTTGCATTTCCTTAGTATCAGATGTTCTCTGAAAGAAAATATTGAAAGATCTAAGATGAATATTGAATTAACAGTATCGTCATATTTTTAAGAGTATCTATTTTGTAGAATCATGGAACCATAGAAGCATAGGATCATAGAATGGTTTGGGTTGTAAGGGACCTTAAACAACATCCAATTCCAACCCTCCTGCCATAGGCAGGAATACCTCACATTGATCAAGGCCCCATCCAACCTGGCCTTGAACACTTTCAGGGATGTGGCATCCACAACTTCTTTGGGCAGCCTGTTCCAGTGCCTCACCACCCTCTGAGTAAAGAATTTATTCTGAGTATCTAATCTAAACCTAACATTTTTTTAGTTTAAAACTATTACTCCTTGTCCTATCACTACACTTCCCAAGAAAGAGTCCCTCCCCAGATGTCCTGTAGGTACAGGACAGTACCCTTTAGGTACTGGAAGGCTGCTATAAGTCTCTTCTCCAAGCTGAACAACCCCAGCTATCTCAAAAAGTCTTTGTAGGAGAGGTGCTCCAGCCCTTTGATCATCTTTGTGGCCCTCCTCTGGACTCATTCTAATAGGTCCACATCCTTCTTTTGCTGGGGGCCCCATAGCTGAATGCAGCATTCCAGGTGGGGTCTCACAAGAGCAGAGCAGAGGGGGACGATCACCTCCCTTGTCCTGCTGGCCATGCTTCTTTTGATACAGTCCCGGATAAGGTTGGCTTTCTGGGTTGCAAGCACACATTGTTGGCTCGTGTATTTCTTACATCCATTCTCAATTTACCAAATCAGAAATTCAAGAGCAGGTTTTAACTTGCTAACTAGTCAAAATAAATAAATAGATAGATAGATAGATAAACAAATAAATAATCATTATCATCCTAGTTACTTTTTATACATAACTGGACTTCAGTGGAATTAATTTCAAGACATTTGTTCACCATGTCAAAGTTTAGGTAATTAACATATAGTGAAATTCATAATTTGCCAATAAATTAAAATAAAAATAATTAATTACATAATGAAATTTCAGTAATTTTATTTGACCATCCAAAACTGTTGTCTAACTTTTAAGAAATATATATATATATAATCTAATTTCACCTTCATACCACTGTTTAACATTAACATGAGAAAAGTGGACAGTGATTCATTATCTAATTATTACATGAAAACAAATACAGCAGTGAAATTAGATATTTTAAGGATGCTTTCATTATTAACAGTGCAGTCCAATATAACTTCTTAACTGAAAATTATAAACTGAGAATAGATTCCTAATTTAGAAAATATTATATATATATATATATATATGTATACGTATACATACAAAAGTAGTAGGTCTGGAACCAAGCTGCAGCTTCAAAAGTTTAGCATGTCATGGAATAGTATTGAAACCTAGTTTCTCTTTTATTCATTACTATGGATACCAATTATAATTTTGGTTTATTAATGCTCCAGGGCATAAAATAATACCCTCCAGTCTTCAGTAACAGTTACAACACATTTTAATAACAGTTAAAGATTATAAACTCTGCTGATACAGTTTTGCTCTCATGATACACATTTGACCTACGTGAGGCCCTCTAAAGTTAATCATCCAGAGCGATCTAAGCAGTGAAGCAAATCAGTGAAGAAATACAAAGCCATTTCTGAAGACAGGTAGAATTTTAACTGGAGTTTGTGGCTGAATTACTAGATGATGATCATTAGTTTTTCAGCTAAAACAACTACTAAAACAATTTCAGTCTGGCTTGGACATACTACCTTCACTAGACAGACAATTCAGTATTTGCCAAAGTAATGTCAAATGAGCATGAAATTTCATTTGGGAAAATGAAACATAAATATGTAGCTCTATTCTTAAGCTGGATATCATATTCCCAGCAACTAGCTACATTTTATGGCAGTGCTTTATTTTATTTTATTTTATATTTTATTTATTTTATTTTATATATTTAATTTTATTTTATTTCTGTCCAGAGGATTGTTTTCATCATGTTTATTCCTCCACACTAGAAGCCTGTTCCCAATATCAATTACTATGTTTTTAACTTGCTCTAAACAATTGTTTTCTGAAGCAGCTGCAAAAAGGTACTTCACATTTGATGTCTATCTCAATGACTTCTGCAAGGACAGACATATATCTGAACATATCCTGCCCTAGGAAGCTTGGGAGAGTTAGACCTTCTAAGTCTTTCTCAAGCCAATGTTACACATTAGATTTATGCATGCCCAGTCTTAGGCAGGAAGAGAAGGCAGTATAAGAGATACTCATGCCTTATTTGTTTCTGATGTGTATATATATATATATATATATATATATATATATATGCTCAAAAAACAAGAAAGTAAGACACTTCCTTTTAAGAACAAAACAACAAAGTACTTAGGACCCTGTAGAAGTCAATTTCCTTCTGCCTCATCTACATTGGAATCACTTTTTTTTTCACTTTTTTTTTTTTTTTTTTCCCCTGTGTCAAGTGTGTCCTGTGTGTGTCAAGCTGTGAAAAATTGGTCAAAGAGTCTCATGCTCTTAAAACCTTGTTATATGCAGAAGAGAATACCCTTTATAAACACAGCCAAGATCTTGTGGTTAGTCTAATTAGTTAGATCTGTGTAACTAAAAATGCAACAAGCAGTAATAAGTAGTTCGATTAAATATTTTTATGGCTTATTACAGGTCTAAAAGAAAAAAAAAAAAAAAAAAGGACAGAAAAGTAGTAGAAATTCTCTAAAAGTTAACAGCTCTGTTTCTCCTGTATTTACTTTAAAAAATAATCTGACTGCAAAGCCAAAGTCAAGTTAAAATATTTTAAGTTGTTAATTAGGTACTGACTTCTAAGATTTACAAATTTAAATTAAAAAATAATTATGTCTGTGTATTTGTATAATGTTTTATTTATATTTATTTATATTTTATGTATGTATTAAATATTTATTTAATATATTTGTGTTTATGCCTTTGTAAACTAGCAAGGAACGATCCTTGAGTTTAATAGTTTTAACAGAAACTTTGATGCTGGCAGTGTTGTCAAATAAATCACTTTAAATCTACAAAGTAGATTCATATTCACATCAACGTAATAAATACAGTCTAAATTCAATTTACGAGTAACAGAAACGAGTAACAAAATCATATTTTCTTTACAATGCAAAATATTAAAAGAGAAGATCATTATTTCATTACCACCTGTCTGTCATTCTGTCAATAGAAGATAACAAGCAAAGTAGTTTCATTGGAGAGATTTTTTATTGAACTCCAATGCAAATAACATTAAAGACCACTGAAAGTGTGAAGGAAGATGCTCATTCAAAAATAAATTTCCATAGAGCTACAATTAAAAGGGAAAATGCTACTAAAAGCACATACAGTTTTTAAAATCAAATGCGGAATTTAAAAAAAAAAAAAAATCCCTAAAACTCCATATTTCAAGAAGTTCATCTATTTAAAAAAAAAAAAAAAAAAAGTTAGAGGAAAGTGCATATTATTTTGACATTTTAAACTGAGTTTGGTTTTTACTAAATACATTTAAAAGTAATACTGAGATTAATTAATTGTTTTCTTTTTGTTCCTTTTAATAGCTTCTTATTCCTTACACAACAACATAAAAAGTTTCATATAATGAATGGAACATCTGGAATATAATTTTAGAACATTAATTTATTGATTTCACTTTAATTTTAATCATTTTAATTTAGGTTCAAAACAATGCAGTGTATTCCTAAATGTATGAATATATACATAGTTGGTTACTGTTAAAACAGTTTTCTTAACTAATTCATTACTCAGAATCTGATGCAATAGTGATTTTTTTTTTCCTCCTTCTCTCTCTTGTTTTTTTTTTTTCTCCTTATTTTCACTTTCATACAGTCCCACATTTTGCTTTACTATAAATAAAACCTTTGAGGTTTTAATATATTCCAAACCAAAATAATTCAGGGCTTTTTTAAAAATTGAAATAAAATAGTATATTTATTTCAAAAATCTCTAATTCACTTCCTACTTTTTTTTGTTGTTTTTTTTTTTCTCTTTCCCATGTGACTTTAATATAAGTCCCAAATAAATTAGCTAGTAGAGGGAAAAATAATATGTTATGGATACATAATAAAAAATGATCTTAATAATGTTTTATTTCAAATATCATCTGCAAATTTCACAACCACCCTCCAAAAGTGCAGCATACATACAATTCAGATGAAAGCTATAATGCTAATTTCTTCTCTGCTGCTTCCTCACTTGTATAGAAAATGCAGAATGTACCTCCTGAGGTGTCACCCCAAACCTGAGAAATGGCATTTCTTAGAGATGGAAAGGGAAAAGAAACAAGTCCTTAAAAGCACTGAGAAAGTAGATGACCAAAAAGGAATTATTCCTGGAGCTGCAGGACAAGAAAAAGGCAAATGAAAAGTCTGACAGCATTCTAGAAAATTGAGGATGTTAAGAGATTGTGCCAATAAGCAGTAAATGAGAGCCACAGTCGCAGTAGGTAGAGATCACAAATGAATATAAGATAGATTAATGCAGAAAGTCAACTCCAGGTCCTCAACTTAAAACTAAAAAGTCTCATCAGCTGAGTATTCTTTCTTCCACTCATACTTTGGAAATAGTAATTGGTATTTCATGTTTTCCTTTCATGTTTCCCCACCTATTACAGTATTTTCTCAGTGACTGCTTCTTTTCAAGGAAATAGCATGTGACTTTAATAGTGCCAAAATAAGTTTATTTGAATCTGCAGATTTAAGTCATTTTCCCCCTTCAGCTCAACAAGACATATGCAATTATCTATGAAAAGTTACTGATTAAATATATGTATACATATATATATATTAATAGTCACTAAGCAGAGGAAACACAGATAAAAATTATTTATTTATTTAAGATGGAAGATATGACAAGTAAAATGATATATAATTGCAGTATGCACATAAGCAGTCCTAGTTTCCTAAGTAGTACTAAATTTTATGTAATTCATACCTGTAGGCATAAAAAATGGTTAAACACTAAATGACAGCTAAGTAGTTATCAAAAAATAAATAATGCAACTCGTAAGTGTTAGGTGGTAGCTAGATTGTTGAGCACAGATTTTCATGAATATTTCTAATTTGTTTGTTTATGCTAATTTTATGCAATTGTAACTGCCAAGTATTGGCAGAAGTTCTCCCATACTGTTAGTTTTCCTGACATTCACATCACTGTTGAGTTCACTCAGCCAAGCATATTTTGGGCTGTTGACATACATGAGCTGTTTCTGTCTTATTCCACTCCCCATAGGAAATTTTGACAAATGGTATATAAAAAATGCAACACAATGGCATTGAATCAAAATAAGTTCAATGTCTACCACAATAAATTTGGTTCACATGTCCCTGCTGCAACATCCCTGTCTATCATATGCACTGTTAAATGCCATTCTCTAATAGCCATGGAGATAGTAAAAATGCTTAAACATAGATAGGGAGGTTTATCTGCCAACTTTGACACTTGTCATTTGCATTCTCGAGTCACACAAAACCACTGTTAGTACAATTTTCATTCTAGAGTCACACAAAACCACTTTTAGTACAATTTTCTATCTCATTGGTTTGAGTTTTGTTATCTGCATGTTGCCTAGTATTTGCTTCCTTGCAAGAAGAAGAAAAAGAAAAAGAAGGTTCCATTAATTGAGATTTAAAGATGATGGACAAAAATAATGTAGAACAGACAGATATCCCTAGAAATACTAGATTATTTCAGAATCTGTGCTTTGTGTAAATCTGTGAGAGCACAGATGTTTTGAGAGATTAAATTAATAGTATTATTATTATTATTACTATTTATCACATTTTAAGATATTTTCCATGATGTCATGATTTTTTCTTTTATGATTACTTAATGTATTAAACTAGAAAACAGTATGGGCCTAAAAGACATTTCTGTTGTTTCTTCTATGATACAATTTACTTGGAAAGATTAACATTATTTATATTTCATAAACTGTAATAAAACATATCAATCAATAGAAGAAGATTTTGGAAGTGATTGCTTTACGGAATAATAATAAACTATGGGCATTTGATTGTTTAAATGTAGGTGTAGGGACAATGTCAGATGAGTTGCTTAATTGCAGTCTGTAACCACAGAGTGAATACTTTAAAAACTCCAGAAGTATTTGAAGAGTAAAGACTTTTCATCTAGACCACAGAAGTGTACAAAGGTTAATTCAATTTAGTAAAGTTCTCTGAGAAAATTTAATATTATTTTTGCTAGTAGATAGCTGACTTGATGGACATTAGCAATTAATCTTTCTAAATGTAACTACAAGGCATCAATAATCAAAAGAATTGTGGAAGATATAGTCAATTGTTTCATATTGAAGTGGTATAAAGAAATATATTAGCAAAACTCAATTAATGCAACAAATGTTATACAGCATTTAATTTGCCCAAAACAGCAAGCATGTTTGTTTTATTAGGTTATTTCATGCTTTTTTAGGTCAACACCAAAACCATGCAATTTTTGTACATCTCTTTCTATATATAAATCTGCATGTGAATATGTGGTAGTTTAAGAAATTCATCATAGGGCTTACATAGAGTTTAATGAGTTCTTAAGAGTTTTATGAAGGGCAAGATACTAACATGAGAGTGAGAGTTTTCCAGCTGTGCATATGAGTCCTTAATATGATGAATGACATTGCTGTGAGCATTCTTAGGAAATATATATAAACACGTACATACACATTTATATATAGGCTAACATACATTGCTTTTCTTCAAAGATTCCATTTAAGTCAGTGGAATTATTACCTCATAATACACACGTAGCTGAAAGCAAGTACATTTTGTTTCAAATTCAGTGCAACCATAGTGGAATTAATTTCCCCTAAATTTAGCTAACACATATTAGTCATCTGGATTTTTCTTATATTTAGCAGAGAAAGACAGATACATCCAGAGGGTAATGCAATTAACCTACTTGAAATAGTTATTCAATAACAAGTTTTTCCTGGAAGCAAAGTATCTATTACTTCTGCCAACAACCTGTTATTCTTACCTGCATAGTGCTGTTTGCCATATCTATTGAACCTCAGAATAGTAATATAATCTAAATGAAAGATTTATATACTTCATCTCCTATTGACTGGAGTCTTTATATATATATAAAGATATTTATACAGTTATATATATATTTCAGTCATTTAATTACTGACACCTTCTCACTGACCAAGCAATGCTGTGCCCATTAGAGCAAATAGCCAACCTCTGAAACAGGTTTAACTTACATGATCATTCTGGATGGATTTCACAGAAAAGTAATTCACATATTCTCATATCTTCTTGCACATTTACTTTGACCAAGACCACTTTTTCTCAAAGTCATTTACTTACTCTTAAGAGGGATAAGATTTATTTAATTATTACCATATCTAAAATTTTAAAATCGTAGGAGGACTACATCAATTCTTAAATGGCATGCTATTTTGAAAGGAACAACTTTGAAGGTGATAAAATACCATAAGTTTGTTGATTTTTAGATATTCTGGTAGTTTCACTTCCCTAAATTGTCAGGATGGCCATTTCTTGGCATCATTTTTGCATTTATTTGTCTATATAGAAGACTGATTCAGAACACTTTGCACTTCATGGATTTTAGACATTATCCTTATTAGATAAGTTCTCAGAAAAGATATCTTTCATAAATTCAATTCAAGCATTTAATTCCTGAAACAAATTTCTTCAAGGACAAAAAGACTAAAATACATATTAAGAATTTAAAACTTATTTTCAAAATAAAATAACAGCAATGAGAAACTGGTTATTTGAAGAAGATTAATTCCCAGAGCAATACAGATGTCTCGCTAATTTAAGTTGAATGAACTGATGTGCTTTCACAGCAGCCCCCTCTGCCACCATGATTTTCATTGAAGAGCCCTGAAATTGCTGAGAGAAGCCTGAAGGCTATCAAAAGGGACTTTGGTGGATAGGGGCGGCTACTGGATGAAGTGGGTGCGCAGGTGGTGTTTTCCCCTATCCCTTCAGTGGTAGGGAGGGATAAATCTGTAAATCTAAAAGCAAGTTTTAGGTACTGTTAAAAAGAAACATTGTATCTTGCTGTCAAAATAACACTACAGGTTTTTGTGTAAAGTTAGTGGTTTTTATTTCAAGCAACATTTGTAGAAATGTTTCAAACTTTTACACTTCTGCTGATCTGATGAGTGGATAGCATGTAGCAATATTTTTGCCCTGAGAAATGAAGAGACATACCAGGATAAAATGAGTTACTTTAAAACAAAATCCATGCATTAGAAATAGTTTGGATGATATATAGCACCAGGTGCATACCGACAGTTGGTGTTGACCCCCCATTCTCCCCCCGCCCCACACACCCACACACATTTATTTGTTTTTTTCATTTTAAATAGTTACAAGACTCAGTTTCTAAGTCAGCTTTGATAAGATTTGGAAATTCTGGAGAGTTGTTGACTTATCAGTAGAACACAGCTTATCATGTAAATGTGATTCATGCAAATTTCCAAGGATAACAGGCACACACATTTATAATCTCAGTGAAAAAGACTCTTACTATGTGAGATATGAAACTCATGAAACTTGGTTCTGTTTATTGACTTGCAACAGGTATGGAAGTGTGAGAAAAAAAGTTGTGTTTTTGCAGTAGAATGTGTTTTTGCAGTGGAAAATTCCACTAACCTTGCATATTCAGAAGTGATCATGCAGGCATGACAATGGCATAATAGTGGGGAGTATGTTAAGCAGATAAGGGAAGGTACCACTGTCCCAAAATAAGAAGGATAGCTGAGAAAAACCAGACGAGCACTGTGAAATCATTAGAACCAAAAAATCATGGGCCTCATGGGCCTTCTAGTCATGATAGAAGAAGAAGAAAAAAAAAAAAAAAAAAAAAAAAAGAGGAGAAATTAATGGTTGGTCAAACAAAACTGTACATACAAGGTATAGTAATAAGCACAAGTAGATTGTGAACCTGTAGTACTCATCCAATGATTCCTCAGGGAAGGGATTAAGTGTCGGGTAATAGGGAATATAAGATCATAATATACTTCTGCTCTGTACTCCTCCTTGCAGGATGCTCTCCATTGCAATCACCAATAAAAATACTTCACTGAGATCTTCACCTGAGCCTGTGATATTGGCTGTAGATTATTTCTCACAGAATAATGCAAATAACCTAGGATTGTGTTTAAATTAAATATATATATATTTTTCAAACTGCTAATCATAATGATGGCAAATGAGCAATAAAGGAGTTTTAAAATGAGGATAGTAATTCCATCCTCCATTACCATGTTGGTTTGTTGTTGTTGTTGTTTGTTTTTAACTTTTATTATTTCATTGCTTCCCTGATTTCAGTCTGCAGAGGCTGTTCAAGTTGTTCAAGTCAAAGTGAAATGTAGAAAATATCTAAAAATTAAAAGTCACATTTTCCCATTTTAGTCACCTAGCACTATAGTTTAAAATTCATTTTGTATATCTAAAGGTAATAAGTTTTAAGTAACTCTTTAAAAGAGGTAGTGCCATGGGGCTTTCAGAACAGACTTTCTCTCTGATATTTTTTTTTTTAGATTTCTAAACTGATCTGTCCCAGCTATGACCTGTTTCACCACTGCATAACAGAGAGTCATAAGCAGTTCTTCTATTTATATAATAACTGATAGGCCACATGCCTTGTCTACCATCCATTTTCTTGATAGATGCAATCAGTTTGGAATATTCAGGTCATTGAAAAGGCAAGAACAGGTTTTTCTTAAAACATATTATTAGAAGTGAAAACACAGATGGTCATTAAGAGAAAAAAACTATCATCTACATATTTATCTATCTTATATAAAATTTCTCCTATGTTATCCTCATTCTAGTGATGAATGTTAAGCAAATTTCTCCACAACTTCTGCAACAGTCCTCTTTAACCACTTGATTTATCTTCAAAAGCCTGTCAAGCATTGCCAGAGTTTTAATCTTCCCGTCTCTCAAGGACTAAATATGTTCTGACCACAAACTTTGAGTTACAGTGGAGGACCACACTAAGGTTTCAAACCAAATCACTCTGCATTGCCATTTTGTGATTTGTTGAGATGTCATTAGCAGTATTCAGCTCCCTCTTTCTCTATACATATCCTCAGTCAACTTAGGCAGTATAAGCATACAGTAAACAAAAAAGCAATGTAGTCAGTGCACATAAATCATTACAAGTGATTGCACAGCTGTCACTGGTGTTACTTCACTGCATATAGGAAAAATGTACTTTGGCAACTTGTTTAACAAAACTTTTCTACTCTTTATTTCAGTGGAGGAAAGAATTGGTAATTCAAAGATGAGAAACCTGAAGGATTATGAGTCTGATACTTAAAATTCCATAATTAATTTTAGTGTATTCAGATCTATGCAGAACAGTTCTGCTTAACACTGGTTATATATCAAGACTGGATCCCCCTAAAGTGCTTTTTGTTGTTGTTGTTGTTGTTTGTTGTTTGTTGCTGTTGTTGTTTTGTTTTTTTTTTGTTTGTTTGTTGTTGTTTGTTTTTGTTTTTGTTTTTGTTTTTTACTTCTGTTGTAGCTAACTCTGCTTTAAAATGGCTTTTATGAGGGCTTCTCTGAAATATTTTAGATTTCTTGCAGCTTCTAATTTCCTACTGTAGACTGAACATTTTCTGAACCAAAATAGAATACATTAGTCTCAGCCCAACTTTCCAGTCAGAAAGCCTGGATTCTTAAGGTATTGAAAGAGAGAAAGAGAGAGAGAGAGAGAGAGAGAGAGAAAGAAAGAAAGAAAGAGAGAGAGAGACGGAAAGAAAGAAAGAAAGAAAGAAAGAAAGAAAGAAAGAAAGAAAGAAAGAAAGAAAGAAAGAAAGAAAGAAAGAAAAGAAAAAGAAAGAAAGAAAGAAAGAAAGAAAGAAAGAAAGAAAGAAAGAAAGAAAGAAAGAAA
>CM021697.1:163195407-163228558 GCA_011074415.1 Stictonetta naevosa | reverse complement strand
GGGAAGGTGCTTTTGGTTTCTTTCCTTTGTTTCTCTCTTCTCTAGCTCGTTAGTAATAGGCAATAAATCTTACCATCTCCCTATGCTGAGTCAGTTTTGCCCGTCACGATAATTACTGCGCAATCTCCTCATCCTTATCTCAACCCTTGAGCCCCTTTCATCATATTTTTTCCCCGTTCCTCTTTGAGGAGAGAGAGTGAGAAAGCGGTTGTGGTGGAGCTCAGCCACCCACCCAAGTAAAACCACCACACAGAGTCGGATGGATATTTTGCAATGCCCTCACATTGGACCAGACATATATATTCTAAAATAGTATTAAAAGCAAAGCTTCAGTGTGCTATCATTGGTATTATAATGTCAAGAAAAAATGAGGGTGTCATTTATTAGGATTCAGTGTTCTTTGCAAAGATGGCAGCAATTTCAAAAATTATTAGTCCTTTTTCATAATAAGCTGTGATGACTTAGGAACAACTCCTGAAACTGTACTACCTGTAAAAGAATTGCCAGGAGGCACTAAGCCAAAGGAGTAACAATATATCTTATCCGTTAGCATTTATTATTTAATGATGTATTAGTTTTATGGTCACAATATGTTTTTGTAGGTGATATAAACTAGTCTAAGAAGATAAAAGAGATGACAATCTAATGGTAAAATAAAAACAGGAAGCAGTGATTTTACAAGTCTTTGTTAATTATAAATGTGCACAAATAAAAACAAACAAAAACAAAACCCAAAAACATTCTTCTATAAACATGGGAAAACTATAGAATTTACACTTGTAATTTCCAGGATTGTATGCTCATTTAATTAATAATCAAGTGATATGTGTAAAACTGCTAAAGTTAAAATAAATAAAAAAAGCAACTTCTGTGTTATTTCATTTTACATCTGTTTATAATTAAGATAATAACTGCACATAAATGAGAGAAGACCAGAAGACATTTGTAAATGCTGTAATTGTTGTAGTATTTTGTGAAATTAAATGATTTTAACATAGTATTAATCATACATGCTGTTAGAGACCTATTATAAAGCAAACTTTAAAGAAACAAAAGTTTTTTATTATTCTGTTTTCCAACCTCTGTTTCTATTATTTTGGTGAGAAATCATTAACTGAATGAAATAATGCATATTTATTTTAATGACATCTGAATATATATATATAATAAAAAAATGTCTTTGTGGCATATAATTACATAAAGTTCCATAAGGTCCTTGTTATGTTTGTGTATGACCTAACATGAAAACCAAGTAAGTTGGCTTTTCTTATGTTCAAAGTGAGGTGAAATAAATGCCTAATAATGATTATGATGAATATCCTGTTGCAAATCTATCTATATATATATATATTTTCCTATCAACATTATTGCCAATGGTTTTTAAATGTTTAAAATCACAACAAAATATCAAGAGTAAGCTATGGTTTAAATTTTGCAGTGGGAAATACTGCACAGAAATAGATTAAAAGCAACCTGTTAGATATATTTTTCTTCTATGCATTTGTCTCTTTATAGACTTTTCTCTGTCAGTCATCACCATTGCAGCATAATACCTCACAGTCATTAATATACTTATTCCCATAATAGATGTGCCAAGATTTTTTTTTGTCTTTCTTGTTGCTGTTGTTGTTATTGTTAATAAGTCTAAATCATATGAAGGCTCTATTTAGTTTTCGAGGTTTGAGAACTTAATTCCCACTTTAGAGCTACAAATAGGTTATATCAAAAATCCATATCAGAATTAGAAGTCCTTGTTTTCATGTCTTTTTCTTGTGACACACATAGCCAGTCTGTATAGAAATATATGACTTTAACTGTTAAGGAGGCTTAAGAGACTATAAGCAAAATTTGTAATGTCATTATGAGGAGAATTTGTGTCTCTGAGCTATTGACCAGAACAGTACCAAAGCATGAGCTCAAATACTAATCTATTATTGTTTGTTCTGTGTATCTGTTAGTACTATTACTTACTACTGTGTTTTGGCACCTAGACAATCCCCTGTTTTGGGAACACTATATGCCAGTGAACTGTTTTAATCTCTGACAGGATATTTGGTTGCAAGTAATTTATGGGGCAAGAGAGCTGAGCTCTGCTCCAAGTCATGCTGTGCTCCTAGGCCTCCAAGTCATGCTGTGCTCCTAGGCCTCTGGGACTGTTTCTGATTTCTTTTACTCACCAATGTAGGCATAATCCTCAAAGACTACTCTATTAGTCTCATGCTTGTTAGTACTCATAGCATTGATGGATTGAGAAGATAATGGGCTGTATCCAGAGATTCCTTACAATGATTAACAAAACAATAATTATATGCCTAATCAGAAGGAAATTTATAATCCCAAATAAAATTCTTAGGACTAGGTTCACCTCACTCTTTTCATGAACCAACTTGTATGGCTTAAAGACAGAAATCAGGGTAGGAGAAGCATGCAAGTGATAAGAATACATACACAAATATGTACAAGCAAACTTAGTCTATGACAAGTGTATGGTAACATATTCAAACCATTTGTGTATCATGCTAATAAGCTTACTGTATAACACCAAATATTTTGGTCTTCCCTGCTAGTTCATCTTATGGCACATGGGGACAGCCTGCTCCTGCACCATTAAGAATTCTTTCCTGGGGAGTGTCCAGCCTTCCTGGACCCCTCTGCCCTTCAGGATGGATTCCCAGTAACCCTCCCTACCAGTGCCATGGACAATTCAAAGTCTGCCCTCTGGAAGTCCAAAGTAGCTGTTTTACTGACCCCCTCCTGACTTCATCATAAATAGAGAACTCTACCATGTCAGGGTCACTCTGCCCAAGACAATATCTTACCCCCACATCTCCCACCAGCCCTTCTCTGTTCCTGAACAGCAGGTCTAGTGGGGCACCCCCTCTAGTAAGCTCACTAACCAGCTGAGTCAGGAAGCTGTCTTCCATGTACTCCAGGAACCTTCTAGACTGTTTCCTCAGGACTGTATTGTATTTCCAGCATATGTCTGTGAAGTTAGTCCCCCATGAGAACAAGTGCTGGTGATTGAGTGACTTCCACCAGCTGCTTATAGAACACCTCATCCAACTCTTCATCCTGGTTTGGTGGTCTATAACAGACCCCCAACAGGATGTCTACCTTGTTGGCCAACCCCCTGACCCTTTTCTGCAGGGACTCTACCTTTTCATTCCTAAACCTGATCCCAAGAATATCGAAAAACTCTCTAATATAAAAAGCCACGCCGCTGCCTCTCTTTAGTTGCCTGTCCCTTCAGAAGAGCTTGGAGTCTAAGCTTTCCCTTTTACTTTGAATAGGGAATGTGGAGAAGCTAGCTGTTTTTTTCAGGACTTTGAGGTCAACAAGAGGCCTTTATGGCTCTGCCCGCTCCCTCCTGGGGCCTTTCCCCACCACTGCCTGTGGGTCCATTTCAGCTCAGCCCAGAGCTGTCAGTCCCAGACTCAGTGATATCATTGTAAAAATACTTGTTCCCAGTTCACTCCCGAATTGCTTGGATGTCCTGGGCTGATTTTAGACTTGAGCTGTTATCTGCTTTCACCTGCTGGTGACTGGACCATTGATGTGAGCCACTGATTTCTGCTTAATTTCATAAACATAGGATCTAAAACCATCTGAGACTGAAGAGTACAAGGACTTCCAAAACCAACAGGTATTTTCAACCCATTAAAAATGCACCTTTTGGAGGTACTGCAAGAGTGATGCAAATTAAATTGTGAGATATAAAGATCAAGTCTGTGTTATAGTTATGATACAGGTGGTTATTAGGGCTGTGCTGGTGTGCACAGCAAATTCACTCAGTCTTCCACAAAGGTGAAAACTTTGGAGAGTCCAAGAGATTTTCCTAATTCTTTCTATGCCTAGACTGATAGAAAGGCAACTTTTTTATGCATTGCATTGATTAGTATCTTGTGTAGTGAATGAGACCATCCTAGAGACTTTCCTAGGTGGCTCCTGCTATATAATTGATAAATCTGTACATATTTAAGATCCTTGCAAATAGTTAGCAAGTGAAAGAATGTTCCTGTACATAGTATTCTGTACATAATTCAGTAAGGAGAGGCTTTGTTCAATGTTGAAGATAACAAACTAACAAGAAAAAATGTGCACACATGAACAAACAGAGAAACAAACAAACAAACAAAAAGATTTAGCTATTGGGCAGCTGGAATTCACTAGAACAATGTTTCTGGGAAGTACCATTCAATTGGTCCAGGTGAAGATGTTATTGCAAGCAGAATACTATCACCACCCAGTTACTAATCATCCTGTCCAAAGAGAATTACTATGAGCTATTATTATTATTATTATTAAACAAGCTGTTTCTCCAAGAGCTCTGCAACAGAGGTAATAGCTAGAGGCTAGAAATTGTACTCACAGGCATCTCAAGAGACACTACATAGCTGTGTTTTAGCAATAGAAAGTACTGCCTCTGGACAGGTGATTTATTGCATACTGATTGACTTCACCCACTTGGAACTTAAAATACAAATATCTTTTCTGAGGACATCATATCACTGAGAAAGTAGCAGCAACATTATTTGTGTAACAACCTGTTGGATGAAGTACTTTCCAAGGATACAAGAGAGATCTGGGAATACAAAAATATAAAATCAAATGGAGTTGAATTAGTTAGACACCAAACCCAGCAGTCATGGGGCTGTTTAACAACATTCTTAATGTTGTTTAACAACATTCTTAATGAAGTCAGGCTGTCAGGCAATGGCTGCAAAGTTTACAAGATGGAGAATGGAACAAGGAAGAAGAACCTAACTACCCACTGAAGACATAAGGGTCTCTGGGAGTCCTCAGTTAAAAAAAAAATAAAAAATAAAAAAATAAAAAAATGCATACCTTATTTAGTGTATTTTTTAATGCACAGAGAGTAGGTTTAGAACAAGGACTTTATTGTCTCTCAGAAACAGCTATACGTATAGGGAAAAAAAAAAAAAAGTCTATACTGTAGCAAAAATATGCAATGGTTAACAGTGACCCACTGAGTACAAAGATTGTTTGTGATCCATAATTTGGCTCATTACTTCTACTTTTATCATAAATGTAACTTATTTTGAATTATCTGAAATTGTATTTCTGTTTTCTCTTTTTATTTTTATTTTTATTTATATATATATATATATGTTTACAATCTAACCATTCCCCAGTAGTCCAGCTATGCAATGACAGGGAAGAGTGACAAATGACGGACATCAGTGATTGCTGTTTACATGACAAATAATTGTCACTTTTGCACATTTTGTCTTTTAATAGCAGAGAGGCCTAGTTCCCAGGAGGTTACGTATATGGGTAGTAAATATTAGCCATATTAGCCTTTAGCATTCTGTTTGTTTTCTATGTTTACATTTATTCTTGTTAAACTTTCATTTTAGATGTATGTGGACATGGTTTTGTTTGTATCTAATGACTAGATAATTTATTTTTTGGATCTGTGTTGGTAAAAAGTTTTTAAGTCCTACTACAGAATTGATTGTATATTGCATGAAGATTTGTATCAATTAATACTATTATTAATTCTGTATATATAGTTTTGGGACTTGTCAGAGTTTACAGTAAGTGACGAGACACAGGTTAAGGGGGAGCAGGAAGGAACAAAGAGACAGAGAAGCAGAAAGTGGTATGAAAGGGGCCAGGCAGTACACTTGTTATGGCTGAGTCCTGTGCCTGATCACCATAGTCTGTCCCGCCTTCTTACTTTGTTATTAAACCTTTTCTAAATGCTCTCTGTTATCTCACTCCCTGCCCCACGGGTAGTACTGCACAGTGATGACAGCTGTTGGAGTCAGGCCAGGGTCTGGGAGCCCCAGCCTGCTAGAGCGGGTGAGGTTTGAGCATCAGAATCTGGAGAGGGAAGAGGCCTTTTTCAGCTCCCAGGACCTGAGCGCTGCTGGGGGATGGGGGTGAGGTAAGAGAACGGCTCCACGCTGATGGCTGAAGTGGGACCACGGTTCAGAGCGCCTTGTGCCTGGTGCCGGCTGCTGGAGGCAATGTCTGCATCAGCCCCAAACCAGGTGTACACGGGGTGTGCGTGTGCATTTGCTGTCAAACCCCACACTGGAGCAGCCATTGAGTAGGGGACTCTTGGAGTAGGTGATAGGGGCTGGGATGTAAACAGGGCTGCTGGGTGGGCAGAGGGGCTGTGCTGGTGCTCGGGTCACCTGTGAGTGTGTGTGTACTGGTGGGCCTGGAGGTGTGTGTGTGTGTGCCTGCACCAGGCAGCTGCTGTCTGTGCCAGCCCGAGGGGAGGAGCGGGCTGGGCTGTCTGTGCTGGTGTGGTGTGTGAGCCCTGAGTGTGGGTCCCGCTGAAGGCAGCCCCTAGTCTGTGGCAGTCTCTGTGACTAGTCATTGTCAGTGTTCTTCCTGCTCTGGGAGCTTTACTACTGGTTGAACCTGCAAAGATGAAAGTGGCAGATGTGTCCCCCAGCCTGGGCGGAGACCAGGCTTCCCTGGGTACAGAGTTAGGCCCCAGAAACAGAGCAGGAGGAGTCCAAGGCTACAGCAGCTGGAGAAGGTCACTACTTTTAACTTTCCTTAACAATTTCACCTGGAAATAAATTATTTTCCCCAAGTTGAATCTATTTTGCCAACAATGGTAAGTGACCCTGTCTTTATCTTGACCTATGAGCTTTTTTATCCTGTTTTCTGCCCTGCCCTATTGAGTGAGAAAGTGGCTGGGTACACATATGGCAGCATGTGGTTGTGAAGGAAGAACCTTGTAGTTAAGAACACACAAGTAAAAAATAAGGCAGAAAGTGTCATGCATTCTAGAGAAGTAAACTGAAGTAAAAAATCTCAGTATTGAGTTCTTGTGTACTTGGTGTGGCATATATGGCTAGCGTTACAGTCTGTTAGGAATAACTAATGTATGTAAAACTGCTGCTTTTTTTTCTTTCCCTATGCAGTCTAATGGATATTATCATAATTCCAAATAAGAGATATTTTACAAAAATAAATAAATAAATCCATGTCTTGTCACACTGATTTTTCAGACATAAAACATTATAGTGTGTTGATTTTCATTTTTTAAAACTATTTATTTATTCTCTAAAAAGAATCAAAAATAAAACAGCATCCTTCTATACTCTAAAGATGGGGTTTTTACTGTGTACTGTCATCACATCAGAAACACACAGAAATATTACTTCTGTAGAGAAATCATTAAACAGTTTTTCAGGACAGATAATAGTGGCATGTATTTAATAATTTAAAAACAATGTTAAATATGAATTTTAGAGGAAATGACTTTTCAAGTATCTGAAACATTGAGTTCTACTCTTTGTATTTCTGCTGTTCCAGGTATGTCCTCCATGAGTTATATTATTACACTCATATACAATGGAGCATGGATCTACCTAATCCTTCAGTTTTAAATTTTTTTTTTTTTTTTTTTTTTTTTTAATAAAAGAGACCTAAATACCTGTCCCACAGTTAATAGGCTAGTGGAGAGATAAATAAATTCACTAAGAAAGGCATTAAAAACAATGCCAGGGCAGTAAGGCTATATGCATACTAAAGATACCATTTATTTTAGATAATTGTTTCAAAAATGATATAACAATAAAGGAAAATCTCATTACAGGGGAAACTGAGGCAAATGATCTGATCATTTGGCTATGATCAGAAGATATAGCAGAACAGAAAACAGAATATAATTCTTATAAACTCCTTACCCTGAACTATCCACTAGACTAGGCTATAAAGTGTTTCCATGAAGAGTGGACTTCACAGATTGTGAACAGACACAGAACTCTAAATGACGAAAAATGAAGGCAAGACTCATAAACTGTAAAAGCACTAGAGATCCCTTGCATGCAGAAATGCTAGATATCTCATTTACCTTCAGAAAGAACATGGTTTGTTGGTCATTTTTGTAGAGGGAAGAGGGCTAAAGGAGAGCAAGAATAAAAACATAATCACAAAAGGTAAATATATTTCTTAACAGTACTTCTTGCATTCCATTTGAAGATGAAAACTCATGCCATCCATAACTCCAGAACTCAGTCTTTCATATCTGTCTGATTCTTGGCTTTTCAGCTAAAAAAGGAGTCAGGGAAGTATTTTATTTGGATTCAAAACCTGAAGTTTTTAATTTCATATATGAAATTGTGATTCACTTCAATCTTTTCATCAGGGGCTAAGCATGGCAGAACTGCTGGCATGCGATATTTCTGTTTTCAGGGCAGAGAAGATGCCTCTGAGCAACTGAGTTTCATATCATACTTATTTTATCAATGTTGAATAGGTTCTACAATTTGTGGCTTGGCAGAAAATGAACATGGGGGAATATCTGGACATAGAGCACATGAATGTTGCTAAATTTTATTTTGAATGTTTTATTCTCATCAACTTAACCTCATGAATTTAATGAATAGGACAGGTGCACGCATGACTTAACATTTTGAAGAGTGAGATTTTTCTGCTTTCTTCTGGGACTCAATTTTTATTTGATTTGGGCTTGCTTCATAATCATTAAGTCTGTTGCCAGCTGAGTATTTGGATGAAAGCAAATTTCTATACCTTTGCTAATGTTCTAGAGAATATGTAAAAATGGTACCACAAATTATTGCCAATTTACAGAGGAAAGCAAAGAAGGAAAATATGTTTTAAAGACACTACTTCACTGTAATAACTGCTGCATAAATCATGAAAACAATTATTAAAGCTACAGCATTTTTTCCTTATTACTTGTAGAACATATTGCAGAAAACAACCAGTAAAATGTTCAAATGAAAATGAAAACAGCAGTAGTACTACTGATACTCTAAAATAAAATAAAATAAAATAATAATAGTAATAGCAATAATAATAAATCAAAACAAAAATCCAACCCTTGAATTTGCCCATAAACAAAAACAATTTGGCACACAGAATTATTTTCACTGTTGTACAAAATTTGTTTAATTAATTAATTAATTTATTAATTTATTTATTACTAAAGGTTGTGTATTAGTACATTACACAGTTGTGTATTAGCAAGCTGAAGCAAGCTTTGGCAATACATCAAGTTTGTGTGCAATTATTAATCTCCTGGATAAATGTTGCTCATTTTAATGCTAGGAATTATTTTTTTTTGCATTCTGTGCCACCTATAGAGAAGAGGTAGACTTTATACAAAATCCTCTCACAGATAAATGAATATGCATCTATAATTTTATCATTGGGAACGATTCCTGGTGGCAGCCCATCTTGCTAAGGGAACATTTAGTTTTCTGTCTTAAGAGCATTATTACACTTTGTTCCTTCTAGTTCGGGGCACTTTTGCATCATATCCTTCATGAAAGCTAAAGATGCAAAACAGTTTCAAATATTTGTGAAGCCAATAGCAAGCATTATTTCTTTTCCTTGCAAGTTCCATATACTAATATATTCACCAATTATAGTTCATAACAAAGAGGAAATTACACTTCTGTATCTTGAGACCATAGCTGTTTTATTATTCCTGCTGTTCATTTAGGATGGTCTAAAACAGTTTTTACTCTAATGAATTCCACAGGCCAAGTTTTCAACAACTTTAAGCCTGCTGGGCATATGGTGGCACTGCATTTCTTTATACAAATACTATCTTCAATTTTCTGTAGCTACCTGGGGCAGTATATGTGTGGAAATAACACTGAAAGTGGAATGTCTTTCAGACAAAAAAAGGGAATTTGAAAGTTGATTTTCCAGCTTGTGAGTTCTGCATCTCTTCTCAAGTGCAAATTTTTCAGGAATATAACTGCCATTATGACAGTATTTGAGGACTTTTCCTGCATAGGATTTTCTATTTTAATTGTGCCTTCATTTTATTCAATTTACTTTTTTTTTTTTTTTTAATATAAATAAATAAATAAATAAGTCAGCCACCTTGTTAGGAAAATATTATTCATCTTCTTTATGCTGTTTTTATGAACAGCTTATTTAAAATTAATTATTTGAGCATTTCATTTTAAAGTGGAATTTACCCTTTATTTTACTAAATATAATGATCAGTTTGATTATGGTAAATTCCAGAAGTGCTGTTTTCCACTTCAAGAAAATTCTGCTATCATATCTTCATTTGAATATATGTTGAGAGAAACTTAATATATATTGAGAGATATTTATTGGCAAATAGTTCAACAATTAAAATAAACTGATTCAAAAATAAACTGCAAAACCTTTTAAAATAGATTTTTGGAAAAAATGCCAGTCTTTCGTTAAGTTCATTCTTGACTATAATGGCATAAATAATTTTAACAGTCTGCTTACATAGTTATATATTAGCCATCTACCTCTACAGACCAAAAATGAAGGCATTGGTAAAGTTAAAAACAACAACAACAAACTCAACATTCTGTTAATGACTAAAACTTGCATCTTAACCTTCAATCTATTCACAGAATCAGAGAATGGCTGAGGCTGGAAGGGACCTCTGAAGTCATCATATAAGTCGTCATTCATCTATGTGTTTCAAAATGCGTTCTTACCATTTTACCCAGGTGCTGTATACATAATAGAACCCAATCATAAAAATAATGAATGATCGATAACTTTGATCTTATAGTATTTGTTTAGGTAGTATGCACATTTTTACCCTTGAAGACACCGTTTCAAGCCCAGTCCACATGATAGCTATTGTAAGTAATTATCTTTCAGTGATTAATGAGGAATGAATGGGTAGTATCAGTCTATTTCTCCATACAATTCATAAAACTATCAAAACCGCCATTAATTCATTATGGTAGCAGAGAAACCAACGTTTAAATATTCTTGACTAAACCACTGTTTTAAGTTCTGGCATAACACTTCCAATTTATGACTGAGGCTCTGCTACTCAGTGGCTTCATTTACCTACTCCAGACAGATTTGTTCCTTAATGTTTGACTTCACATTCTACCCATTCTTCATTCTGAACAACAGCTTGCAGTTTTATTTTCAAAATATTTACAGATGCTGAGGCAAAAATCATATGAGATGTTGTCTACAAATAAGTCAGTGCTAAACAGTCGTGACTGGTACCAGGCTCTTTCTTTATTCGTGTCAGTATGTAAGCCCTTACATAGCAGGTGGACTACAGATGGAGGGTACTTTCTGGTTCAAGAAGTGGATTCAAGATTTAAGCTGAATTATCCATTCTGTGTAGATACTCAATGCAGATAATTCCTGGCTCTCTTTATAGCTCTGATAGCTCTTTTTATTTATTTATTTATTTATTTATTTATTTAATGCCAGAAAAGACTGAAAATAATCATTTGCTGAAATCTTACAAAGCTCTTTCAAACATTGGCCAAATGAGTATTCCAGGAGAAACGGATTACTTAAGAAGTAAAATGCTAAGTCTTCTGGATATAAATGTTTTTATCACAGATGTTTGGGCTTAAGCATGAAGGTGGTTGTTAGGGAAAGGTTATTGCAAATAAATTTGGTATAGTTAATGATATAAATATTGTAAACATATATTCTCAGCGTTATTTTTACAGATAAGACTCTGTTGGTATGTTACTCTGGAATGCAAATTATAACTTGAAAAAGTATAATGGTGTTTAGATCTTTTTTAGATTGAATCCCTCCTAGCCTGAATTTCATATTTCCTACTTAGGTTACAAAACCCTCAGTGGAGGAAAAAAAAAAAAAAAAAAAAAGTACAACAATACAAAACTGCTTTAATTTTCCCATCCAGCAATGGCTTTTATGCCTTAGGATAGGATAAAGGATGTATAACTCGTTGTTAGATTGCTAGAAGATTAAAAGAAAGCGCTCTACTGAGAACCTGTATAATGATGACTCTAAGGACACTCAAGGAATTTGTTCCACATGTATGCATCAGGGTTTGTTAATTTTGCTGTCACCCACAGGGACTATTCTCTTTCAGTTACTATTTAAAAAAAAAAAAAAAATCACAGACAAGTAGTCTGACTCTCATTTCTCATATTGTGGAGTATGTTAATAGCAAATCTCCTGATGTTAATAGAATTACAATAATGAGAAGAAATCTGGTGCAGATTTGGGGTTTGGAATATAAACATGGTGTTTTTATTTGTTTTTGTTTTGTTTTTCCCTTCAAGGAGTTCCATGCAACTCAGAAATTCCAATACTTTGTATGTTGAATCAAGTGTCAGAGCAGATGCACAACATCATAGGAATAGAATCATAGAATCACAGAATATCCCGAGTTGGAAGGCACCCATAACGATCATCAAGTTCAAATCCTGGTACCGCACAGGTCTACCCAAAAGTTTAGACCATGTGACTAAGTGCACAGTCCAATCTCTTCTTGAATTCAGACAGGCTCGGCGAAGTGACTACTTCACTGGGGAGCCTGTTCCAGTGCGCACCCACCCTCTTGGTGAAGAACTTCCTCCTGATGTCGAGCCTAAACTTTCCCTGCCTCAGCTTAACCCCGTTGCCACGGGCCCTATCACTGGTGTTTATGGAGAAAAGGTCTCCTGCCTCTCCCCTCCCCCTCACGAGGAAGTTGTAGACCGCGATGAGGTCCCCCCTCAGACTCCTCTTCTCCAGGCTGAACAGGCCCAGTGACCTCACACGCTCCTCATAAGTCTTCCCTGCCAGGCCCTTCACCATCTTCGTCGCCCTCCTCTGAACACTCTCCAACAGTTTACTGTCCTTTTTGTACTGTGGTGCCCAGAACTGCACACAGTACTCGAGGTGTGGCTGCACCAGCGCAGAGTGGGACAATCACTTCCCTTGACTGACTAGCAAGGCCATGCTTGATGCATCCCAGCATATGGTTGGCCGTCCTGGCTGCCAGGGCACACTGCTGGCTCATATTCAACTTGCTGTCAACCACGACCCCCAGATCCCTCTCTGTGGGGCTGCTCTCCAGCATCTCGTCACCCATTCTGTACATATAGCCAGGGTTGCCCCATCCCAGGTGCAGGACCCGGCACTTGCTTTTGTTAAACTTCATGCGGTTGGTGATTGACCAGCTCTCCAACCTGTCCAGATCTCTCTGCAAGGCCTTTCCACCCTCATCCAAGTCCACAACTCCTCCAAGTTTGGTGTCGTTGTCAAATTTGCTCAGAACACCTTCTAGTCCTACATCCAAATCATTTATAAAAATATTGAAGAGTACTGGCCCTAAAAGGGAGCCTTGAAGGACCCCACTAGTGACCATCCGCCAGCCTGATGTGGCCTCATTTACCACAACCCTTTAAGCCCTGCCCGTCAGCCAATTGCTCACCCATCGTATGATGTTTTTGTCTAGTTGTATGCTGGACATTTTGTCCAGTAGGATCCTATGGGAAACCATATCAAAAGCCTTGCTGAAGTCCAAAAAGATCACATCAGCTGGTTTCCCTTGGTCAACTAGCCGGGTGATCTTATCATAAAAGGAAATCAAATTTGTTAGGCAGGACCTACCCTTCATGAACCCATGTTGGCTGGGACCGATGACTACACTGTCCCCCAGCTGCACTTCAGTAACTTCAAGGATCATCTTCTCCATAATTTTACCAGGCACTGACGTGAGACTGACAGGCCTGTAATTGCTTGGGTCTTCTTTCTGACCCTTCTTGAAAATTGGCACAACATTTGCCAGCTTCCAGTCTACCGGGACCTCTCCAGATTCCCAAGATCATTGAAAAATAATTGAGAGAGGTCCCATGATGACATCAGCCAGCTCTTTAAGCACCCTGGGATGAATCCCATCTGGACCCATGGACTTGTAGGGATTCAGGTGGAGCAGCAAGTCCCGCACACGTTCAGGGTCGGTTGGGAGTTTCCCACCGTCACGGTCCTCCAGCTCAGGGCATCCTGGGTCCTGAAGCCCATCATCAGCATTGAAGACAGAGGCGAAGAAGGCATTAAACGTCTCTGCTTTGCCTATCTCATTGTCTGGGAGGAGACCTTCCCCATCAAGTAGCGGACCTATGTTTTCTTTGGTTCTCCTTTTACTGTTCACATATCTAAAAAAAAAAAACTTTTTATTGTCTACCACAGACACAGCCAGCTTCAGCTCTAGTTGGGCTTTGACCACATGAATTTTCTCCCTAGAAACATGAACAGCATCCCTGTATTCGTTCCTCATTGCCTGACCCTCCTTCCAGCAGCTGTACACTCTCTTTTTTCACCTAATCTCTAGTAGAAAATCCCTGGTCAGCCATGCCAGCCTCCTGCCCACCTGCCTGACTTCTGATATTTTGGAATTGCCCAATCTTGTGCTTTTAGGCCTTCTCCAGTGCTTAAAGATTGACCAGCACTGATGGACGTCAATGCCTTCAAAAGCAGTTTCCCAGGGGACCTTGCTGACTAGTTCCCTGAGCAGCCTGAAGTCTGCTTTCCCCATATCCAGGGCTGAAGTTTTGGTGGCAGTTTTCCTTCTGTCACTGTAAATTCTAACTCAACCACTTCATGGTCACTATGACCAAGACAGTCGCCAATTGCCACGTCTCCCACAAGACCCTCTCTGTTCTCCAGCAACAGATCTAGGAGGGCACCTTTCCTAGTTGGCTCCCTTAGCACCTGCACCAAGAAGTTATCATGTAGGTGCTTTATGAACCTCCTGGACTTGCTCGTGTCAGCCATGTGGTGATCCCAGTTGACGTCTGGCAGGTTGAAATTCCCCATAAGGACAAGGGGAATTGGTCTCGAGGCATCTCTCAGTTCTGCAAAGAATAATTCATCGGCGTTGTTGTCCTGGCCAGGTGGTCTGTAATAGACTCCCACAATGACATCCCCTTTATTTGTTCGTCCCTTAATCATTACCCAGAGGCTCTCAACTTTGCCATCTGCGACCTGAAGTTCCACACAGTCCAGCCCCTGCTTCACAAACATTGCCACCCCGCCACCTCGCCTACCCTGCCTGTCCCTCCTGAGGAGCCTGTAATCATCTATTGCAACACACCAGTCACAGGACTTATCCCACCAGGTTTCGCTTATGCCGATGATGTCATAGCTGTGGGACTGGGCCAAGACTTCTAGCTCTTCCATTTTATTCCTCATACTGTGTGTGCTTGTGTAGTAGCACTTCAAATGCGCCTCCCTACACGCAGCACCTTGTGGATCTGACCGAAGGACCTCACTGGCACACAGTCTCTCTGATTCTAGCGTACCATCCCTTAGGTCTTCACGGGCGTGCCTGGTTTTATCCCTTTCCCCCTTCGACTCTAGTTTAAAGCCCTATCTACCAGCCCTGCCAACTCCTGACCAAAAATCCTTACCCGTCTCTGAGAGAGGTGCATCCCATCTGGTGCCAGCAGGCCTGGTGTAGCATAGATCTTCCGTGATCGAAAAAAACAAAGGTCTGCCGGTTGCACCAGTCCCGAAGCCACATGTTAATGTGATGAGCCCGACTATCGGCATTGATCCCCCCTATTGGAAGGACAGAGGCAAGCACAACCTGTGCCCCTGATCCTTTAAGTAGTCGCCCCAAAGCCCTAAAGTCCCTTTTGATCGCTCTCGAACTTCTTGTTGCCACCCCGACATTACCAGCCTGAAAGACCAGTAGCGGGTAGTAGTCAGAGGGCCATAGAAGGCACTTGACTTTCTTAGCGAAGTCTCTCACCCGAGCCCCAGGGAGGCAGCAGACTTCCCTGCGGGTTGGGTCCGGTCGTCATATTGAGCCCTCTGTCCCTTTCAGAAGGGAGCCCCCCATTACAATAACCCTTCTTTCTTTTTTGACAGCTGATGTAGCAATGCGGGGGGTTGTTGCCCTGCCTTAGGCGCCCTCTCCAACTGGGACGGGCTTTTGTCTACTTTGTTGTTCTGACTGTTGTGTTCTAGACCCTCATAGCAGTGTTGTAACTGAATAAAATTTTCTGCTATATCATCCATGACACGTGATATTTTTAGAAGATTCTCAGGACAGTTTTTAAAACTAGAAATAGATATAGGTGAGCTTTTTTTTTGTTTAGATCTGTTTCTAGTGGGCTGCAATATTTATTTATTTATTTATTTATTTATTGCCAGAGTGGAGGAGTATTAGTAGAAAGAAGACTTTGAGGTTTAACAGACATGCTGAAGAGCCAAAGGGAATGAGTTCACTTTATCACCGCTGTGTGAAGGGTAAAATGCATAGCAGGGAAGAGATAGAGGTCATAGGGGATTTTGGATAAAGTGATCCTTCAGAAAAATTTCTAGCTTTATGGGAAAAACAAAAACAAAAACAAACATATCTGTATATATTATTTTATTGTTTTTAATCTATTTTCTCTCCTTTTGTTCAAATGTTGTTTAAAATTCAAATTCATTTAAGACATAATGAAAGGGTTGTCATTGGCTAATTCATATCTCTAAGTGGTTTTCCCAGAGTGGTTTCTGTGTGAGACCCTATGAAGAAAATTAACTCTAGACTTTCCTCAAGGTGCCACCATCTTGGCTACTGGGATCAGCTGTGCCCTGCAGCTGGGCCATTGGAGCTGGCTGGAACAGCTGTGCCTAACATGGGACAGCCCCAGCTTCTCCTCATCGAGGCTGTTTCTGCAGCCCCCCCCCCCCTCCCCCCCCCAGCTCCTTGCTGTGTAAACCCAATACAAGCAAGAAGTCAAAATGTTTTCAAAAGGAAACTAAGCAAGAACAAAAAATTACAGAAGAATCAGAAAAAAAATTACTACCCATACCATAAGGAATATAAAAGTAGAACCATTAATGTTTATCAATACCAGCAGACAGTGAGCTGGATCAAAAACTGTCAGAATAGCTGGGCCCAGAGCACAGTGGTCAGTGGTTCAAAGTCTAGCTGTAGGCCAGTAACAAGCAGAGTAGCCTGGGGTCAGTACCGGGGCCAGTCTTATTTAACGCCTTCATGGATGATCTGGATGATGGGAAGGGTGCACCCCCAGTATATTAATAGATAGCATGAAACTGAGTGAAGTGTCTGACTCACCAGACAGTCATGCTGCCATTCAGAGGGACCTAGACAGGGTGGGCAGATAGGAACTTCATGAAGTTCAAAAAGGGGAATAGGGGAAGTGAAAAGTCCTGCACCTGAGAAGGAACAACCAGTACATGCTGGGAGCTGCCCAGCTGGAAAGCAGCTCTGCAGAAAATGATCTAGGAGTCCTGGTAGACACTAAGTTGTAAACTTGTCGCCAAGAAGGCTAATGGTATTCTTAGCTGCATTAAACAAGGAATTGACAGCAGGTTGAAGGAGGTGATCCTTTTCCTCCACTCAGCATTGGTAAGCTCTGCAGAGAGGGACCTGGGAGTCCTGGTGAACAGAAGGCTGACCAGGAGTCAGAATTGAGCCCTTGTGGCCGAGAAGGCTAATGGTATCCTGGGGTGTATTTGGAAGAGTGTTGCCAGCACGTGGAGGGAGGTGATCCTCCCCCTCTACTTAGCATTGGTGAGGCTGCACCTGGAGTACTGTGTCCAGTTCTGGGCTCAGAATACAAGACGGACTAACTGGAAGAAGTCCAATGGAGGGCCACCAAGATGATGAAGGGGCTGGAACACCTCTCTTACAAGGAGAGGCTGAGAAAGTTTGGACTCTTCAATCTGGAGAAGAGAAGGTTCAGGGAGAATCTTATCAATATATATATTATATATTATTATATATGTACTTTAATAGAAATATCTGAAGGGAAGATGCAATTATAGTTTTCTCAGAATCATATGATCCCAAATCCACCTGGAAATTCTTCTGACAGGCTTTTGATCCCACAAAGGAAGTTAATGAAGCTTTTTGAATATCCCTTTCCTTGTTTGCATTGGTGTTAACCATGATTATTTCCTTGTCTGGACAAAAAACTTAGAGTGTTACAAAGGGCATATCTTTGACACTCTTTCCTTAAAGTGTGGATGAAAAAGAAAAAAAATGGAAAAAAAGTACTTCCAAAGTGATGATGATGTGCGCACACACACACACACACAAAATAAATAAAGGCATCTGAATTTCAGGACATCTCCATGATAATAGTGATATTTTTTATTGTAGGAGGTTATGTTTGAAAGGTTGGAAGGTAAAAAACAAACAAAAATGCTGATGTTGATGTTGTCATCCTTGCTTCTGGAGATGCCCTTCTCATTTCTGCTGCCCATCTCATGGCATAATTTCCTGAGCATACAGCAGAGCACAAAGAACAAGACAAGCTCTCCAGTCAAGGCCCAGAACTGCCAGTGCTGCAACACAGATAAGAGCAGGGCTTCTGCTCCAGCTGTGCTCCTGGTCCCTCTGCTCCATTTCCAACAGGAGCTGCATAATGCACTTTTACAGCTCCTCCACATGCTGCTGCATGCACTCGTGCATGGCTGCATCTAATTCATCACTGATGTTCTGTGGGCTATGGATTAAACCCAACAACATGAGGGCAAAGAAAATTGCCAAAACAATGGTCTGAAAGAGTTGAGAGAGAAGGGGGTCACTGGGGCTGGGTGGGAGCTGGCTGGTGGCTGAGAGAGCTTGGGCAGGAGCCTAAACAGGCCCCTGGGGTCTGGTAGGGGAAGGGGTGAGAGAGGTGGGAGGCAGCAGGGACTGCTGCCAGAGCCAGTTGTGACAGCCACGAGCCCTGCCCTGAGTGGCTGGGCTCTTGCTACAGGCTTAGCAACCCCTTGGGGGGCTGGCATTTCCACTGTGGCCATGGTCCAGCCCAACTTTCCCCCTGCTGCTGCAATCACCGATGGCTCAGGCCAAACTGCAGCAGTGCTGCCTGCTGTTGGCCCTAGAAACCCCCCCCCCCCCCCCCAATTCTGAATCATCCTCTGTGTTGTCATCTGCACCCCGCCCTGCCACAGTCTCCTGGCCCTGCCCTCGGAGTCACCACACAGGCCCTGGCGTTGCCCGAGTGAAGAGCCATGTGGCCAGATGGAGCTCCTCAGGCTCCCTTTGAACAGCCTGTGGGAACCCCTAGGGCCATCTGCAGAAAGAAATTTGGGTGATGTAGCCCATGGACTCTGTGCTACACGTGTGCTACCCAGTGAGACAGGTCAATTCTGTGGTGCAGGCTTTGGTGCCTGTGGACGTGGGTGTGCTCTTGGTGCCTCCGTGGCAGTGGAAGCTGGGTGCTGGTGGCCATGGCAGTGGTGGAATGGGGCCTATCCCTGTCCAGATCTGTGTGCCTGCTTTGCTGGTGAGAGAAGTTTAACAAGAGCAAGTGATGGGTCCTGCACCTGGGACGGAGCAACCCTGACTATGTATTTAGACTGAGGGACGAGACGCTGGAGAGCAGCCCCACAGAGAGGGATCTGGGGGTTTTGGTTGATAGCAAGCTGAATATGAGCCAGCAGTGTGCCCTGGCAGCCAGGAGGGCCAACCATATCCTGGGGTGCATCAAGCACAGCATTGCTAGTCAGTCAAGGGAAGTGACTGTCCCGCTCTACTCTGCGCTGGTGCGATCTCACTTTGAGTGCAGTTCTGGGCACCACAGTACAAAAAGGACATGAAACTATTGAAGAGTGTCCAGAGAAGGGCTACAAAGATGGTGACGGGCCGAGAGGGGCAGACATATGAGGAGAGGCTGAGGTCACTGGGCCTGTTCAGCCTGGAGGCTGAGGGGAGTCCTCATCATGGTCTACAGCTTCCTCACAAGGGGGAGCGGAGGGGCAGATGCCAATCTCTTCTCTGTAGTGACCAGTGATAGGAGCTGAGGGAATGGAGTCAAGCTGTGACAGTGGAGGTTCAGGCTGTATATTAGGAAAAGGTTCTACGCAGAGAGTGTTCTTGCACTGGCACAGGCTCCCGACGGACGTAGTCATGGCACCAAGCCTGTTGGAATTCTTAAAAAGCATTTGGACTGTGCTCTCAGTCACATGGTATGAATTTTTGGGTGGTCCTGTGTGGAGCCAGGAGTTGGACTCTGTGATCCTTGTGGTTCCCTTCCAGCTCGGGATATTCTATGGTTCTGTTGTTCCATGATAGCAGGAGAAAATAACTTTTTGTATTTGTGTCTTATTTATGTATTATATTTCAGGACTGAGATGTTGCAGTCAGAAAACAAATATATTATTCACCGCCATTCTATTGATAACTCCTGTGTGAGTTTTTTTCATTTTCTACTATAAAGTCCTGCTGATAAATCAATGAAGTTCTGCTTCTGCAGGTCAATATACACTGAAATGTTGTAATTAGTTTTTAGATCATGCTATAGAAATGCTCGTGTTGGATGAAAATTGAACTAACAATTCTAAGAAAATTAGTGGATAGGTACAAAAGAAATAGTTCTACAAGCATTATCAGAAAAAGAGAACCTTAATAGATACACTACATCTTTTCTTATATTTAAGTTTAATAAATGTGTTAAAAGTGGCATAAAAACACTACTGAAATTATGAAAAATAATAATAATAAACAATGCTGAAAGTAATTTGTAGAGGTTATCTACTCTACTCCTTTATTTTAATATAAAGACAACTATATTTCACCTATTATTCTTGCTAGGTATTTATTTTGCTTTATTTATTTATTAAAAACTTCCATTAATGGTGCTTCTACAGCATTCCCTCCCCCACCACCACCCCAATCTATCCCCCATCTATTAAAATTGTTAAATTGCTTTTTGAACAGAAATATTTTCTTTGTGGATTTTTTTTTCTCTTTTCTAAAATTAGTTGTCTGCATATATGCATTCAAATTTTTTTTTTTTTTTTTTTTTTTTTTTTTAGGATATGGTGGATAGATGTCAGTGTTGGCCAGCCTGAAATGGGCACCAACATCCTGGTACTTGCGATGTTTGAGTGTACTAGCTAGCACCTTGTCATCTGGTCCTTCTGCCTGTGGGTACATGTATAGTCAGACAGACAAGTCTAATTTATTACCCTGTGTTTTAGGCTGTGGAGATCAAGAGCAAGGCTGCCCAGTGGGTACCCCTGGACAGCACCTATCACATTATCCCTTTCTCATTTCTTGACCCTCCTTGTTGTCCTCATATCTCCTGTTTTCCTCTGTCTTCTCTCAAATATGCAACCTTCCCTGAATTACTTTTCCCCTTTAGTCACAATTTTGCTATATCTGTACCCAAAATTGGTATTTCTAATGCCATTACAAAAGTAATTTCTGAAATATATGACATTACTGATACAGTTACTGTGCTGCTGTCAGTTTTGGAAAATTGTTTTTCTGTAAAGGTCCCCAACACCCCCCTGCCAGCAATCTGTAATGTTTGGCCAGTTCTCATAATTGCCCCTCAGCCACCTGTGAAATCTGACTGTCCTTCATGGTGTGAACATTAACATTTGCCAGCTGCTTGCACTGTTATCTATCACATCCAAAAATTTTTCATGTCACAACCAGTAGATTTCCACATCCTGTCCAATTAGTTTAACATCAGCCCAGGGCCTTGCTAATGACCTAGCTATTTGCCTGTAGCTCTAACATTTATTTGGGGTAGGGGTGGGGGGGGTGGAGGGGGTGGGGGGATGGTTCGTAACATTAATATTTATCCAGGAAGAATACAAAGGTTACGTGTTTCCTGACTGAAGTCTTTATAGCTTCTTGACTGCATAAAGCATTGCTGAATGCCAGTTTAGTGAAAAATGTAATTTTTGCCTTTTTAAGTTTAACGGTGTTAAAATATACCCAGTAGCCAACTTGTTTGCCACCAAAAATACCCTGCTGTGGTTCATTAACTACAGCACCAAATTAATATGTGCAAATTTCTTCAGCCACACTGTCTGGAATTTGTGGAAAATTACTACACTATCACATTGTTGATGATAAATGTGATACTCCCACAATGACAGATTCTTTCTCAGCAAGCAGAACCAGAGATGTTATGTAGTGTGTGCAGCAAAATTGTTTTTGTTGATTAGTTAGCCCATGCAGTAAACAAAACCAAAACCTCAGGCTGTGAAATTCACTTTACAGTTAAGTTCACAGCTAAGCGTTGCTAAAATACTTATGCTTTACTGTAAGTATTCTCTAACCACCCTATTTTTCCAACAGTTTTGTTCTAAAATGTTACACATGAAATATATCTAATTACTCACTAAATAGAAGATACATGCAGAATATATAAACATTTTTTAAAGCATTGTTAAATATCCACTATTTCGATTACATGATTTTTAAAAAATAAAATAAATGGAGTATCCTGTCTGTAAAAGCAAAATTAAATAATTTTAAATTGAAGTCCCTTAGAGTGCTTTCTTTACATGCACATCTTCAGAAGTACCTAAATAGAACTTTGCTTAATACTTCTTTTGTTTTAGTGGTGGTTAAAAAGTAGAAAGAAAAGGGTCCCACTAAGAGAACTGCCTTGTACAGCTGAATCTTGAGCAAAGATATATAAATGGATATCCAGGAAAGGCAGGTCATCTACAAGAGGCTGAGAAAATACCAACAGTTCTGAAGAAATCTGAAAGAAGCAAGCATAAAAATATTACCATTATTAGATCAGTGGACCACCAGACATCTATATCCTAATCTGTGGGAAACCTTCAATTAGAGACTCAGAATGGTCCAATGATCTAAACTAAAAACACTTCAATAGCTAATCCCCAAAGTCTTGAATTCCAGTCCAGTTATGCTAACATCTAGAATTGAAATTATATATAGGTATGATAAAATCAATATAGTTCACTTAAAACCACTATTAGTTTATGCTTTTACTGCATAGAGGTCATAAGAACAGTGGTTTTAGTGGGGGTGGGGATCAGGGGTAGGGGACAGTAACTATACAGTGAGTTTTCAGCATCCAGAGTTTTTCACTAGAAAAATATGGTGATATATCTTACAGTTTTCCCTTCCATTTCAATAATCTGCTGAAATGATAAGAAGTCCCATTGATTGTAATAGGTTGTGGATCGTATCCAAGGCATGCTTGCATGTGTAATGTATCTATGTGTCATCAAATCTATTAACACTAAAAGGTTTCAATAATTTTTAAGTTAACTTCATAGATATTTTCTACAAACAAAATAGCTTTTCAAAGCAGAAGCATTTTGGCTTAGCTGCAGAAACATGGAGTACTGAAAAAGGTATACTTATTCAGGAAGGAGATGGGAGGTTCTAATTTCATCATGGGATCTACTTAATTCCTTCTTATTCATTCATGATAGAAGATAAAAGCTTTTTTTTTCTTTTCCTTTTTTTTTTTTTTTTCCAAGATGAAACTGCTCTAAGGAGCTGACTGCAAACATTCATTTCTGCCCATTATCATCTCAATTTAGTAAGTAGTAAGATTTTATTTGTCATCTAGATGGCCTTATTTAAATAAAGCCTTCTTTTAGAAAATCATCATCAACAAAACCCTAACCAAAGTGCCCAAAAGCTTGTCTCTTCTCAACATGTTCTTTTTTTTTTTTTTTTCTCTCTTCTTTTCCTTTTTGAAATGTATAATTTCCATAAATAATCTACATCAAATCTACATAAAATCAATGAATCTTGAAATGTCTCAGGACTTTTGTTCTCTTTTCAATATACCCTTCCCATACATACCTCAGGTTTCAAAACATTTAGACCATTAATTCTTTGCAATATCCATTATCCAATTATTTATTTACAGTTGTCTGGCAGGATAGAGTTTCTTGGTATTAACTGGATATCTTGAGCAAGGCTCCAAGCCAGCTGAGCTTGAGCACCTTCAGCAACACCAGTGAAAAGTGAAAGCACTGGGAGGTTCCCTGCTGCAGGGAATGGATGACCCCTTCTGCTGTTCTAACCTCCCTTCAAGGGAGGTTTGATCCTTGCTGGGATCTTAGATTTGCAGTGTTGTGGAGAGACTACAGAGGCTTTTCCAGGCCTAACACTGCCTTACTGCTCTTGCTTGTAGCTACTGTTGATACAGCCAGGAGAGACCTTGGAGCTTATCAAGTGTGATTATATGGCTCTGGGGGTGATAATCAAAATAACAGAAACCCAGGTGTTTTTCTCATTGGTTTTGCCTCAAAATTTCCTATATCCAGATACCAGCAACAGGGGATACCGGGATCCAGGAGTAGGTACTGGGCAGAATGTGTGTCTCAGCCCAGATGCTAGAGATGCTAGATGCACTGTACTTATATGAGTATTTATATATATGTGTGTGTATATACACAAATATTTCCCAGTAGTAGACTTTCATCGTGCTCAGCCACAGAAGGGAGTAGAATGAGGCTGTTGTTCCTGTGCTGTGCATCTGTTTGCGTGGCTATCTCTGTATATATGCATATAAGTGGTGTATATGTGTGTGAATGTGTCTGCTGGAAATACATGCTTAGACTTGCAATTGGTTGGATCTGGGGGCATGGGGCTTCAGCACCCTCACTTCTCTCAAATTGTCAGATCTGGTCCAATATTTTTTTCCTAACATAACAATCACATCTCAATAATTCTCCTTCAGTTTGCAATTTTTGTATTTATTTTCTGTTAACAGACTTTTTGACAGGTCTTTCACAGTAGTCTGAGCTAAAGTTATGCATCTGTGCCATGTCTGAGGTGGATCTTGGATTTGTCCAAACAGGCAGCAAAACCTGTTTCACTGGGTCTGGTGTTTGATGGGCGGGAGGCTTCCAACAGGGACTATAGAGAGCACAGGTTACAATAAGCTCTGTGAACCTGGTTGACTTTCTTTTATTTTTCTGCCCAGTTATTGTCCCTGTACTTAGATCTTAGAGTTGCTTTTACAGATAATGCAAACCTAAGGCATCACGGTATGTTCAAACCCATTTCTCTTTGTCTCTCCTTACAAAAGAAAAGTACTAATTTATTTGTTCAGAATCATGAACCCAGAATGTTATCCAAAGAGATGGGTAGACCTCTGAAAAGTAGTAGTAAGTCTACAGATAACAGAAAACACAATGATAATTTGGGGTAATTTCTTCCTGCAAGCACAAGATTTCCTGCAGTTACATGCTGAATAAATGGTTAATCATCTGTATAACTTAAATAATAATAATAATAATTTTAAATTGATAATAATAATTGATTATATTTAATATATATAATTGATAATAATAATTGGTAATAATAATTAAAAAATTATCAAGTCTATTCTACATCAATTATCATTCATGCTAAGTCATGCAAAAGAGAATATATTGTCCACAAGCCATGGTCTGTTTCACTTACATATGCTGAATAGTCTCTCCAACTTGAGAATTCCTCCTAATTTTCACTTCTAACTCCTGTGAATAAGGGCATCATAATCTGCCTGTAATAGCAAATCATTTATTACTTGATAGGCAGATATTATGTTCAGATGTGTCATTCGATACATGCCCTATCAAATAAGGATAAAAGCTGTCAGAAATATGCTAATATTTTATACATGCATCATGTAGTGTAGATGAAAATAATCTGATGGATAAAATCTTGTCTATATATTTTTTGTGCAATTCCTTTGTGACTGTTTGTCTCTGCATAGGCTTCAGGATAAGCGCGTTGGAATTCCATAGGTCTTCACTTACATTTTTAGAATAATCAGATGAAGACGTACCAGGAATAAAAAACACAATGTGCATGCTGAGACAGGCTCTAAACAGCTTCCAGAATGAAAACTCCACAATCACAATAGGATAATTTTCTGTCTTCATTTATCAATTAGTCTATTTCTGCATATAATTCAAGGAAACAACATTGGTAGATAAAACTTTTTTTTTCTTTTTTCTTCCTATAGGTCTCCTTTTGCAGTTGAAGTAAACAGTTACTCACAAGACCTGCTTGTGCCAAATTAGCTGTAATTTCTATAATGTGGGAGATACATAACTTTTTGTTGGTTTGCTTGTTTTGTTAAGATATTTTTGTCTTATGTTAAGTTATTTTAATATCTTATAATATAAAAAATAAAATGAAATAAAATAAAAATTAAATAAAATACAATAAAATAAAAATAAACATTTTTAGTGGGACAGAAGTCAACATGGTGAATCAACAATGCTCAGTAGAAATATATTCAGCCTTCATAGAATCACAGAATCACAGAATCATTAAGGTTGTAAAAAGACCTTCAAGATCATCTGGTCCAACCATCACGCCACTACCAGTGATGGAGATGCCACCGCTTCCCTGGGCAACCTGTTCCAATGCCTGACTACTCTTTCTGAGAAGTGTCTCCTGACTTCTAACCTAAACCTCCCCGGCACAACCTGAGGCCATTCCCTCTAGTCTTATCACTAGTTATCTGTGAGAAGAGGCCGACCCCCAGCTCCTCACAACTTCCTTGTAGAAAGCAATAAGGTCTCCCCTGAGCCTTCTCTTTCTCCAGACTAAACAACCCAGTCACTCAGTCACTCCTCATAGGACTTGTGTTCCAGACCCTTCGTGAGCTTTGTAGCTTTTCTCTGGACTTGTGTTCCAGGGCCTCAATGTCCTTCTTGAAGTGAGGGACCCAAAACTGAACACAGTACTCGAGATATGGCCACACCAGAGGAGAGTACAGGGGAACAATCACCTTCCTGGTCCTGCTGGCTACACTATTCCTGATACAAGCCAAGATGTCGTTGGCCTTCTTGGCCACCTGGACACACTGCCGGCTCATGTTCAGGTGAGCATCAGTCAGCACCCCCAGGTCCTTTTCCTCTGCGCAGCTTCCCAGCCAGTCTGCCCCAAGCCTATAGTGTTGCATGGGGTTGCTGTGGCTACAGAGTTGAACCTGGCAGTTAACCTTGCTGAACCTCATCCCATTGGCTTCTGCCCATCAACCCATCCTGTCCAGGTCCTTCTGCAAGGCCTTCCTACCCTCAGGCAGATCAACACTTTAATCCATCAAAGAGTGTACCTGTCCACGCCATGGGCTACCAGCTTCTCCAGGAGAAGTTCTCTATGGGAGACTGTGTCAAAGGACTTTCTGAAGTCTAGGTAGACTATGTCAACAGCCTTTCCCTCATCCACCAGGAGGGTCACCAGGTTGTAGAAGGAGATGAGGTTGGTCAGGCAGGACTTGCCTTTCATGAACTCATGCTGACTTGGCTTGATCCCCCAGTTGTCCCACAAACATTGCATGATTGCATTCAAGATGACCTGTTCCATCACCTTTCCTGGGTTGGAAGGGACCTTAAAAGTCATCTAACTCCACCCCTCTGCCATAGGCAGGGATGCCACCCTCTAGATCAGGTTGCCCAAGGCTCCATTCAGCCTTGAACACTTCCAGGGATGAGACACACACAACTTCTCTTGGCAACCTGTTCCAGTGCCTCACAATCCTTACAGTGAAGAAATTCCTTCTAATGTCTAGTCTAAAACTATCCTCTTTTAGTTTAAGACCATTTCACTTTGTCCTATCATTATCTACCCAAGTAAAGAATTCTTCTCCATCTTTATAAGACCCCTTTAAGAACTGAAAATTTCCAACGTCTCCCTGGAGCTTTCTTGTTTTCAGGCTAAACATCCCCAGCTCTCTCAACCTTTCTTCATGGGAGAGGTACTCCAGTATTCTAATCATTTTTGTAGCCCTCCTCTGGACTTGCTCGAACAGGTCCACATCTTTCTTTTGGTGGGGGCCCCAGACCTGGATGCAGTACTCCAAGTGGGGCCTCACAAGGTCAGAGTAGAGGGGGACAATTACGTTCCTCAAGCTGTTGGTCACACATATTTTGATGCAGCCCAGGAAGCAGATGGCCTTCTGGGCTGCAAGCATGCACTGCTGGCTCATGTCAAGCTAGAACTCCCAATTCTTTCTCTGCAGGGCTGCTCTCAAAAGAGTTCTTGTCCCACTCTGTATTCCTGTGACCCAGGTGAAGCACCTTGCACTTAGATTTGTTGGCTGGGCTAAATGTTGCTCTTCACACAAGTGAATCTGTATGGATAGAGTAGTTACAATGCCTTTAAAGACTTCCTCTTTCCCTTTTCAGGTTCTTAATTTGTGGAATCATTGACATTTATCTTATGGTTAAGGAACAGCAGTTCCACATAGAAGCTAGATTTAAAGAGGAATAGAGATAGCGTCCTATAGCAATAAAAACCATGACCATGAAAACTGCTGAGGTTCTTAAAATACAAGGAACTCAGTAAAGAGCTAACAAAATGACCAGAACTTCTGCTGTCATAACATGTAAGATATGCACTAAATAAAAGTCATGATCTCCAGTTTAAGTTTTCTTCTGGTATGTTTCTTGATTGAATTCCAGCTATTTTGTGTCCCGACATAAACATATTCAGGGAAATATGCTTATAAAAAATGTTGGTTATGTGTTCTTGAACATTTTTAGCTTTATAAACTAATTACAGTAATTCCCATAGACTGTTGCTTCAAGTGTAAGTTGGCAAAAAGTGAAAACTACATCCAGTTACTATATGACCAGAGGACCTATTTTCACTAAGCATTTTTGTTGTTCTTGATGTATTGAAATTACAATAGCAACTGTAAAGTTTATTCCGAATTTATACATTTATCATATTATCAACTCCCACATTTATCCTAAATTTGATGTTTATTTTATTTCATTCTAAGTAACAATATCCTCCCTTTTATTATGAACTTATTACAAATACCAAGAAAGTAATTTTTTATTTAAAATCTTGGTGAATACATACAAGCTGAAGAAATTCTTTAATTTATTAAAGGAATATTGTTATAAATGCAGAAATTTCATCTTGTGTGATTTCTTATCTTCTCACTAGACTTTAAAATACCTATCCTGACTTTGCCCAGCTTTCCATGACAAAAATGTTTACTATACCACTGAGTTTTCCTCATCTGTCTCCTTCTCTCCTACCCTCTCTTACAACAGCCTAATTCAGTTTTAAATTCTTTTTGAATAAAAATTTGACCTGAAACATCTCGTGTCATATAAGAGACATCTAATGTGTCTGGAAAGCTTAAATTTACTGTGGTTTATGCCTCCATAAACAAAAAAGCAATAAAAATAGCCCCATAAAAATCATCCAAGTGTTTACTTTGAAAAAGCCTTTAAGCAATAGAAGTAGTTATAGTGACAAAATATATTCAGCTCTTGCAAAGGCTCTCTGTGTATAGTGCATAGGAATGTATTGTTGCATTACAATGTACCACAGTTATTATTTCAATTGTCTTTGCAATATTTAAAGTAAAGGTCATTAATGTGCACACAAACTCAGCAAACAACAGAATGAAAGTGAATGATTCAGTTATTTCACTATTAAACATGCATAATGCAATACTGCAGAAAACAAGTAAATCAATTGAGCAGCATTTTATTCAGAACTGTGGATCAGCCATTCTTCCCTAGGATCTTCCTTCAGGGGCCTCCTCTTGATCTCCTCATAGTAAACTAATTAGTTTGGGAGCATTTCATTTTATGTTTGTTGTCTTAGGAATGCCTACACCATCATCCAATCTAGAAGGCCAGCTCTTTGTTAAATGTGAAATTAGATATTCAGTTAATGAAGCTTTATCTCATATTTGATGACTGACAGTAAATTTGTGGTATGTTCTCTGTCTGAATCCCTTAATAGGTTTACAGAGAGTTAAATCTGACTTTGGTCTTCCATTAAGAGCAAGATTTTGCTGGTTGGAATGCTCTGCTTGTTTAGCTATTTAGTGGTTCAGTAGCACAGACAGCTTCTACAAAAGCCAAATGATCATATGCAGCAACAAATGAACACCATAATCTTAACAAGATTATAATAATAAAGAGTCATCAGAGAAATTAAAATTATCTGCTTTAATTATGAAATTATAACCCCATTAACTCCTCTGCATGAAAAAACAGGAATTGGGGAATAGCAAAGAAAAACCCAGAGATGGCTGTTATAAACTTCATAGCAACTAAACATCATCTGCATTTTGGGATATTAAATAAGTGAATATACAGTTTTTGCTAAAGTATATAATTTCACTTTCATACAGCTGAAACATCAGTTGTGGACAGAGCAGCACATTAAATTGTTATAAAAATTGTTTATATAGAAATGATTACTGAAAACCATTATAATACACTCATTGTTGAATAGCTGACTTTCAGAAGAGACTGACAATAGCCATGAGATAAAGTTATAGCTCAAAGAAGTAAAGTTAAAGTGTCAGCGCTTGTTTGGAGGAAGTATGGGGTGGGGGTTGGGGGATGGGGATGGAGCTTCTTGACAAGCTTTTAGAAGTCCATTAGCAATAACATATAAGGTAATTCTACCTAATAGTTAAGGATTCTTCTAGAAATTTGAAAAATCACATCATCCAGGAGAAACTACCTTTCTTCTTGCACATCAGATGAGTTCTATGGGCTTTTGTCTACTTGTTTGCCACAACCAGGACTTGCTGTGTAATAACCAGCCTGTGTGTAGTTGTTTCACGGAATCACAGAATAGTTGAGGTTGTAAGTCATCCAGTCCAAACCCCCCTGTTCAAGGAAAACTAGTCCAAGTAGGTTCCTGAAGACCATGTCCAGACAACTTTTAAAGTTCTTCAAGGAGGGAGACTCCACAGCCTCCCTGGGCAACCTGTACCAATAGTCCATCACCTGCACAGTAAAGTGCTTCCTGATGTGTAGATGGAACCTCCTGTGTTTTGGTTTATGCCCATTGCCTCTTGTCCTGTTTCAATGTTGAAATATGTCCTGTGAAGAGGAAGTAAAACATTTCTATAGCTATTGTTTCCCAGGATTTCTTTCTGTGTTCTATAATTCTCAGGTATATCTAATATACGGGAATTGTTCAGAAAATCCTAAATAGGCCTTGACAGCTTTCAAAAATTCTGTTTTGGTGAAAACATTAGGAACACACTAGATTTGTATTCATGGATTTTTCACAAGAGTGCACTTTTGACAAGTGGTTTTTTTTGTGAGTATCTGCATGAGTGTTTTCAATATTAGCAATACAACCTCTTGATAAAGCCAAGAAAAATGAACTTTATTAATCTGTTAAAATGCTACTTCTTCACAGCTGAAGCAAAAACATAGACTTTTTTTTATTATATTTTTTTTTCCCACATTATAGTATTGTTTTGTTTTTGTTCTAGTGTATAGTATTATTATTATTATTATTATTATTATTTTTTCTAGTGGTATGCTAATATAAAGATTCAGTAGCACAGACAGGATGCTGTAAAGACTACCTGATATATTCTAGATTAGTTTGTCTGTTTTTGTCTGTTTTTTTTTTTTTTTTTTTACCAAAAAAAACCTTGTGTTGCTAGTCTGTAGTACAGACAGACCTTGCACAAGACAAAGGGAAATCTGATATATCATTCCCATATATATTTGAGGATTTTATTTCTAACTCTGATGAAAATAATATCTATTTTGATGGGTGCCATGAAAAAGCCCATGCTAAACTGTGTCTTGAGTCTGGTGCTATAGTATGCATGAAAAGAAGACCTTCCTGAATTTGACAGAGAAGGTCCATGATGCACACAGATAATTTCAAGTTAGTTCTGTTATTCATTCCAGGAAGCTGAATTTAATGGCATAAAAGTATCATGACAATAAAAATCATATGTAAACAAGAAAAAATAAACAGAGGAATAATTTAAGCATAAAGAAAGAATCAATGACTATTTTAAAATAGCTTATGTTAAATAGGCTAAAAGTTAATGAAAACATGTTTATAATATAAACTGATTATCTCCATAATCATTAAAGAGTTCTTCTCTTTTCAACTATAAGTTCATACTTGTCACTATCTCTAAATATCACTCTTAAAGTACCTGTCAAATAAACCACTCTAAACTTAGACACAGCTTGAACCAGAGTGTACAATGTATGTTGGGCTAAGTATTGGTATTACATTGAAAGAATACAGGCTAGGTAATGCACATATGAACACACAGACACCATGCTACTTGAAAGATGTGGAAGTGGAATAATGTACTCACACCTAGAGAGGCAGTAGAATATCTGATACCAGATCAGCATGAATTGACATCAGCCAGCATACTTTCCAATGTTTCTGAGGCCTTCTTTTCTATTCCTCTCCAAGGAGTTCTCCTTCTGTAGTTATTTAAATTAAGTCATCGTAAATAAGAGCTGATCCAGTTTGAAAAATGTTTTTTGAGTAAAAACTGTGAATACATTGGAAGATAACGTTAAAATTCAGATTAAAAAGTGAAGAAAACTTCAGAAGAAACATTTCAGTTTTGTCAGGAAAAAGCAAGTTGCTATGTTTGTTGAGGGTGGATTACTAATACCTTGAAGAATCTCTGCCACTCTGTTTATTCTCAAGAACAGATCAAGTTAATATTTGAATATCGATATAGGTAGTTTATTCAGAGATTGGGTTGGAGGAGAGAAAACGTGATCTCCTAAACACAGTATCATAAACTAATCTCTATTGGAGGGGATTTTAAAAGTCAGGAAGTCCCTAACACCATTTAAAGCAATGCCAACCTAGGCCAGGTTGTACAGCGTCTTGTTCAACCCCATTCTGAATATCTTCAGTGATGAAGACTCCACAGACTCCCTGGGTGGTATGTTACAACATCTGACCACTTTCATTCTGGGGGAAGAAAAAAAAAAAAAAAAAAAAATTTGTTTCCTTATATATAATAGAAAATCCCTAGTACAGCTAACCTACCTCCATGAATCTCTGTCGTCTTCTCTATATGATTCTGTGATTCTATATCCTCCAATTAGGTAACTGTAGACAGCACAAGGTCTTTGCAAGGCTGAACAGAGTCAGCTGTCACAACCTATCCTCATGCATCATATGTTCCATCCCCCTGAGCACCAGTCCTCCCTGGAACTCATTTCAATTTGTACTGGAGAGCCCCAGACTGGATACAAAATTCCAGCTGCAATCTCATGAGTTCTAAATAAAGGGGAAAGATCACTTCCCTGCTCCTGTGGTTTATACTCTTGCTAATACTGCCCAGGAAGATACAGGTGGCCTTCTTTGTTGCAAAGGCTCACTGCTGGTTAAGCACAATTTGATTTAATCATCAAGATGCAAAGTATTTTCTGAAAAGCTGCTTTCTTACAGGTTGACCACCAAACTTGTACTGGTGCATGGAGTTACTCCTCACCAGGTGAAGAGTGAAGTGTTTTCCTTTGCTGAATTTTGTGACATTCCTTTCAGCCTATTTCTGCATCCAGTTGAGATCTCTCTGAATAGCTATACTACCTCCCAGTGTATCAGCCTCTCCCTGCTTGAAATACCATTATGTTTTCTTCTGGAAGTGTTTTACACTTTCCGCTCATAAAGGGAGGCTAGATGACTAAGTTGCCTAATTTTTAGATGAACAAAGTCTAATTGAGTAAACCACTTGTGAATTCAAGGTATTCAAGGAAACTGAAGCTGAAAGGCTAGAAATTAAGAAAATATATCAAACAACATAATCTGAATTTTCTATAACTGATTTAGCTGAGTAATTACCTTTTTTAAAAAAAAAATATATAAATCTATTTCAGACTTCAGAATAGATACACACAGGACACAAGACTTCATCTAGAATTTTTCTTTGATCTTCAA
>CM021697.1:163180565-163195307 GCA_011074415.1 Stictonetta naevosa | reverse complement strand
TTTTCTTTAATCTTCAAAATATATTTTTATTAACTTCAGATCAGTGTTGCTCTGAAAAACATTGGCAAATTTAACTGATCAAAGAGAGGGGAATGTGTTATGTGAATCATGTTTAGAAATTTACACATATCTGAGTGAGCTATTTCCTTTCTTTGTCTTTGTCTTTGTCTTTGTCTTTTTCCTTTTTCTTTTTTTTTCTTTTTTTTTCTTTTTTTACTTTTGTATTTCTTTTTCTATTTTTTCTCCCCTCCCCTCCCCTCCCCTCCCCTCCCCTCCCCTCCCTTCCCCTCCCCTCCTCTCCTCTCCTCTCCTCTCCTCTCCTCTCCTCTCCTCTCCTCTCCTCTCCTCTCCTCTCCACTCCTCTCCTCTCCTCTCTAAAAAATTCAGACCCTCTCTAAAAATTAGACCCTCTCTAAAAATTCATATACACTCTAGACGCTGCAAAATATTTTTAAATCTTCTATTAATGAAATAAATACCAGAAAGTTGATGAACAGCAAGCCTAAGAGACTTTGACAACTGTAACTATGAGAAGTAAATTAAGTGGCTGTGAAAAGCAAATGTGGATAGCATTTCAGAAACAAAATAGGGAGGTTATTGATAAGTACATCTACTGAACTGCCTGAAATAGTGATTATGTCATAATGATTAAAAGACAAGCTGGCAAACATAAGAAACAATACAGCACTGAAGTAAACAAAGTAAATGATCCTGATGTAAACTCAAAATCAGGCCTTGGTTTCAGAGCAAATTGCAGCAATTGCAGAAGCAGCATCTGTATTACATAAAAGTGTTCTTGCCAGTAGCAAGGATAGTGGTTTACATAGCACACAAGTGAGAGATTAAAAGAAAATGGAATAGAAAATCCTTCAAACTTAGGCTATGGAAATCTAAGGGAATAATAAGGTAAAGAAATGAATGACTCATAACAACAAAATACATATGAGAGGTCATGGTGTGAATGACTGCTTCCTCACAATATTGCCTCAGCAATGACGATTTTCTAGTCTACAGCAATTAGATACAACCAATTAATTTCATTATAATAGTGAAATGTTATCTGAGCTTTCAAATGGTCCATCATTATTCTTTCAAAATACCCATCATGAAACAGGTTTCCAAACAAAAGATTGTATTTATCTTCCGTAAGCTTCATAGCATCCTACACAATTTATAATATCAGCAGTACAGGACCATCCAGACTGCTTAGTTTAGGTTTCCAACTGAAAGTCTGAACGCCAGTATAAAGATCCAAACAGACTATGTAAAGTATTTACACTCCTTACAGGGTCAATGGAGAGAGAGGAAACACTTTTACAGAGGAAATAAGAGAAACTATAGGAAGATACGTGGCTGCTTAAAGCTAACAAAATGAAACCCTATCTATGACAGTATGTCTGATTCATTGCTACTCCAAAGCCAAGACCCATGAGTTCATTTAGTATGCAAAAAAAATGGTATCTTCCTTTGGGAGCATACGAGTTTGATTATTTTCAAGACAGATAAATTAGAGCAGACTAGATTTTGTTACCAGCCCCTGTCTCTTACTGCTGTGCTCAGATCCTGTAGAACTGTGCCCCATCAGTGGAGACATTCCTTTCACCAGTGTTGCTCTTGACTCACATCATTTTTGTATCACCTCAACTTTTGCTGATCCCTTCTATCTAATCATTATGTTATGGAAGAGCCTGTAAAATTAGTAATCTATCTCTTCTTGCAGAAGTCACAGCAGGAGCCTGGACCCACCACTGCCTGCACTGAGTGCATGCTTTTTCTCCCTGGCTTTGCTCTGAAGACAACCTTCTACTTGACTGTGGTGGTTTTACCCAGATGAGCAGCTGAACTTCACCACAACCACTCTCTTACTCCACCTTCTCAAAAGAAGGTGTAGAAAATAGGATGAAAAGTGCTCAAGGGTTGAGATATGGACAGGGACAATTTTTGTCATGGGCAAAACAAACTCAGCATAGGGAGTTTAATATAATGTATTACTTATAGCTAACAGGGTATAAGAGTGAGAAATTCAAAAAATACAAAAAACACCTTCCTGCCTGTCCAACCTCTCCTACATCCTCTTCCTGAGCAGCACAAGGGAACAGGGAATGGGGGCTGCAGTCAGTCCCTAACACGTTGTGTCCACTGCTCCTTCATGGTCACTCTCTGTCCCTACTCCAAACTGGAGTCCCTCCCACAGCATGTCGTCCTTCCTGAGGTGATCCTATGTGGGCTTCCTACAGGCAGCAGCTCTTCAAGAACTTCTCCAACATGGCTCCATACCACCGGGTCCATCCCCCAGGAGCAAACTGCTCCAGCACAGGTCCCCCACAGGTAGCAGCTCCCCCCCAACCCCCTGATCCTGTGTGGGCTCCTCTCCACGGGCAGCAGCTTCTGCTCCCGGGGCCTGCTCCTGCGGGGGCTCTCCATGGGCCGCAGCCTCCTCCAGGCCACATCCACCTGCTCCATTGGGGGCTCTTCCACGGGCTGCAGTGTGGAGATCTGCTCCATGTGGGACCCATGGGCTGCAGGGGGACAGCCTGCTCCACCAGGGGCCTCTCCACAGGCCGCAGGGGAACTGCTGCATGCCTGGAGCACCTCCTGCCCTCCTGCTGCACTGGCCTCACTGTCTGCAGGGCTGGTTCTCACTCCTTACTCTCCCAGATGCTGTTGTGAAGCAGTGTTTTTTGTTGTTGTTTTGTTTTGTTTTTCCTTTCTTAAATCTGCTCCCACATAGGAACAAACAACATTGCTCACCGCATTGGCTCTGCGCAGCAGTGGGTCCCTTTGGAACCGTCTGAAACTGGCCCTTATCTAACATGGGGCAGCTTCTGGATTCTTCTCACACGGGTGCATCCCCCTGCTACCAAAACCTTGCTACGTGAAACGAAAACAATTCAAGAGAAATATGGCAGATTCAACAGCACAAATTGCTACATTCTGTAGGATGCATTGACACAACTCTTAGGTGGATTAGAGACTGAATGATAACACACAATGTGTGTCTACTCTGCCCAGGCTTGTCCCCTCCTGGGCAAAGTATGAACATTCATGAACTTCTTCAAACTTCATATGCTGTAGTTTTAATGTCTTTTCCCTGAGCTAGGTACCTTTATGGCCTTGCCATTATAGTAGTTGAAGGAAAGTAGACATTTTTAGATAACTGGTCTTGTTTGTTTTTTGTTTGTTTGTTTTGTTTTTTGACAAGGCAAATCCTGTCTTAAAAAAACAGCTATTTCCTTCTATCACTAGGAAGAAGCCTAGAATAATCACGAGTTGTAGATATTGATATTTGTAATATGGTTTCCACCCAAAATACACATTTCAGATAATCTTTAACTTTGTGAAGGCCTTAAACCTAATGACTAACACAACATGGTTATTAATGATTACCTGATCCTAGACATAATAAGACTTTGCAACATCCATTGTATATAGTCAGTAAATTCCACTTTTCATCTACAAGTCTAGCTAACAAATCAATCCTCCACAAAATTTTTCAAACTTTTATGCAAAATTATCCAAGCTTTTTTTTTTTTTTTTCTGAAGAAAGGTTTGCCTCTTAAACATTCAATCTTGGATTTTATATGTAATAGAGACAGATGAAATACCCAGTGTGTATATCTTGGATACGTGCATTTCTAGCCTTCTAGGTATCAATCCTCATTTTGTACCCTGACCTAATTTAATCTATTTACTTCCTGCATTCAGGATGCATAATTGCTCAGATATTAGAATCAACCTGCAATTTACCATTTTCCTTTCTTAAATATTATCTCTTTTTGGAAAACATGGCAAACCATTTCATAAGAAAAAAATCTAGAATTCTCTCCAGACATAAATTGCCATTTAGCGTGTAGACCCACAGAAGAATGGATTTGCTGACTATAAATTACACATTCAGAGGCCTTTAAGATTTTTAACAATCTTAAATGATCAAAGAAACTTTTAAGTTTCCTTATAAGTAGTAAATATCTGTTCTTTCTTCTTTACTTCTACAGATAATGGAGGATACTGTAGTAGCTTTAGAATTAAAAAGACTATTACCTCCAATGAAAGTGGAATTGTTATAGGGTTTATTAGACAATGGAGTTTACAGCTTCTTAACACCTTTTAATTACAAGACACATCTTGATTAAGTATTGAAAAAGAGACTGTACTTTGGTTACATTCATGCTTTTTCAGTTAATTTTTGTTATGCAAAGGGACTTGCATTGTCACAGAGGTTTGAAGGAACCCACCCATAAAAAATAAAACATATTAAAAAAATCGACTAACAAAAAAATTAGTAACTAATCACCACTAACTCTAGTGGTGATTCCAAAGAATACAGTTAGCTTCTTAAAGCCCTTCTCAAATCTTCACTTTTTGCTTGTTTGTTTGCTTGTTTAGTTTGTTAAAGTGCTACTTTATTTTTTTCATGTTTGAATACACTTTTAACTTATTTAATATCAGTCCTGGTTCCTTTGTTAATTTAGGTGGGAAAAGAAAGTGTATGGCCACTGGAAGCAAGGTCGAGTGACATGGGAGGACTACAGGGATGCTGCTTGTCTTTGTAGAGAGAAAATCCAGGCTGCCAAAGCTCAATCTGGCCAGATTTTAATTTATTTATTTATTTGTTTTAAGTATCTTAATAGGAAAAGGAGGACCAGAGCAAACATTAGTCCTACACTTGATGGGGATGGTCACCTCAGAAACAGGAACATAGCAGAGATGTTTAATGAATTTTTTGCCTCTGTCATTAACACCAGTGATGGGCTCTGGGGCTCCAGCTGCCCTGAGCTGGAGGACCATGACTGCAGGATTGACAAAATCTCAGTTAACCCCGAACTTGTGTGGGATTTGCTGCTCCACCTAGATGCATACAACCCCATGGGGCCTGATAGGATTCATCCCAGAATGCTCAGAGAGCTGGCTGATGTCATCACGAATGCCTTTTTAGCCCTCAGGAATCTCAGACCCTGGAGACAAGAGAGGAAGTCTGGGGAAACGAGGAATTTCCTTTGGTTGAAAAGGATCAGGTCAGAAATCATGTAAGCAAACTTGACATCCACAAATCCATGGGCCCAGATAGAAGACACCCACGGGTGCTGAGGGAGCTGGCTGATGTTATTGCCAGGCCACTCTCCATCATCTTTAAAAGGCTGCAGAGAATAAGAGGACTGGAACAAAGCCAATGTTACACCAGTCTTCAGAAAGGACAAGAAGGAGGACCCAGGCAATGACAAGCCAGTCAGCCCCACCTCCATCCCTGGAAAAGCGATGGAACAGCTCATCCTGGGGGTCATCTCCAAGCATGTGGAGGATAAGAAGGTGATCAGAAGTAGTCAGCATGGATTCAACCAGGGGAAATCATGCCTAACCAATTTGATAGCCTTCTATGATGAGATGGCTAGCTGGGTAGATGAGGGGAGAGCCGTGGATGTGGTCTACCTTGACGTCAGAAAGGGTTTTGACACTGTCTTCTATAACATCCTCATAGACAAGCTCAGGAAGCTTGGCCTAGATGAAGGGACAGTGAAGTGGATTGACAACTGGCTGGATGGCAGAGCTCAGAGGGTTGTGCTTAGTGATGCGGAATCTCATTGGAGACCTATAGCTAGTGGACTATCAAGAATATACTGAAGAAGATTTTATATAAGAGTCTACAATTCAACAGGGTAGAGCTGCTTGTTTGGATGGGTGAGCTGCCACCTTAAAATAACTACCTGATGTTTCCCATATACATATAGATATATATAAAGAATTAATTAATATATAAATTATAAGTTATAAAATATATGGATTTTCTTCTACTTCTGCTGAAAAATTGGTGTAAATCAAATAGAATGATCACTGCAGTAAGTAACTGGTCTTTTTTCTACAAGTGGAGACATAAAAAAAAAAAAGTCATTTCTGTTTCCACATTCATCAAGGCTTCTGTGGATGCTAAATGAAACACTGAAAGATGGTTCTCCTCCTTCCCAACACCAGGAACAAATTTTCTTTCTTCTGGCACCTTTTTTTTTTTTTCCTTCATTCCCTCTTATCTTACCAAGACTGAGAAAAATGAGTATATCTGTGAAGATACTGAATAAGATGAGTTGTTAGGGACACAAGGACCTTGTCCAGAAATCAAAATTGGAGAGAATTTACTACTTAACACAATGCAACAGAAAATACAGAAATCAGAGAGAGATAAGGACATCACTACCCTTTAAAAATAAATAGTGTAAGAGGCAAAAATGTCCTCAAGATATCCATGTTGCAACATTAATTTCAATCTACACTCCTACAACCCACCAAGAAACTGAAAAGCTGAGATTCTTCTTTCTATAATGGACATCCTATCATTCTTCAAATTAGTTAGCAGGTACAACTCCTTCATGTTTCTGAAGGTCACATCATCATAAAACAAGGGGAAATACTACAAGGTTGTTATTGTCTGTCAGGTTTTTTACATATTTTATATGCTGTTTGAAGCTCCTTAGAGAACTGGAATGTTAGAGTATATCCTAGCAGGCAGGGTTCAGCAGGTACAGAGCAGGTGATGTAGTCACAGGTACATGGTAAATGTAATTTGTCACATTGTTCTGCAGTTTAACACATGGATAGTTTTACAATGTATGTAGTATAAATGCAGACACACTAGCTTATGCTAGCCTAGTAGTTAATTAAATTTTCCTATATGAGCATGAATTGCTGAATTTATTTTACTTAACATACAGAAATATTTAACCAAAACTAAAAAAAACACAACTACATATGCAAAAAACACTGGGCAGGGTAGGAAAGGCTTTAAATTCATTTAAGAAAATATATCACCAAATGTTCATGAGATCATTCGTCTGTAATGAATGTAGATTTACTACTGTATGTATGAAATGCTAACCATCTATATGATTTTTATAACTATAAAATAAATAAGATCACTATAAATTTTTACCAGAGATGTATGATTAATTAAAATAGTGTTGCTAACACCATTGGAGTGTGTTCCTTTGAACAGGATCTGTTCAAGCTCCTCTAAATGGCTTAGCTAATAATATCTTTATCTTTCTGTAAGCATAGTTTTGTAATCATATCAAATTCACACTTCATCTCTTTTCCTCTTTAAGCTCATAAGCTTAGCAGTGTATATCATGGATGACTTAACCTTTTGAAAGTATTCACAGTTTGCTAAAAATATTCAAACAGCTAGCCTGTAACTCAAGAAAAAATAACAACAGGATTTTTGTTCAAAGCTTCCAGTGTGATAAAAATGCAGGTAATACATCTTCAGGCTCACAACTACTGATTTAATTTTTTTTTTCCAGAATTGACCTCATGTACAGTCACCTTTTTTTTTTTTTTTTTTTTTTTTTTAGAAGTACTATGCTTTTCAGAACAGTTTTTGATTTATTTACTATCATTTTCTCAGCACTTCTAAGAGTGAAAGATATTTATGAAGAAAAAGATCATATATCCCCAAAACTGCAGAACTGATGAACATATTCCTGAAATTCTTGAAGTGACCAGTGCTTCTTGATGAAAACATGACAAATGTAAATTTTCCTAATTATATGTTGAGATCAATCTACTGTGTTGAAAATAATCTCTGCAAATGCCCAGAAATCTGAATGAAACTACAAAGCAATTTATAATATCTGCTGAAAATAGGAATATTTTTGAAGCTTATTTATCTAGATCAATGTTAATAAATTTTATAAGCTCCATCTTATAGGAACAAAGTAAACATGATACTAAATATCTTTCCCTGTATGAGCTTGACACTGACTATATAATTTGCAAACCCAACATGTACACAAGTAAAGGCCATCTTAAAACAATATTGTTATTCAGAATGAAAATAATAGATGTTGATTCATAATGGAAGGGTGACTTTGCTTTAGATCATCAATCAGTGTTGTGAATTTACAAAAGATATTGATCTTGTAGTTGTACTGATACTATTATGCGTAGAGGACAAATTCTAACTTGTATAGTAATACAATTTATTAGAAATTTCTAATGACAGTTCTGTGTATTTCTGTATTTTCATTTACCTTAAAAATGGTACTGCTTGCTACAAAGGCAACATTTCCAATATAGTGAATACTTTTAATGCAATTTATGCATTGCACATGCACATGTTGAGTTGGACAGAGAGCCTTTGTTTTGTTTTTTAAGTGTTGCTTGGTGAGTAAATTCATTAAGGAAGAATGAATTAAACTGAATAAGTTTAATGAGGTATACTAATATGCAGTGATTCTAAACTGCCACAGGGTGGTAGGAGATGCACTTTCCACAACATTTATCTAATTTGCAGAGCTAACTGCTTTGCCACACTTCCACTTTATTTAAATACCTTATTGGAAAGTGTATTAGCCCTCTAGCTGAAAAGTGTAAATAAAAGTTGAATGACAAAATTACACCTTTTACACCAACACAAGAATGTTCAGACAACCATTTTAAATATTTCCAACAAATATATATGTTTATTTTATACTGTCATGTAGAATAGGATTTTATTTGTCAGTTTATATTAGGCAGTGCTACCTGAATGCTGCAGGTTGCTTTGAAGATACCCTGTAGATTTGAGCTAAAGTATATTTGTGTTAAAATACACTCAGTATATTTAGGAAATTATGAATGTCACACAGAATCACAGACTGGTTGAGGTTGGAAGAGACCTCTGAAGATCATCTAGTTCAATCTCCCTGCCAAGCAGGGTCACTTAGAGCATATTACACAGGATCATGTCCAGGTGGGTTTTGAATATCTCCAGAGAAGGAGACTCCACAGCCTCTCTGGGCAACCTGTTCCAGTGCTCTGTCATCCTCACAGTAAAGATTTTCCTCATATTCAGATGGAACATCCTGAGTTTCTGTATGTGCCCTTTCCTTCTCATCCTATCACTGGGCACCACAATAAAACATTTGCTATTGTTGTGTTGTTCACTCCTATGTCAGTAATAAATGAATATCCCTTTAATCTCTTAGGTCTGTTTTGTGCTCTGAAAAAAAAAAAAAAAAAAAAAAAAAAAAAAGAATCTGAGGCCATGGGGAATTTATCATCTTAATACAAAACTTTATGTGAATTTTTCTTTTATGATTTAATTTCCATCATCATTAGCACTTAATTTTCTCATCAGTTTGGAATTGTGATTGATTTATTTTTTCATTTTTTTCCTTTGGGGTCTTCTAATTAAGTAAGCCTAGCTACAGAGTCACAAGTAAGTGTAACTACATCAGAGCAAAGATAGGTCAGAGAAGTTTATATTTAAATCTAGACCTACACACTATTGTGAATTTAATTTGCTTGAACATTAAATAGCAAGATGTATCTTTTCAGTCATAGCAGTTTGAGGACAGTGTACCATCTAAGAAAAGCTATATTTAAAAAAAAATGTATATGTTCTATGACATATGTTAAAAACAATAAAAAGTGGACAAAATATAACCTAGAAAGCTGAGGAGTAAGTGCAATTTAGTGAGCTTGTAGTAGAATCACAGAATCACAGAACTGTAGGGATTGGAAGGGACCTCAAGAGATCATCAGGTCCAACCCCCCTGCCAAAGCAGGTTCCCTAGAGCAGGTTGCACAGGTAGGTGTCCAGATGGGCCTTGAATATCTCCAGAGAAGGAGACTCCACAACCTCCCTTGGCAGCCTGTTCCAGTGCTCCATCACCCTCACTGTGAGGGTGTTGTTTCCCATATTGGTGCGGAACTTCCTGTGCTCAATTTTCTGGCCAATGTCCCTTGTCCTGTCCCAACAGACCACTGAAAAGAGGTTGACCATATCCCTTTGTCTCCCAAACTTTTAAGATATTTATAAATATTGATAAGGTCCCCTCTCAATCTTCTTTTCTCAAGGCTGAACAAACCCAGGTCACTCAGTCTTTCCTCATAGGGAAGATGCTCCTGGCACTATATCGTCTTTGTTGCCCTCCGCTGGACTCTTCCCAGAAGATCCCTGTCTTTTTTTGTACTGGGGATCCCAGAACTGGACACAGTACTCTAGGTGAGGCCTGACCAGGGTGGAGCAGACTGGGAGGATCACCTCCCTTGACCTGCTGGATACGCTCCTTTTAATGCATGCCAGAATCCCATTGGCCTTCTTGGCCACCAGGGCACACTAATGGCTCATGGTCAACCTGTCATTCACCATGACTCCCAGGTCATCTCTCCAGCAGGTCTGTACTGATACATGTGGTTGTTCCTTCCCAGGTGGAGGACTCTACACTTGCTCTTGTTAAACCTCACCTGGTTTCTTCCTGCCCACTCTCTAGCCTGTCCAGGTCTTGCTGAATGGCAGCACAGCCTTCTGCTGTGTCAGCCACTCCTCCCAGCCTTGTATCATCGGCATACTTGCTGAGGGTGGATACTATTCACTCATCAAGGTCATCACTGAAGATGTTGAAGACCAGACCCAGCACCAACCCCTGGGGAACACCACTACTCACAGGTCTCCAACTGGAGTCTGTGCTGCCGATCACCACCCTCTGAGCTCGGCCAGTCAGCCAGTTCTCAACCCACCTTACTGTCTACTCATCTATCCCACACTTTCTCAGCTTTTCTAGCAGGGTGTTGTGGGAGACAGTATCAAAAGTCTTGCTGCAGTCAAGGTAGACGAAATCCACTGCTCTCCTCACATCTACCCAGCTGGTGATGGCATCATAGAAAGCAACGAGGTTGGTCAAGCACAATTTCCCCTTGGTGAATCCATGCTGATTACTCCTCATAACCTTCTCTTCCAATTGCTTGGAGATGGCATCCAGAACAAGCTGTTCCAACACCTTTCCAGGGACAAAGGTGAGACTGACTGGCCTGTAGTTTCCCGGATCCTCCTTCTTGCCCTTTTTGAGGACCGGAGTGACAAGTAGTAGATGAACTACCATGATAACTGAAATGTTCCCTGTCAATACCTATATTTGCAGTGAGTAGAACAGGTCCTCAACTCATCAGCTTTATTCATAGTATCACCCATAGGAATACAAGACACTCTTGGGGTAGGGGTTGGGGGTTGGGGGGCAATGTGCATATATGAGAATCTGTTAAAAAAGGGGGATGGGGGGGAAGAGTCTGAAATTGTTGAATTGTTATATATGCATGCTGCAGAAATATATGTTATGCAATAGCTAATACATGACTTGAATTACTGGTAGCCTGTTTCAGTGAAAGTGAATTGCCCTTGACCCAAACAATGGATATTTCAGGTAAAAAAAGACATGTACTGTCTGTGGGATTTTTTTGTTCTTAAATATTCAGTTCCTGTTCCGTAATTAAACAGACTAGTCATGGCTGAAGGGCCATGACTTCTACAAAACTGTAGCTACCTTAATGTTGGTCCTGTAGAATCCATCTTATCAGTTTTTGACATCTACAGTGCTGATTCCAGCTAGTGATCCTAGCATGTTTATATGCACTAGCCCGTGCATATAAATGAGCATTTCCTTCTTGGGGTGGAGATGAATCAAAGCCGGAAATGCCTACCTCTCTCTGTTGATTCTAAAGGAGTCCAGATACTGTCTGTTTTGTAGATATCTAAAGTTAGATCTTAACATGATCTTAACTATTATATCTTAAATTCATTCTACTGCCAAGGGAAAGATACAGACACCTCAAGATGTCTAAATATTCTATTAGATTAATAGAAATAAAACATTCTCTTAGGATGGGATGAATGAATATCTAAAGGTGTTTATCTCTACATTGTTTATGGAAACGGTCACTAAATAGCTCAGAAGACTAGCTTCTAGGTAACTAAACTCAGATGATATTAATCGGTATATGTAGGTTGTAGACCTAAAATGAAATAAAATGTTGGGAATAATTTAGTCTGTCTCATGATATGCACATGGTAGTTCTGGTCCTGATAAGAAGATTATTTGGCAAATTTAGCAAATGTAAAGACCAACAATATCCATCTGATTTGGCTGAACACTTGTAATTGTTTTTCAACAAAAATTAATAACAACAATAACAAGATAGCATTTACTTCATTTTTTGAGAAGAAAAAAAGTGAATATTTATTCTTTATATTACTATAAATATTTAAGCCATGTTTTTAGTTTATTTAAAGTTGTGTCATGGCTGTTCTGTATTTTCAGTAATTAGGAGTTTTCTTGTTGATCAATAGATATTAACATCCTAGTTCTCTAACACCTCTTTTATTAAGCATACAATTTATTATGTCTTTGTCTGAAACTCCTTTTTGAAGATATAAACAATATTGTACTTTTCAGTGGCTTATTCAATTTCCAGCAACTAGGACAAGAGAATATCTGAGGAGTTGCTATTCTATACAACATCCCCAATGGCATTTGATTACAATTAATCAGATACGTGCCTAGCTCAGAGACAGATCTGATCAGATTCTGAGTTTATGCAAGTATTAGCAGCAGAAAGGAAAATTGCACCATTAAGAAAATAACTCTTGAATGTCAAGATCTCTGAAGGTTTTGAACAAAATTTAAAATCCTTGTACTTTTTTTTTTTTTTTTTTTTTTTTTTTAAATCAAAGATAAAATCTTATTGGGGACAATTAATTTTGAAATCATTTCTCCTAGAGGGTGACTATAGATTTATTGATTTATTTTAGACTCCTCTGGATCATTACTGGTAAGAAACATTTTATTATTTTATTTTTTTAACGTCAGAAATTTGCATTCTGATATAATGGTATATCAGAAATGCCTCTAACATTTATACACCACCAATAATAATAATTAATAATAATAATAGAAATACTAAATGTGTTATGCAAGAAACAAAGCTCCTGCTAGCCAATTTATCTGTTATGAAGGTGTTCAAGGTGCTTTTCTCATTTTGTGGCAGTTTAAAAAATTGCATGTTTTTTTCATTTAATTTCAAGGTTTCTTTAAATAAAACTGGTTATTCAAGGCAAATGGTATGCTTTTAAACTATTAACTGCTCACATATTTTTAGGTTCCTTCTTTGTTTATTGTGTTCCAAAGGTAGCCTCCATATTCTCTTACATGAAGTAGTTCCCCATTTATACTTATATATCCATATAATAACATTTTTGAATATCAAAGTACTCTGAAAACTAAAGACTTTTGAGGAAAATTACTTCAGACACTATTATTATTGTTTCTTATTCTTTCAACAACGTATCACCAAGGAAACCCATGGTATGATAAAAAAGAAACCATATTTCTTTAGAAAAGGAAAGAGAACGCTCCCATTAAATATAGCATTTATAAAGATTAAATGTTTGTTCTGTTTATTGCAGTATGAAAAGTGAAGGACAAAAATAATGTGAGAGTGCAACTCAGTTCTGTCTAAAGATTTATTCTCAAATCAAGGGTCACAAACATTATTTCTATAAATATATGTTAAGTGTCATAACTCAACCCCGAGGGAAAATAAATAAATAAATAAATATTTAGAAATAAGAAATAAAATAAAGGATCTTATGTGTGAGCAAGAAGGTTAAAATCCTTTACCTTGTATAATACATTTAATTTTTTAAGTATTTCTAGATGAATAACAGCTATGTCTGTTTTCAGCAATGATTGTAAGAGAAGAAAAAGGAAATTATATAGGTCTTAAAGGCTTCCAACTGGGTAAATAGTACAAAGATCAAAGAATCTGGAAATGCTGTGAGAAAGCTGACTGTAGCTTTTATTACATTGAGTGTTAATGTTACAGTTCTGTGAGAAAAAAATAAGGTAAAGAAAGACTGTTTCTAAGGAAATTATTCCAAGTGCTCAGCTGGGAAGATTATCTTCAGCTTGGAGATGACTCTTTCTTGTGCAAGGAATACCCAGTTCCAGCTCATGCCTTTCAGATAGGTATTATTCTGTCTGACTGCCTTCCAGATCCTTAGATAAGTACTGAAGCAACAAAAATGTGTATTCCCAGATATTTGGTATGGTGATTACCAAACATCCAGTCCTCTTGGTTCTCTTACTCCAATTTGCTCAGAAATAGTTAAACTTTACTAGAATAATTTTCTACATCTAGTGAGATGGAATTCAGAGTACTAATTTAATTCTCAGTGGGAAATATATATGTTTTCTTCTATATGCTTAAAATAGAAAAAACAAACAAACAAAAAACAGGATTGTCGGTAGTTGTTTTATTTTTCAGGTATGAATGTGACTAAGAACCTGTCCCACAATGATACTGCCAAATTCTCTGCTAGGAGGCCTAGCAGTAAGAAATGCCAGTCTGATTGATGCTTGCTCTTCTCTTTCTAGGTCCTCACATACATTGAGTGTATTGTTTTTTGGAAAAACAACAACAGCAAAAAAAAAAAACATCAAGATGTATGGTTCTGTGTATTAGCCCTTGTCACGAGACATGGTTGTTGCTGCTGTTAACTCATTTTTCTTGTCACAAGACCCACTGTTGCAGCATTTCCAGCTTTGTTTGGATGTGAAAGGAATAGTGATTTGTATTATGTAGCCTGAAAGTATTGTATTTTTCTTCTACAGATTGTAGAAGATTGTTCTTCTACATTTTGATCATAGTTGTAGATTTAAACTGTGATAGTTTGGGTTGGCTAAACTAGATAAGATATTATTAAATACTAGTTGTGTCGGCATGTTACTGAATGCTGTTTCTGGCATCTAAAACAGGAGTTTTAAGGAGTCCATATAGTTTTTTCTTTTCCCAATTCAGCCTTTGGCTTCTGCAGACAGACTACCCAATTTTCTTTTCTTTTCTTTTCTTTTCTTTTCTTTTCTTTTCTTTTCTTTTCTTTTCTTTTCTTTTCTTTTCTTTTCTTTTCTTTTCTTTTCTTTTCTTTTCTTTTCTTTT
>CM021697.1:163159119-163180165 GCA_011074415.1 Stictonetta naevosa | reverse complement strand
TTCTCTTCTCTTCTCTTCTCTTCTCTTCTCTTCTCTTCTCTTCCCTTTTTTCCTTTCCTTTCCTTTCCTTTCCTTTCCTTTCCTTTCCTTTCCTTTCCTTTCCTTTCCTTTCCTTCTTTCCTAAATATATATAAATATGTTTAGAACTGTTCAGTTCTAAATACCAAGTTCCTAAGGCATTGTTCTAGCCTCATTTTCATTTTGTTTGTTTGTTTTTGTTTGTTTTGTTTTTCATGTTTTCTGTAAGATTGCTTTCAATTCCATCTTTACAGATATTTAACTTTTAAGAGAGCATAATTGCTGAGCAGTACTTAGGCTACTAAAGTATTTAAAAGGTGGAAATGTAATGTTCAAATTTATCTTCGTTACAAGATCTGTGTTTGATAATTTGGGGGTCTAATTTACCCCCTGTAAATAAGTAATTCCCATTTACAGTGACCTGATAATATTTTCCAGCAGGAAGCTGTCACAAGGGATGAGTTGGCTTATTCATAATAGTGTAGGATAATTATTCATGATATAATAATAACAATGCTGCATGCACATCTGTTACTTAGACATTCACATATAGATTTTTTTTTGTTGATATTTTCCTAGATTTCCTAGATTTGTTCATAAAGAATAAAAAAATAATTAAGAGACAAACTGCAGAATTTCACAGAAAAGAGAAAAACATAGGTGTTTATGCAGTATGTATATCTGAACATTTGAAGGAAAAAAATGAAGCATTTCATTGACTTTCATTGTCCTAATCTGAAGGTTAAAGTGTTATACAAATGTAGACCTACATGAGTGAGAAAGTACAAGGAAACAAGAGATACTAAGAGTATTGATCCCCATAGCAACAGACTCCTGTTCATTTCTAGGAGTGTTCATCCATCAGCTATTAATCTAGGATTTTTACTACCTGAGAAAAAGACTAGATTCTGTATCCACAGGCCATAATATTTTCCTATGGATTGGTCTTGAAAAGTTGTTATATATTTCTAACAGTCATTGAATTGATTGATTCACAAATGAGGTGGAATAATAATTAGACTTGCATTACTGGAATTTTGATCAGTGTGTTAGGGGGGTTTTGATGTGCAAAAATATACCCTTCTACAGTCTCAAGACCACAGGCCAAGGCTGAAAATGAAACAGTTTGTAGGATGCAAACATGAAAAATTTACCACATTTCATGCCACCTCTTTCAATAATTGTACTGGGTCTCACTGGATGGAGTTCCATTTCTCTGCAAGGGCCCATACAGTCCTGTGCTCTCCACCTGTAGCTAGAACAGCACTGGTATCACACCAGTGTTTTGTCTGTTGCTGAGCTGTGCTGACACAGCATCAAGACTCCCTCCACATCCCCCCCCCCACCCCTCCCAACCCCAACAGCCTGCAGGCTGGGGTTGGGCATGTGATGGGGAGGTAACATCACCAGGGTAGTTGACCTAATACAACCAAATGGATATTCCAGACTATATGATGTCACACTCAGCAATAAAAGATGGGAAAGGGGAAGGAGAGGGGGGCTCTTGTTATGAAGATGTCTGTCCTCCCAGACAATTGTTACAAGTATTGAGGCCCTGCTTCCTGGGGCCATGGCTGAACATCACTCATTGATGGGAAGCAGAGAGTTCTTTTCTCTCTCTCTCTGTGTGCTTCTGTGCAGCCTTTGCTTGTTCTTTTCTGTCTTCCTTTTCCCTTCAATTATATTATCCATATCTCAAAGAGTGTTTTTGTTTTGTTTTGTTTTGTTTTGTTTTCCTTCCCAGCAAACTTTCTTCTTCTCCCCCTCTTCTTCTAAGGAGGGGGGGTGAGAGAGGAGCTGTGGTGGAGTTTAGCTGCCCATCAGGGTAAAACCACCACAATACTCTAAAAAAACAGATTGTCACTTCCAACATCCAAATTGCTTGTCACAGTGATATGTTATGATGCTAAAAAACTTGTTGTTGCTTCCACTGTTTTATTGTGCTACGTTAAAGGTTGGAGTAGATGATCTTAGAGGTCTTTTCCAACCTGAATTACTCTATGATTCTATTAGTGAGAGATTGTTTGGTGTTAAACGTGCCAACCAGTCACTTGCAAAAGCATAGAGTTATGTTTTTTTTCACAAGCACCTCAAATGTTTAAACAGGGAGTTTTCTGTTGATGAGGCCTTCTTGCTCCAACTGCAGGAAGCATCATGCTCACAGTCTCTCAACGTCCTAGGGGATTTCAACCATCCACATGTTTGATGGGAAAGCCCCGTGGCAGGCAGTAAGCAATCCAGGAGACTCCTGGAGTCCATTGAGGACAACTTCCTCATCCAGGTATTAGACAAACCAACAAACAGACAAGACAACCAGAGGAGAAGCATTACTGGACCTGGTGCTCACCAATGCAGAAGAGCTCATTAAAGAGGTTAAGAATGGAGAAAGCCTAGGTTTCAGTGACCACTCCCTAGTTGAGTTTGTGAACTGGAGGGATATGGGGCTGGCTAAGAGCACAGTCAGGATGCTGAACTTCAAAAGATCCAAGAGAATCAAAGTTCAAAAAATTAGTGGAGGAGATCCCATGGGAAATGGTCCTTAGGGACAGAGGATCTGATCAGAGCTAGCAACTTTTTAAGGACAGAGAGCACAAGAGCTCTCTATTCCCACATGTAATAAATCAAGCAGGGATGGCAGGAAACCATCATGGCTGAACAAGGAACTTCTGGTCAAACTTAGACAAAAGAAGGAAAGCACAGATGGTGGAAAAGGGGCTGTGTGCCCTGGGAAGAGTACAGAAATATTGTGCAGATGTGCAGGGATAGGATCAGGAAAGCCAAGGCACTGACAGAACTAAACTTGGCAAAGGATGCAAAGAATAACAAGAAGGGATTTTACAGATACATGGGCCTCAAAAGAAAGACTAGGGAGAGTGTAAAACCTCTGACAAATGAAGACGGAGAACTGGTAATGATAGATATGGAGAAGGCAGAGGTACTTAACAAATTATTTGCCTTGGTCTTCACTAGTTATCAGGTTTCCCACATCCCTTGAGTCCCTGAAACTCTAGGCAGGGGCTGGGGGAATGCAGTCCCTCCCACTGTAAGCAAAGAGCAAGTTTGGACCACCTGGTGGATAATGAATTAACTCAATGGCTGCACCCAGAGAGTATTGGTCAATGGTTCTATGTCCAAGTGGGGACCAATGATGAGCAGTGTCTCTCAGGGACCAGTGCTTTTCAATATCTTCATCAGTGGTATAGATGATGGGATTGAGTGCACCTTCAGCAAGTTTGCACATGACACCAAGCTGAGTGGTGCGGTTGATACCAAAGAAGGAAGGGAAGCCATTCAAAGGGACCTGGACATGCTGGAGAAGTGGGCCCATGTGAACCACATGAGGTTCAATAAGTCCAAATGCAAAATGCTGAACCTGGGTCAGAGCAACCCCAGACAGGAGTACAGTTGGACAAGAACTCTTTCAGAGTAGCTCTGCAGAGAAGGACTTGTGGGTTTTGGTGTATTAAAAGCTTGACATGAGCCAGCAGTTCACACTTGCAGCCCAGAAGGCCAACTGCTTCCTGAGCTGCGTCAAAATATGTGTGACCAGCAGGTCGAGGGACATGATTGTCCCCCTCTACTCTGCCTTTGTCAGGCCCCACTTAGAGTACTGCATTCAGGTCTGGGTCCCCCAGCACAAGAAGGATGTGGACCTGTTAGAACAGTTCCAGGGGAGGGATACAAAGATGATTAGAGTGCTGGAGCACCTCTCCCATGAAGAAAGGCTGAGAGAGCTGGGGGTGTTCAGCCTACAGAAAAGAAAGCTCTGTGGAGACCTCATTGTGGCTTTTCAATACTTAAAAGGGTTCTTATAAAAATGATGGAGAAGGACTCTTTACTCATGTAGATAATGATAGGACAAGGGGGAATGGTTTTAAACTGAAAGAAGGGAGGTTTAGATTGGATGTTAGGAGGAAATTCTTCACTGTAAGGGTTGTGAGGCACTGGAACAGGTTGCCAAGAGAAGTTGTGGATGTCCCATCCCTGGATGTATTCAAGGCCAGCCTGAACTGGGGCCTTAGCCAACCTGATCCAGTGGGTGGCATCCCTGCCTATGGCAGGGGGATTGGAGTTAGTTGATCTTTAAGGCCCCTTCCAACCCAAACCATTCTCTGTTCTATGATTCTATGAAGAACTAATGACAATTCTGGTGGTGCTAGCAAAATGTCTTCAAATTCATGCATCTAACCACAAGACTGAACAAGAAGAACTGGTCTTCTCTGGCTTTTTTGTACTTCCCCACTGAAGTGAAGTAAAATAGAAAACCACAGGGCTTAAAATTATGACTAATTAGCCTTAGAGTTTTGTTTATTTACATTTCCACCTCAGGCCTACTTTATAGAAAGCATTGAGTTGTCATTCAGATTTTTATCTGTAATGAAGTCTTTTCAGCATAGAGATGATTCAGTGCAATGCTTACATTGTCAACTAGCCTATATTCCACAAATACCATTGGAACATGATTATAATGAAATGAAGAAGAGTTGCTTCCAGTTTCCAGCAATGTCTTAATCCAGTAAAAATCAGTAGGAGGAAGGATATAAGTTTTTCAGAGATTTTTCTCTTTAAGTTTATGTATGTATTATGATTTTTCAAAGCTATTTCCAGTGTTGTTTTTCAAAATTTCAGTAAATTTTAAAAATACAGAATAATAAGAAATCAGTGTCAAATGGCAAGAACCCTTCTTGACTGGGTACAACCTATAAAAATAGATCATAATTTTAGGGGTTTGTTTTGTTTTGTTCCTTTCAATAGCCATTTTTCCTTAACACGGAATGTCTGGTGCAGAGTGATTGGCAAGTTTAAAACTATATATTGTATTTCACCTTTCTCCATCACCCTCATTATCTTACTCATCCTGAAACTGTGCATGTAGTCAGATAAATTTAAGACCTCATTGAAAAAACATACTTCTAATTCTTGGATTAAAAGTAGTTATTAATAGAACAGGGAAAGCATATCATACTTTGAGACCACAGGTTATAGTTCCCAAATGCTACTCGCATAAGTCTGTCATCAAAACTGACAAGCTGGGTAATTTAATGACATGTGATCGTGTCATTATTTTTTTCAGTCAATAATTACATGTTCTATTTATTTTAAGATTTTTCTTATGGGACCAGAGCCAAAAGGTGAATATTGGCTTGTTTATTTCAGAACAAAGAACTGAGAGAATACAGCTCTTTGATATGTATTTAATATATTTTTCTTTGTTTGTTTTTAATAATAATTATTATTGTTATACATTATCTTCTGTTTTATTTCTGAATTGCAGAAATTTTCCAGAATTGTCTGAACAGATAATCCGCAAAATCTGGATCCCTTAGAGAAAGATATGAGATCATTTCTGAACACAACCATAAGAACAATAAATTCAGTGGGATTTAATAGATCTCAGCATCATGTATTCCTGTTGGGGTAAACAGATGCTAACAATAAATACATGGAATAACTTGATTTTGTTCTCTTTTGCCTTTCATTCCTTTTAAGAATCCCAAAGACTGAAAACAAACAAACAAACAAACCAAGACCTATTTCCTACCAAAATGACTCTTCTGTTAAGAGAAATGCCAAATCAAAAGAGATTGGGATCAGAGTACAGAGAAAAACAAACAAACAAACAACAACAACAAAACAAAACAGGAAGAGAGTGAGGAACTTTCTTATACTTCATAGGTTTTGATAATATTGTTTGTTTGTTTGTTTTTCCCATACTATTCAATGCTTCTGATGTTAAAGTGAATAGTACTCAGAAGTGTTAAACAATCTAACACAAATTTTAAAATTCTTAAATTCACAGAAGAAGAAACTTATATAATGAAAAGAAATATCGTTGTGCATTTCTGTCATGTATTGTAGATTAAAAATGTCCATGATGTGTGAGAGAAGTCTCAGACTGTTCAGTGGTTCTCCAAAAAGAAAAACTTTACATAATATTAATAATATTAATTTTTCTGAGTTCTTCTCTAGATATGCCTTCTATGCTGGTGACTATAAGTTTGTGTTTTGAAGAATGAAACCTTAAGAATTCACAGTAGTTTTCCAGACTCCTTATAGTTTCTGTATTTCCAAAGTTGTGTGTAAGCTAACAAAGAATAAAAAGCATGGATACTTCATCATAACACATGCTTTATTTGTATGATCAATATAGTTCAGTTTTAACTATTAATTATAATCCTTCATGGTTTGTTAAATGTTCTGTAGCACATTGCATAAATATACTGAAATTAAATCTTGTCAGTAAAAAAAATGCAATTAAATATTTAGCCATTAAGCTTTTTTTTTTTTTTTTTTTTTTTTCTGAGAAATGACAGAGTCCAAAACTTTATTTATTTATGTTGGAAATGTGGTATATGGATTAGGATATCAGGAATTATATTATAAACGTGTATCTCTCAAAACCTCAGTATTCTTTAGAAACATGAGTACATTCAGTTTAATAAGCTAGGTTGTGATACCACATAATATTTAGTGATTAAATTCAATGAAACCTGAATTTATTATCTCCTGCTCTCTATGGGATCAGTACTTGCACAGAATTAAGAATATATACATATCTATTTCTTCTTAGAAACCTCAGCATTAATACATTAAATATATTCAAGATGTTTAATGAATTCCCAAGGGACCTAAAAGTTGTTGATTGTGGGAGTATCAATGCAATCACAGATCAGATCAAAGAGACCATGCACAAATAACAGGGCCTTTGTCATAGACTTTTTAATCTTTGTTAGCTTCAAAGAGCTAAATGCTGATCTGACTACTATGCTCCACACGGTCAAATTAAACTAACAGAAGACAATAGTAACCAAATATGCTTTAGAAACCATTGCCTAAGTTAACTTTCTTGACATTACCAAATGGCTGAGATGGCATTTATTTGAATTTTTCTGAAGATGCTGTCACAGATCCCACATCATACACACCTTATAGCCATCAGCAAAACAAAGAAAACAAACAAAATCACATTTTAGACAATATCAGAATGAACCTCACTTGTTTTCCCAATCAAACATCAAATCAGATATCACAGTAATATCAATGACTCCTTAACACATTTCTCTGCCCGAATCATCTGCACCTGCTGCAAACAGGTTCTGCACTGACTTGTAATACTGAGTTAGATGGAAAAATCAAAGGACCAGAGCCAGGAAAAAAAGCAGCAGCTGCTGCAGAAGGTAAGTGAACAGCTAGTAATCATACTGATGACATTACTAATTTATGTAGTTGATAGAATTTAAAATAGGAGTGAGGACTCATCTGTCATCATTGTATCATCCATCATCTCTATGGTGCTCTAAGTAATGTGCAGGCTGTTAATAATTTTAGCTTAGTTTTTTGTTATTGTATGTTACTTTGTTTGGAGATAATTATTATTTTGTTAATTATTATTTATTTATTTATTTAAGGCTCAGGGAAAATAAACATATCATGGTTGCAAATAATGAATGCTGAGGTGTTTGCTTGTTTTTTGGTCTTTTTTTTTCTGTGTTAAAGGAGCAAATACAGTAAACAGAAAAAATCTTATTTTCTTAAAAATAATATTAAAGAAATGTTCTACTTTTTCCTACAGTCATGTAGTTAATATTCTATCCAGTCTATAGGTGCAGTAAAATGAAAACTTGGCATATTTCCAAAGTGACATACTTGAAAAACAGATGCCTGTGGAACTGTTGCTTCCAGCTTTGCAGCAGAAGATGCCAGTTCCACTCTAGACCTTCCCATCAGATTATAATATTATTTTCTGTTGTCTTTTGAAGCTTGAAAGTTCCTATTCTCTCAGTCCTGAGTTCTTGATCTGCTTGAGTTTTTTTGTAGTTGTTGTTGTTGCTGTTTTTTTTTTTTTTTTCAAAGTAAACTCAGGACTAGTATTGAAAAATCTACGTTAGATGCACAAGATTTTTAGAAAATTTATGGAAGTCATATGTGAGATTGCTTTATATTGTTTCAAAAAAGTTTTTGTGTTGAAGGATTTGAGTCCTGTGCAGATGCTTATTTATTTGATAGTTTAGGAAGTTTTCACATAATCTTCCCGTTAACATGTTCTACCAGTCACTAAGCAATGGCAAAAAGTTAAAGTAACAAGATTAAGACATTTTCAGAACTAAAAATACTGTCTCTACTCAAGATAGGTACTCAGTTCCAACTTCAGGTAGGTGTCTGCCATGTAGATAGTTATATCTGAACTAAATCTATGCTTCCATTGTAATCTCTGGAGAGATTACATAGTTAATAGCACATGGAGCTATTGATTTTAGCCTAACACAAGCATTTCAGTTTGATCATCTGTGTACCTTACTTGTCTGTTAAATATATTATCCAGAGCTTCCTGACCTATAGATACAGAGTCTCACATACGTATAGACTATAGAAACAGATGATCAAGCTTATCAGACGAGACTGCTGATAAACATTTTTTGCCAAGGTTGAGGAAGATTTCAACAGCATAAATTTCACCTTCAAGTTTCATAGGGTTTCTGCATGAGAGTGTACTGGGTCTGGCTGGGATATTAACTTTCCCTGCAGCAGCCCATACAGTGCTGCGCTCTGCACTTGTAGCTAGAACAGCAGTGGTATCACACCAGTGTTGTGTCTGCTGCTGAGAAGTGCTGGCACAGCATCAGGACTTTCTCTTACCCTCCTAGGGGGTGGGCAAAAAAGTGAGAAAGAAACATCACCAGGGCAGCTGACCTAAACCAACCAAAGGGATATTCCATACCATATGATGTCACACTCAGCAATAAAAGGTGGAAAAACCAAGAAGAGGGGAGGGGTGGGCTCTCGTTGCAAAAACATCTGTCCTCCTCCCGAACACCGGCTACGTGCGTTGAGGCCCTGCTTCAAGGATGTGGTCAAGCATTGCTCATTTGTGGGAAGTAGAGAGTAATTTCTTTCCTCTGCACTTCCACAGAGACTTTACTTGTTTTGTTTTGTTATTCCCTTTCCCCTCCCTCTTCCCCTTTCCCTTTTTTCCCTTTAGTTGAATTGTTTAATTAATAATAATATTTCCTTAATAATATTTTTTCTCTTTAATTAAATTATCCTTATCTCAACCCGTGAGTTGTTCTTTCCTTTACTTCTTCCCCTCCTCATCTGAGGAGGGGGAGTGAGAGAGCGGTTGTGGTGTTCAGCTGCCTAGCACGGTAAAACTACCACAGAGAGTTGATTCTGTTTGGTGGATTTTGGCTACTGGTAACACAAGAACATGAGTGCTTCAATGCATGGATCACAACTCTTGTCTCAGATACCTGCCGAGACACGCTGTTGTTTCTGTATAGTCTTTGTAGAGAGATTTTTTTTTTCCCTGTTGCTTCTTTTTTTCTTTTATTTTCTTTTTTTTTTTTTTTTTTTTTTTTTTTTTTTTCCTTCTGTGTAGATTTAACAGTCTAGGCCAGGGGCTTGCCTCCATGTTATAAAGATGTGATTGAACCTGGAAATGGAAGCTGTGAAAAGCTATTGATTCAGTGACAGCAGCATGGTTTTGTAAGTGAAACAAAAGAGACAGAGAAACCTTAAAGTACCTGTTTTTGGAGTAACTTGTTCTTTCACTGTTTGCTTTTTTTTTGTTGTTGTTGTTGTTGTTTATTTTATTTTATTTTATTTTATTTTTGTCATGCTAAGGTGGACTAGGTCAGTAGTTCTAGAAATAGTTACCTTATTTAAAATATTAAATAAAGTTTAAAAGTTTTTTTAAGTTCAGTTGTTCAAAAGGGATTTTTTTTTTTTCCTGATATAAAGAAGGAACACATACACAGTCAAACATTGTAGTACTTTGATTGATGAGAACATGTAGAAAATAACAGATTTTCATGAAACTTATTTTTCTGTGGTATGATTCCCTGTCATCATTGTTGATCCTCATTACTGAGGAAAAGTGTCAAGATGTACTTTTGACACTATAATTCTCAAAGTCATAACAAGTACTTGTTTTTCTGTATGAATATTTATTTTTCCTGAAATGTGTCCATTCCTTCTCCAATCTTGGACCAGATTATGCATTAACCTACACACAAGAATAAGCATGAAAAAGAAACACCTTCTTACGTCTGTGTGGATTATGTTGCCATGGGTTGGGAAAAAAAAAAAAAAAAAAAAAAAAAAAAGAGAGAGAGAGAGATAATATGCACTTCTCTCAGAAAGGATAAGCAGCAATATGATTTATTGATAACAAAACTCATGCAATTTAGCAAAGATTTGATGATGGCAAGGTACACTTGATTATAACTGGATACACTTAATTACACAATATGTAAAAGATGATATATATTACTCAAAGACACTAAATGAAAGACATTATATACTATATACAGACTGCATATGAAACTGGTTTAGGTGACATCAAGGAAACCCTCCCATTGAGTCATGAGGTTAAGAGTGGACCTCCTTGCTTTCTTATCTCCTTGAATTGAAGAAGTGAGGAGCCTAGATGTGACTGAATCAATTCCTAGTCCCAGATTTGGTTGAGAGATTACATCTAAAGGATTATATGCATTACACAAACCCTTTATGCAGTTTACTGTTAATGTAAATGTTAACAACCACTTCCTGAATATCTATAGCAATAAGATCGTCTCAATCTACAGAAGCAATCTTGGGAGACATCCTGGTGTGCAGCCTGCTGTCATGTCAGGAGAGCTCAAGGGGCTCTTGGTCTGCCCACTCTATATGGGGTAAGATGATTTACTCATGGCCACATTTGTATACAGATGATAGTTTTCTTTCAAATTTATCTTGAGTCAGACTTTCTTTTGGCCAGCACTGCTGTTGTGTAGGGTACGCCATAGGCTGCAGTGTGGAGATTGGCTCTGCCGTAGTACACCATGGTCTGTAGGGTGACAGACTGCTCCACCATGGGAATCTCCACAGGCCACGGGGGACATTATGATCCAGCACCTGGATCACCTCCTTCCCTCCATCTTCACTGACCTTAGTGTCTACAGGGTTATTTCTCTCTGAATTTTCTCATTCTTCTCTCCCAGCTGCTATTGCAGAGAGCTGCTCCTAATAGGACTTGTGTTCCGCCCTTCACCAGCATTGTAACCCTTCTCTGGACATGTTCCAGAGCCTCAATGTCCTTCTTGTACTGAGGGGCTCATTGCTGAACACAGTACTCGAGGTGTGGCCTCACCAGAGCAGAGTACAGGGGAACAATCACCTCCCTGGTCCTGCTGGCTACACTATTCCTGATACAAGCCAAGATGCCGTTGGCCTTGTTGGCCACCTGGGCACACTGCTGGCTCATGTTCAGGCGAGCATCAGTCAGCATCCCCAGGTCCTTTTCCTCTGCACAGATTTCCAGCCAGTCTGCCCCAAGCCTGTAGTGTTGCATGGGGTTTCTGTGGTTACAGTGTAAGACCTGGCACTTAGCCATGTTGAACCTCATCCCACTTACCTCTGCACCTTTACCCATCCTGTCCAGGTCCCTCTGCAGGGACTTCCTACCTTCAGGCAGATTGACACTTCCCCCCAACTTGGTGTCATCTGCAAACTTCCTGAGGGTGCACTCAGTTCCCTCATCCAAATCATTAGTAAAGATAGTAAAGGGGATAGGCCCCAACACCGACCCCTGGGGAACACCACTCATGACCAGTCACCAGCTGGATTTCACTCTGGTCACCACTACACTCTGGGCCCAGTCATCCAGCCAGTTTTTAACCCAGCAAAGAGAGTACCTGTCCAAGACATGGGCTGCCAGCTTCTCTAGGAAAATACTGTGGGAGACCTTGTCAAAGGCCTTGCTGAAGTCTAGGTAGACTACATCAACAGGCTTTCCCTCATCCATCAGGCAGTCTTCCAGTCATAGAAGGAGATGAGCTTGGTCAGGCAGGACTTGCCTTTCATGAACCCGTGCTGACTGAGCCCAATCCCTCAGCTGACCCGCATATGCTGCATGATTGCATTCAAGATGACCTGTTCCATCACCTTTCCTGGCACCCAGGTCAGGCTGACAGGACGGTAGCTCCCCAGGTCCTCCTTATGACCCTTCTTTTAGGTGGGTGTCACATTAACAAGTCTCCAGTCACCTGGGACCTCTCCAGATGACCATGACTGCTGACAGATGATGGAAAGCAGTCCAGCAACCACATCCGCCAACTCCCTCAGCACCCGTGGGTGGATCGCATCTGGTCCCATGGACTTGTGACAGTCCAGGTGGAGCAGCAGGTCTCTAACTGTTTTCACCTGAACTGTGGGGGGTTTCTTATGCTCCCTGTCCTAGACTTCCAGGTGAGGAGGCTGAGTACCCCACGGATAAGTGGTTTGGCTAGTAAAAACAGATATAAAGAAGGCATTAAGAAACTCAACCTTTTTCTTATCCTCAGTAGTCATGTTCCCTCCTGCACCCAGTAAAGAATGGAGATTCTCCTTGGCCCTCCCATTGCCATTAATATATTATTAAAAAAAAAAACCACATTTATTTCTATCCTTAACCATATTGGCCAGGTTGAGCTTGTACCAGGGTTTGGCCTCCCTGATTTTTTTCTCTGCATATGCTGGCAACTTCCTTGTACCCTCCCTGAGTTGCCTGTCTCTTCTTCCACTGGACATAAACTTCTCATGGACACTCAGCAAAAAATCCCTGTTCAGCCACATCGGTCTTCCCCACCGGCTCATCTTACGGCACACAGGGACAGCCCACTCCTGCACCATTACAACTTCCTACTTGAGGAGCATCCAGCCTTCCTGGACCCCTCTGCCCTTTAGGACTGACTACCAGTGACCTTCCCTACCAGTGCCCTGAACAATTCAAAGTCTGCCCTCTGGAAGTCCAAAGTAGCTGTTTTACTGACCCCCTCCTGACTTCACCATAAATAGAGAACTCTACCATGTCAGGGTCACTCTGCCCAAGACAATATCCTACCCCCACATCTCCCACCAGCCCTTCTCTGTTCCTGAACAGCAGGTCTAGTGGGGCACCCCCTCTAGTAAGCTCATTAACCAGCTGAGTCAGGAAGCTGTCTTCCATGTACTCCAGGAACCTTCTAGACTGTTTCCTCAGGACTGTATTGTATTTCCAGCATATGTCTGTGAAGTTAAAGTCCCCCATGAGAACAAGTGCCGGTGATTAAGCGACTTCCATCAGCTGCTTAAAGAATGTTTCATCCGTCTCTTCATCCTGGTTTGGTGGTCTATAACAGACCCCCACCAGGATGTCTACCTTGTTGGCCAACCCCCTGATCCTTATCCACAGGGACTCTACATTTTCATTCCTAAACCCCAACAACATCGAAACACTCTCTAATATAAAGAGCCACACCACCTCCCCTCCTTAGTTGTCTGTACCTTCTGAAGAGCATTGGAGCACTTCAGTTGTGGGAGTGGTCCCACCACATTTCATTGACAGCGACTAGGTCATAGTTTGCCTGCAGCACAATGGTTTCCAGCTCCTCCTATTTGTTGCACATGCTACATGCATTGGTGTAGATGCATTTCACTTGCACCACTGCCCTGACCTCCAACCCTGGGACTGCTCCCCGAGGCTCATCTCTATCGAATGTCATTTCCCCCCCGTCCCCTCATTAGTCTTCATACCTAGTTTAAAGCCCTCTCCATGAGCCCTGACAGATCATGGGCTAGAATCCATTTCCCCCTTTGAGACAGGTGGGGCCCATTGGCAGCTATCAGGCCAGGTGCCAACTAAATCTCCCCATGAGCAAAAATAAACAACAACAACAACAACAACAACAAAAAACTAATATTCCTGCAATGGCACCAGCCTTTCAGCCATGTACTGATCAGCCGAGCCTTCCAGGTCTGCTCAGTATCCCCCCCCACCACTGAAGGAAAGGAAAACACCACCTGCACACCCACTCCATCAAGTAACTGCCCCAGTCTCCTGAAGTCTCTTTTCATAGCCTTCAGACTTCTCTCAGCAATTTCATCACTTCCAGCCTGAATTATCACTAAGGGGTAATAATCAGAGGGGTGAACAAGGTCAGGAAGTTTCCTGGTAATGACACTGACCTGGACCCCAGGCAGGCAGCAGACTTTCCTACAGGTATGGTCTGGTTGACATATGGGGCCCTCTGTTCCCCTCAGAAGGGAATCACCTATGACCATTACCCTTCTTTTCTTCTTGGTGGAGGAAGTCTTGAGTCATGGAGTTGACTTCCTTGTCCTAGTCAGCCTCCCGTGTGGACTTTCCCCACATCCCCACCACTCTGTCCCTCAAGCTTCAGGGCCTCAAAACTATTTTGTAAGGGCAGCTGGGGAGGTGTTGCGATAAGGGGTGTAGCCGATTAACTGTTATGGGTCTGGTTGGATTCAGGGTACTGAACTATCACAATCACAGATTCACCAATAACACATTAACCGATATGGGTCTCATCGGATTCACAGCACTGAACTACCACGGTCATGGATTCACCAATACCGTATAACCACCCTTACTCTAGTTGAACAATGCAGTTAAGTGCAATTTATTACAGCAACAGGTACACAGGTTCTTTTGATTGCCAGTGATAGTTACTGTCTGCAAAAGCAAGATAGCAAGCTAGCATGCATGAAATACAAAGGTGTGCAGCCTGGAAATGAATGCGTTAAAGGGAACTAAGACTCTACAGAGATTTCTAAGTTTCTGCAGAGACACACAATATAACCAAGTGTTCAAATCTCACCCAAAGGCGTCCCAATGAGGGGGAAGAGAGGCTCAGCCTGTCAACTGATCCCAGGAGTCAGGAGGTCTTCAGGATGGTGTATTCCCTCGTGATGGTATCTCCCCTGACAGTGGTATCTTCCCCAACAATAGTATCTTCCCTGACATCCCCTCTCTCTTAGGCCAATTTATATTATTTTCTATCTTTTAGGTGGAGCTTGAGTGACTCTTGTCAAGCATATCTTGCTTATGATTGGTAAAAAGTCTTTCCATCCCTGTTTAAAGGTGTAGGCTCTGAGAAATTCAGAGTGCGTGCTCAGTGAGGGGTGGTCGCACCTTGGAGGTGGGTAGCTTTTGGGATGGAGGTGTGTTTTGGTATTATAATGATATAATGAGCAAAAGTACACTAGAGTACAGTATTTGTCAAAACATGACAGGCCGTTGGCTCAGGGTAGCAAAAAGTGCAGCTTATCGGTCTCGGTGTGCACAAGAACAATCGAATCCCCACCTGGTCACAGAACCTAGTCGTGGTGTCTCCACTGCACTCTACGCTCCGTACTGTTCCTTAGAGCCAGCACACCAGGTTCCCCCAGCATGATAGCATCTAAGGTTGGAAGCCTGGGGAATGCTCAGGTAATGCAGCTACACCCTACCCTGAAGCCTCTTCAATGCTGTACATTTACTTTAAAATGTGAATGTTAGTTTTATTTTCCTAGTTACTTTACACAATTGCACCACAGGAGGCAAGGCGGGTAGGGAGGGGGCCCGCCTGCAATTCTGAGCTGGGAGCTGTTTCCATTCCTTTCCATCTCTCAGGTCCTCTCCCTCTGCCCAACAGCAACAGGGCAGGGGGTCCATCACTATTTGGGGTGTGTCAGCCTGATGCCTTTCTCTCAGGCATGGCAGGGAGTGACTCCACCAGTCTACCTCCTACTCACACTCCCTGATAATATCTCTCCCCCTCCTCCTTGAGCTCTGCCACCAGGGTGATCAGATCCTCTACCTGCTCACATCTCACACAGGCAGTATCTCTGTCACCCTCCATTGGAAGCAACAGGCTCAGGCACTTCCTGAAGCCAGAGACCCGAACAGCCAAATCTTTGGGTAGGCACTCAGTCTGGGTTGCCACAGTCTTTTTGGCGAGTGCTTGCTGCCTGGTGGTGACCATGGCTGGGTTTGCCTTCTGGGAGTAGCCAGTAGAGGTAGCCAGTAGGTAAGCCCTTGCAAGGGCTACCAGGTCCTGGTGTCTCCCTTGGCTGCTTCGAGTGGTCTTGATGCAGAAAAGTACCTGCCTGCCATAATCCCCCAAAATAAAACAAAACAAAACTCTTGCCATGTAAGTCCAATACAGGTTCATATCCATCCTCCAGTTTTTTAAAGGAGGTAGGAGGGAGTTAAAAAAAAAGGAGGGGGAGGGGGATCAAATTCCAGCAGGACTGCAGATTCAATAGAATATAAATCAGTTGTTATGCCAGTACCACTTAAACCACTTAAAACCAGTTTCTGATTATCATTAGATTTTGCCATCTTACCCTTTCTTTGTACATTGCTCTTCTCCCATAGATTGTTTTAAAGTTTTAAATCCTAATGAGTTATTTTTCAGATGACATTAGTAAAGACTCCCAGTTTATATAATTTCTTCCTCCTTGTAGCTTGAGAACTAGTCTCTTCAAAATGGTGTTCCTGATCTAATCCTCCTTGTTTGCCATTAGAGATCTGCCAGAAGTAACCAAGGTACCAGATGGTCTCACCTTGATCTTTTGTGGAACATAGATCCATAGACCAAAATACATGAAACACAATTATTTTTTCTTGTAAAAAGCATCAGAAACCATTCTTCTTCATGTAACAAAATCTTAAAACAATTTCATGTCTGTTTATTATTCCAAAAATATGAGGTAATTTTAATTTTATGGCCATTCCTTGAAGTACATAGTTTCTATACAATTAGTATATTCATGTGACTGAATCAGTTATTCTAACTGATGGATAATCTACTGAAATTAAAAAAGAAAATCACTTGGAAGGAACCTTAATAAAAGGACCTTCCAGAACATAATTTGTCTAGTCTATTCTTAAAATTATTCAGGAAAATGATTCTGCAACTTCTGCAGGGAAAACAAAAATTAAACAAGTAGGGAATATTTTAATTACCCTTACCAAATTACTCTGCATTTGTTCAGATAATTTCCTTAATGTGTACAGTACATATGAATTCCAAACAAGCTTTTGTTTTTCCTTTATTCATTTACCGTGTTCACATATTTTTTGTAAGAGTTTTCTAAGTCTTGAACTTAGTTTCAGTAATATTCTCTGAACCAAGATTCCCTATCCTACTTATAAGAAAAAAAAAAGCCAAACAATAAAAAAGCCAAACAAGTTAGGTGCGTGTGTCGATCTGCTCGAGGGTAGGAAGGCTCTGCAGGAGGATCTGGATAGGCTGCACCGATGGGCTGAGGTCAACTACATGAAGTTCAACAAGACCAAGTGCCGGGTCCTGCACCTGGGGCGCAATAACCCCAAGCAGAGCTACAGGCTGGGAGATGAGTGGTTGGAGAGCTGCCAGGCGGAGAAGGACCTGGGAGTGATGGTGGACAGACGGCTGAACATGAGCCAGCAGTGTGCCCAGGTGGCCAAGAAGGCCAACGGCATCCTGGCTTGTATCAGAAACAGTGTGACCAGCAGGGCTAGGGAAGTGATTGTCCCCCTGTACTCGGCTCTGGTGAGGCCTCACCTCGAGTATTGTGTTCAGTTTTGGGCCCCTCGCTACAAGAAGGAAATGGAGGTGCTTGAGCGGGTCCAGAGAAGGGCGACGAAGCTGGTGAGGGGCCTGGAGAACAAGTCCTACGAGGAGCGGCTGAAGGAGCTGGGCTTGTTCAGCCTGGAGAAGAGGAGGCTCAGGGGAGACCTTATAGCTCTCTACAGATACCTCAAAGGAGGCTGTAGCGAGGTGGGGGTTGGTCTGTTCTCCCACGTGCCTGGTGACAGGACGAGGGGGAATGGGCTTAAGTTGCGCCAGGGGATTTTTAGGTTAGATGTTAGGAAGAACTTCTTTACTGAAAGGGTTGTCAGACACTGGAACAGGCTGCCCAGGGAGGTGGTGGAGTCACCATCCCTGGAAGTCTTTAAAAGACGTCTAGATGTAGAGCTTAGGGATATGGTTTAGTGGGGACTGTTAGGGTCAGGTTAGAGGTTGGACTTGATGATCTTGAGGTCTCTTCCAACCTATAAATTCTGTGATTCTGTAATATTAAAACCCTGGTGGCAAAATGATGTGAGTCATCTGCTTCTCCACCTTTATCCAGAAGAAACAGAATGAAACAGAATTAGTTTGACATGAATTGTCACAGAAAAATCTTTCATTTTTTTACTTTTTTTTCATCACTGTCATGCATTTGGTTCTTGCAAATACTTTTTGATTCAGAATTTTATGTTCTTCTGTTGTACTGATTCCTTTTCTCTGGTGTTGTGCACACCATCCTAATGTTCCTTCGTGTTCTCAGGGCTGACACTTTAGTCTTCCTCACACACAGCTGGAAAAAGCTGCAATGAGTTGTCAAGACCCTGAGGTCTTTATTAGGAGGAATACGGTGTTTGCAGTAGATATATATATATATATATATTTTCTTTGTTGTGAGGATAATGGCTTCTTCGTAATTAGTCTGGGTTCACTTATATATATATATATGCATATATATGTATATTTTATGGCAATTTGCTTCTGTTTCATTTGTTCCCAACTATAGTTTGAAACTTGTAGAAGAGTTTCCTCCAGCCTTTACTTTCTCAAAGGACTACTATTTGTTATGTAAGAATCATCAATGATTTTCCCAGTGCTTCAACTATGCCAGGTGAAACAATAGATTCTTAAACATTAGGGAATTGTTATGAGAAGCTCAAATCAGTTCAGGCTAACATAATCCTAGACAAGTCCTTAGAGCATGCACTGTCATGTACTTATTAAGTTTATAGTCTTCTACGAGTAGAAGGAAATATTTAAATGTCCTGGACTACATTTGATTAGACCTTTTTCATACGGTAAGCTCTCCTAAGATGTGGACTAAATGTTAAAAATCAGAAGATTATCTTAGTCTATATATGAAAATAATTTTATTTACAAATACAGAAAACATAAAGGTAGCAAAATAGAAATTTAAAAAGTGTTTATAAGCAACTTGAAGCCTCTGTCTTTGCAGGACCAGTCCTGCTTTTTAAGCTTGATTTTGGTTATTCCTTAAACTTCACCATAAACTCTTTTGGTTACTAGAACATGTTCTCGTCCAGCTTCCATGTCTAGAAGTCTGTCTTCCTTCTCTTAGCATCCTCTCAGAGCTCAATTCAATTGCCTATAAAAACAACACCTCGTGGTGTTTGATAGTCTCTAGAATATCTAAAACAAGTGATATATTTGTTTGAATACGACACAGGATTTATCAAAAGCCTTGCAACCTAATGGATTAATGGACAGAGGACAGATGCTGTTATGACAGATATGCTATTAACAGATATGTAACACTAAATATGTTTATTTGAACTGGAGACTTTGCAATAAATCCTTGCTGTATTCCTTTCTCTCCATTTGCCACTTCTTTATGGATATAGAATATCTAAGACCTTTTCATCGTCAAATGTGATCAGTTACTTTGAAGCTAAAAACCAATCTCTACTTTCTTTCAGTGACTTCAATCTGATCTAGAGACTCTTAAGAAATACAGTGTATGACTGAAAAGACAGCACTCAATCAGATAACATCTGACACACATGGAGCTTTCAGTTCAGTGTATGAAATGGAAGTCAAAAAAGAAAAATAGATTCTGACAAGTTGAAACATATTGTTGTGAAGAAAGAAATAAAAAGCTTGTATGCTGATTTAACTGACATGTAATTTACTTATTTTCAAAATTAGAGTGATACTTTAATTGGATTTATTTTTTAAGTAAAGAATGTAATTTAAAATGAAAAATCGCAACACAATTTTAAAAATAAATAATATATATTTATTTGAGAAACATTTTTTGCCATTCCTAAAGCAAGATATATCTCTATTTAAAATTCAAATTGGCTCTCCATTAAAACAAAACAAGCCAAACCTTTGTTTCTATATATTTTTTTCTCCTCATCTTAAACTATTTATGGAATTCCACTTCAAGTTACTTTGATAATCATAATCATGAAATTCCAGTTTTCTTAGGTGTGTCTGTGGGAAAAAAGAAAGAAAGAAAAAAAAAAAAAAAAAAAAAAAAAAGGTTCATAGGTTTCATAGTTTTAGCTATTCAAAAAGCATATCCTTTGAAAGAATTATTACCATTGTTTTTATCACTTTTATGTCCTGAGAAGAGGGCTGTGAAGAAGCCTGATGCTATGAAATAGTTTTACTGCTATCAGCTGATTATTATGGATAAAATAAAGTTTCTGTGTGCTATGACCTTAAGAACTACCATAAATAAAACAAAACCAGAACAAAGCAAACAAACAAACAAATGAACAAATACAAATAGTGTAGTAATCTCTTTGAATCATCTGGAATATTTTGTACTTATATTTCCCTACTTAAACAATGGGAGAGTCCCTAGTAGTAAAAACTGTCTTCTATTTTCTCCTAATTTGATCCCATAATCAAAGCTTACAAAATAATAAATATCAGTAACAATTTTGTTCCCACTGCACATTCTTAGAAAGAAAAAAACAAAGCAAGTGTCGTCCCCCCCCCCCCCAAATAATAATTAAAAAATATATATAGATATATATTGAGAAGTGGCAGAATTGAGAAAATCAGAAGGGAAATTACAAATGATTATTGCTGTGGCATGGGAAAATTCTATTGGAAAGGGAAAAGCTATGGGGATATATTTCTAGCCAGAAAAGAGAGCACAAGAAGCCAAGAAGTAAAGAAATCAGAATTATGAATTAAATTTTTCAGTTTGATACCAAAATTTATTTTTAACTATTTCCCTTCCAGAGTATTTTATGTCTTTTTTTTTTTTTTTCTGTTTCCATTTTTTTTTTTAATTATTATTATTTAGGTTGCATATATGCTTGTGTGTATCTTCAGTCAGTTATTTCCTTATGTTGGCTTAGGACTCTTTTTTTCATAAGAAGTATCCACACAGCGTGCCAGGATGATGGGAAGAAGCAAACAAACAAAAAACAACACTTATGCACAAAAGAATAACTACGGGCTGTCATATTAATTTTATTACAGATAGCTGATGTGATTTGGGTTCAGGCTGTGCCTGAATTAATCATAATCATAAAACAAAATTATAAATGAAATTTAAACAAATATGTCATATGAAATACTGAAAAAAGAAAAAGAAAAGAATAGAAAAGGAAAGGAAAGGAAAGGAAAGGAAAGGAAAGGAAAGGAAAGGAAAGGAAAGGAAAGGAAAGGAAAGGAAAGGAAAGGAAAGGAAAGGAAAGGAAAGGAAAGGAAAG
>CM021697.1:163116737-163149119 GCA_011074415.1 Stictonetta naevosa | reverse complement strand
AAGAAGATATGCAAAGGGACAGCAATATTCTTCCTTTGTGTGTGTGTGTGATCATACTGTCACACTGACAGGTATCTAACAAATAACTAGGAGTATCATCTGAAAACTTTTAGTAAAATCTTTATGTATGGTATTAAAAAAAAAAAAAAAAAAAAAAAGATGACCTTCATTTTCATAATTCCCTATAGCATACATTTATGCCTATGTGCAACTCTTACATTTTATATTTTTGCTGCTCTGTACAGTAATTAATGGGTCTATACAGTAGAAAAATGTGGCACAAAAAAAAAAAACAAAAAAAATCCCTGCACTGATGGTCTGTTTATTCTCCCACTAAAGCCAACATGAAAGACATTTGTTTAAATGGGATATATAAGAACTAATTAATATTTATGAATTCATTATAAATAACACTTTTGAAATAAAATATTTTCTTGACATGTTTTAATATACTCCAGAGAAGTTTAATTACATTTTTGAAAGAAAGATTAAATAAGAATTAGTTCAAATTGCTTTATCATTACACTGCCCTTGAACTTTTCCAGTTGTGACTACAATACTTTGAATTATTTATAAGAATTTTAGTCTCTTTTTATCAAGTAATCAGAGAATTTCACTTACCCCCAAAAAAGAAACACAATACAGAATTTCCTGCTGAAAGAATACTTTAAGAGAGAGAGAGAGAGAGAGAGAGAGAAAATCTAAAATTACCATTGCAAACATATTGTTTTCTTCCCTCGAGCCCCACAAATGCTTTGTAACAAATGACACCATCATACACTTTTGCCTGTAACAGTTACATTTCTCTTTTCTGTGTAGACCTGGAAAACAGGGGAACAATATTGTCAAGTTGTCAAGCAAAAGGTATTACAGATATTTCCAATCAAAAAGTAGTTTCTGTGCACTTGTATGCACTTCAGAATCTTAAGTGTTAAAATTGACTAGGAATTTTCTGCAAGAATAATTTGTAATATAGAATATTCTTTCAGGGTGGTACAAATTCCATAGAAATGTTTATTATTTTTTTTTCCCCAAATAAAAACATTGGTGGTAATAAAAAAGTAATACTGACAAGGCAGTTAGGAGATGAGATTGACTGACAGGGAAGAATATTAGAGAGAACAGAAAGGCTGAATGGCCCAGTTTTTCATTGCTTTACCTGTCTGAATGTCTCCTGTCTGCCTGACAAATGGTTTATTGTTAAAGTCTGAATGTTGATCAGAATCACAGAATCATCTAGGTTGGAGTACAGCTTTCAGAAATTTATTGTTCAAAGGCACTAATCAAAACTGATAAATGTCTTTTTTTTTTTTTTTTTTCCAGAAAGCTTGACATATTTTGTGGGAAAAAAATAAAATAAAATAAAATAAAAATCTGTTCCCATTATCTTCTGCACAGATATGTCTATGTAGTCTGTCGAATATAAGCATTGCTATACAGTCGAGGCAACTGAAGACAAAATAGCTCACACACCAAAAGTTGTACTGCTTGTCCTCCTTGTTGTGCCACCTTAACTATTTCAGATTCTTTTTCAAGATATCTTTGTTTTCAGGCATCTACATCACCTCATGGGAGAGTAATTCTTTAGAGATAGCCCATATAAGTACATATAACATTGGTTTGTTCAGCCTGACAAATTTGAAGCAGTTAGAAAAAGCAAACAATTCAGAAGGATACTTTAGATTAGTAAATACGAGGTTTAGAAGTCTTGAAGTTGATAATTGTTACTAGCAAACATTTTGCATTTGTTGCCTATAATAACATTGTGTTCTAATTAAACACTCACAAAATTCATGTGAAATTTGGAACCTAGCTCAAGATGTGAAGTGTAGAGTTAGCTGTAAACAAAGCTATCTTGTGTATTGGGAACAACCTATTAGGTTATGCAATGGAAATTATGGCAAATTAGTCAACACTGAGGTTGCTGCTACTGCAGGTAAATTGCTCTTGGCAATGAAACTAGCATATTTATGGCTACCCCATGTATCTCCATACATTTCTAATTCTATAGAGCAAGTATACTCACAGGTCAACTGAAAAAATTACAAAGAATCTGAAGATTATGTTCATAAGAAGGAAAGTAAAGTCAGAACTTTGTTTTTTCATTCCAAGCTTTGGGATATGGAGCTTCAGAACTTCCATAAGCTATACATATTTTTATTTTTATTTTAGTTTTTATTTTTAATCTCCATTAAAATTTTGTAATGCTTCTGTTACCTTGTGTTAGCTTTTTGTTATCAGTTGCTTTAATCAATAGTTTCTTTTTCCTGGCTTGACAATATGATGCTAATGCAATTAAAGATATTGGTCTTTGCAAAATACACGCTGGAATATTAATATGTGTTCTTGTAAGCAACAGAGGGAACTGTCATATCAGAAAAGCAGAATGGATTAAGAAAAAGGTGCAAAAGAGAAGATGACATTTCTTGCTTTGTTAAGATGGTACTTTGGAAGGAAAAAATATAGTCAAATTTGGAGGCTTCATCATGAAATCAAGGAAAAACAAGTCAGAATTCTGATATTATTATTATTATCTAACAATTCAGAGGACTCTTCATCATTTATTGCCTTAAAATAATTAATATATTTATAAAATAATATGTCATGACTCAAGTTGATGTTTATTCAAAATATGATTATTATTATTTTTTAATCCAAGAAGCTTGATCTTTCTTTTCGATCATTATTGGCTAGTCATTATAATTTTCCATTGCTTTTCCTACCTGAAAAACTAAAAATCATATAAAATTTTTAAATGATAATTTGCAAAATAATGCAATTAAATGGAGAGCTGAAGAGATTAAATGAAGAGTAGATAGATGAAAGCAGATGTGTATTTAAAGAAAACATTCAATGGTGAATTCAGTAAACAGATTTCCCAATGAAATCAAAGTGATTCGAAGCTCAGTCTAATTTTCCAACAGATGTATGAATATAGACAGATTATTATTATTTTCTTTTGATATTATAAACTGTAATAAAGTCTGATTTAGTTACAAACAGATCCCACCTCAAAGCGAAAGAGACTATAAATCTCTGTACATGTATGCTTGTAATGTAGCAACTTTGAAGCATACAAATGGAACAACCGTAGAAGCCTACTATGGCTGCCAAAGTGGACAGACAGAATTCTTCACTTTTTTGAACTCTTTAAATTACCTCTGTAGCTGATAAGTTTTAAAGGCTCGGGATTAAAGTTTCTTTATAGCTATATAAGTACCAAGGCAGATTTCTTAACATCTATAGTACAAATACAAAACAGAAAAATCCTCAACCTCTACTGTTGTCAGGGAATTTGCGCTGCTTTCTGGAGGCATTTTCTTGGGTGCCTACAGAAAGTCTAGCACACTTATTCTTGTAATATTTGCATGCAACTCATGGAGACAAATTTGGGCTTTGTAAATGAAAAGTATTTCCAAGGTGGGAGCATATTGCTGAACATAAACAGTAAAAAGTCATTCATGTCCTTGCTTTCTAGTGACATACTCTAAAAGCACCTCAATTGATGTGCTTAGTCAATTTGAGTTGGAAGAATCAGAAGGTATTCAGACAAAAGTGGTGATTTTTATAATATATTTGTTAGGAGTTTACATCTTTGTGTTTGAAAAAAAACTGAGAACAGGGGAAAGTATGAAGTGTGCCAAGACGCTATTTTGTAAGAGGAGAAGAAAATTGCCTAGCAATATTAAGAGGCAGTCCATTACCTAAGAGACAGGAAACTTTTATTTATTTATTTATTTATTTATTTATTTATTTATTTATTTAATGGAGTAAGTGTAAATGTAGGATCTTTTCCTCCTGATTAGGAAGGGAAAGTTCATTCAGAATATCTGTGTCTGTCAAAGCATGTGTAAATATAGTACCAGAAATTCTTTTGTTTAATAAATTCCCAGATAATGCTGGTCCTAAGACAAAGTGTGCAACCAAACAAGCTAGATGAGATATTAGTTCACGTCTCAACAACAGTCTTTAATTATGATTCTAATAATGTGCTCCTTTGTTTATCATTTGTAACTGAACTATATATATATATATATGAAATGCATAAAATGTGATTATAAACCCAAGTATTAGAGACACTATCAATCATTCTTCTGAGTATGAGAAATTCATCAGGAGTGCAAACTCAATTTCTGCAGTCTGATACTCAATAAACAACCCATGAGTAATACTTGTTTTTGGCTACCACAGCAAGAAGTGAGGATATCCTTTAACAGAAAATCTGTCTCTATACTGATGTTAATCACTTTGAGGCTGGGTTATCTTTTTTCTGTAACTGGTTCTACCTCATAAATCCAGTGCACACTGCCTATTTGAGAAAATTGAATTACTGTCCATAAATACTCATGAAAGTATCTGAACTTTGCCAAATACCTCCATACTCTTTTGCATTTAGTTCAGCAGAGTCTCACCACAAACCAAGAGATCAGTCTTGTACATGAGAAGTTAAAAGAGCAGAGGCATTTCATCATTCATATCATAAAACAAACAAACAAAAAAAACACTAAGCAACTCAGGATATTCATACAGATATACATGAAAAGTTAATTTCCAGAAGTACAGAGCAATAAAAACAAGGTCTGCCCAAACTCTTTTTATGAATAATTAAAATATGTATATATGTGAAGTGCTTTTTAAGTAATGAATATTAGTCAAATATTTAACAGTTGCAATTATGAAATATGTCCTAAATAATGTCCAAATGTCAGCAGGAATGCCTTATACTTAAAAGAACAATTAATTCCATAAATATTTCAAAACTGTGTGTCTTACAGGTGGAAGCCAAGAATACATGTGCTGCTCTTTGTTTTAATCCAACACTGCAGCTTTCAGCTCTGTCCTTTTTGGGCTTAATAAGAACAGTTTTCTATCCAAACCTAATATCAGAGCCAATAGAAGATTCCCTTTGGAGTTTCTGTCAGATAAGTGAAAGTAGCTGCATCAAAATCATGCGGCAAGAAATTCAAATCGTATAAACTGTGGATCAATCCATCTTCATACTGGGTGTCTTTTGTGTGTACCTTATCAGAAATAAAGTTCATAGGCAGTTCAAGGATGCTGACTTCCTACTCCCTTCAAGAGAGAATTAATTGATTGTCCTCCAGAGTTGCTGAGCATTTTTTGTAAAAATTTTTTAGAGAATTACATGTAAAAAAAAAAAAAAAAATATAGCATTCTGATTCAGTAGGAGATAACTGATAACATTGTAATTGTAATTAGAATAACTAGTGATGGAGGAAAAATAGTTGGAAGAAAAAATAGGTAATCACTTGTAGACAAATTCTATACTTAACCCTTAATCTTACAATTAATAATAATAATAATAATAATAATAATAAAAGGAGAAACTGCTCCTGGAATGTCTCTCTGGGAACTGTGAAACTTGAATATGTATTGTAGTGTAATTAAGGTGGCACCATAAACAGCCAAGGTTTTCAGTAATGCTAGGAGAAAAAAAATTACATGGAGAAATAAATAATAGATTTCAAAGTGAAAGTGCAATACTTAGGAGAGACATTTAGAGGTTTCACAGGTTTTTGAATGCTTCAGTTCAGGGAAAAAAAAATAGCTTTACTGCAGTCAACGATCTCTTCTGTCACTATGACAATAAAGCCAGAATTTCACCCAAGGAGTACAGAGCAGCTAGAATATTCAGTGTATTCTGCCAAAAGGTTATTGTCAAAGACTTTAACTTGCTTTTCTTTCTCTCTCTGTAATGGTTCTCACAGAGTCTACAGAAGATATTTGGGTGTAAACTCTCTAAAAGATGTTCCTTTCTCCTATGAAAATATCAGCTTTATGAAAGGCCTACAGGGCTTCTACCTCTATTCACCTGGGCCTCCCACTACCAGAAAATTGTCCTTTGATCTTTACAGTTCCCTCACTACATTATAATGAGTTTGTAAAAGCATTTATTCTTTCTCCCCCACAATGGTTTCCATGTGCACATCTAGTTTTAGTCTTTCCTTTATAACTTCCTATTCAGTAGCACTGTAGGTCTCAGCTGAATGAAACTCCTGCAGCTTACAGATGGCAACAATACTGAGGAGACTTCGAACTCCAGACTCCCAAGGACTTCTTGCTCTCATCAGAGTATATTTAACCAATATCTGTTACTGAAAAGCAAGACTGAATGAAGTCAGGTTAGTGCATTCATGTAAGACTGAAACAATAACAGAGGTAAAGCAATGTAGACTAGACATACTTTGATTAATTCAGAAATATTTAATGAGGGTGACAAGATATCAATACACATAGTTAATATTTTTTTAAATATTTTTATGATCAGAAGAGTCATTATAAGAGAAGAATGTGCAATATGTACTAAACTTGGAGAACTAATACTTTAAATACCAACAAGGTTATTCCATCCTTCAACATATATAGTTGTTCAATCAGATTATTTTATAGAAAATCTTAATCTATTTTATGATGAAAATCTGGAAGACATATAAACTACAGAAAATCTTTTGTTTCGCAATATGACCTGCTCTTCAAAAATATATGTAAGTTATCCAAATCAAACCATGAAGATGTACTGTAAGGTAAGTACATTTAAGCTGATAATCATACAAGTGAATAGAGTATTTAGAAAACAAATAGCAGAGATGATGAGGTAGGAGCATGAGAAACTGCAAATGTCAATTGTGCAGGTCCAGGATAGTATTCACTAACTTTTCCCAATGATTTATTATTATTATTATTATTATTATTATTATTTGTAATCTGCTCACTGAAGTACTTCAAAACTGTGGCATAACCTTACTGAAAGCTATTGTAAACAATGACATCACAGGTTGAAAATAAAACTTTAATTATTCACCATATCTGGCAAAGTGAGTGCATCACAAATGCAAATAGCATAAGGCAAGAAGTCAGAATTAATCCAAATGTTTATGTGCAATCTCCATCATACTACCTGTGTTTTTTGTTTGTTTGTTTGGTTGGTTGGTTGGTTTAATATATATATAAATTATATAATATTTATATATATATGTGTATATATATATAATATATATAATCTATTCAGGCTACCTTGCAGCACCAAAAGTTAACATATGGGATGTGGGGGAAAATGACTTCTTTAAGACTGGATATGTGAGTCATTCAAAATGACTTCTGAAGATGAAGAGATCCTAGCTCTGTGGTAAAGCACCCGGCAAGTTCATTTTTTCTTGGTATATTTCCATTGAGACCTGTTTATCTTGACAAAGATACATAGTGAGCCTATGAGTTACCGTATCCATGTATTCTATGGGTAGTGTATATCCATAGTAAATATCCACAGCCCATGCACTACACAAGAAGGAATTCACCTTTTTTTTTTTTTTTTTTTTTTTTTTTTTTTCCACTGGTCAAAGTCTGATTAGTTATAAAAATAGTAACAGTTATTGTTAATAATATTTTGGCTTGCTTGATTGGATTCTCTTTTAATGGCTGAATTGTAGTGTTGAAACAAAAGCCTAGGCAATTAATACAACAAATATATATATTCAGCATATTTCAGTGATGCATGGTGAAAGGTTTTTTTTTCTTGATTTTTTTCATGATTTTTAAGTAAAATTTTGAGTATGTGGAAGCACATGAAATTAAATAAAAAATGGCATTAATGTTTTATATACAAAAGAAAACACATTTAAGGAAATAAATACTTTTAATGTAATTATTTTACATTTTATGTTTATAATAAAATGTTTAAATTTTCTCTCACCTACAAAAACAAACAAACAAACAAACAAACAAACAAATAAATACATAAATAAATAAATAAAGTTTATTTCACACAGGTGAGGAAGCATATTTTATGTGATGAATCATTAAGACAAGAAAGAAGTTTTATATTATGAGTTGACAGCTAGATTTCTGAGTTCTCAAAAGATATGTAAAAGCTGTTTGTGTTCCTCTTTATTTTTGAGATCTCAAATTTTAAATCTCTTTATTTCTCTACAATGTGTTTTAACCGGACAATAGGGACACTATTCAAACTCAGTGAGAAAATTAGGTATCTTCTGCGTAAATTATAGAAATAATAGTAATATAAATTCAGATAATGGAATTAAAAGTAATTATTAGTCTACATATTTTAAAACACTATATGCAAAAACTCATCTCTCTTTCAACTTAGAATGATTATGAAGACAGTATTTATATATGAGCAAAAATTCTGTCTAGTTGTTAACAATGAAACAAGATACCTATGCTCTTGCATAACAAAAATACATCTGCTGTATATAAATAAAAGATCATTTATTCTTGATGGCATTTTTATTAAAAGAAAAAAGAACCCAATTGAAAAAAAAAAAAAAAGAAAATTGAAAAAAGAAAAAATAACCCAATCCAGTAACTTCTCAACACTTATGATTATCATATTGAAAACTCCAATATAGCAAGTACTTTCAATGTACTGTTAAAGATACTATAGAAATATAACTTCAATTTTATTTTAAGGTTTTAAGATCTGTAACTTAATGTTTTTTTTTCTCTTTATATTCTTCTTTTTTTTTTTTTTCAATTTTCAATTTTGTGTACTGTATATATTTTTTCACTCTTTCTTATGCCTCCACAGAACTTCCTCAAATTGTTCCTGTAAGAAACATTCTTTTCTTTCTTTTCCTTCCATTATTTTTTTTTTCCAGATTACATGCTGATACTGCACCAGTGCTTAGTTAGCATGGCGCAAGACCTTACCTGCGGAAAACAAAAATTGGCTTGCATTTGGCTCCATTCCATTGTCAGACAGAGCCCATAGCACTCTCTGTGTAGGATGATAATTGCTATCAGGGAATAGAACAATTGTCTCCAGTTTTCCAGGAAATTCCAAGTAATATTAAAAAAACAAAGCAATCAAACAAAAAAACTACCTTCACTTAATATAAATATTTTATATTACTTTATTAAGCTGTTCCTTTAAGTGTATAATTCAAGGTATTTACATATTTGAATATCAGATATTTTCATTTGTTAAACAGTGTTATCTCATGGTTTCCTTGTCCTTCATCACCTGCTTTTTCCTAGTTTGCCCAAAGGGCAAATCTCTGGAGTTATGAAACCTTGGCTTTTATATTTTTGTAGCTCCTAAGAGAAGACAAATCTTGCATGATTGTGGCTCCTGTCTGCTGTCACTGATTTCCTGCTAACATTCTTCCTTTTCCTTTTCTTTCATGTACCGCTACTTTTTCAGACCAGAACTCTTTGTTTCATCTAGTCTGACACAACAATTAATCAAGTTAGATATAATTATTTCTATGACTGTATGCAGTACAATAGCTTACACAACCTAACTGTATTAAGAGATCTACTCTTGATTGTTACCCCCCCTTTGGAAGAAAGGGATTAGGGAAGTCACATCACCTAATATTAGGTATCCAAGTAAAGGCAAGTAAAATAAGGATACAGTTGTAGGATTCCTTTATAATCAAAGAATACATATAGATTTGCTCTTAATGATATTATAGATTTTATGTGGAATTCAGTGTTCCCTGTGAGCCCAGAGGCTCTCCACTGACTCAAAGGAGTCAGTGATTGATGAATCTTATAAACCAGATACTTTAGTTAGGTAGGGTGAATCTATACCTAAACAACCACATACCTAGATTTTTTTTAAATGAAAACCATACATTTGACCTTCTTTTTTTTTTTTTTCCTTAAATTTGTTTTCAGTATTATATTTATTTTTAGAAGTAATGACAACTTTCTCAGTAGAGATGCATTGCTCAATGGAAGTATTAAAACCCGTTTCCAAGATATGAAAAATACTCTGAGTCTAGGAAGACAAAGAGTTTTTTTTGGATGTAGGTAGCAAACAATTTTACTTATTATGGAGAAAAGAAGAATCTATGGTCAGACCACTTATCATACTGTTATGGTGCTTTTGAAGTGTGCACGCCTGACCCACAATGAAAAAACAAAAAGTGCTGGAAGATTACATTAGAAAGTAAAATATAATATTATATATATATAGTATATGTACTATATTATAAATATTATAATATAGTAAACTATATTATATTTATATATTATATTATTATGTATTATATATTATATTATTATGTATTATATATTATACATTATATATTTATATACATTATGCATATATTATATATTATATATTATCATTTATATAATAAATAACTTATCTCAAGCCAAATATTGTACTGAATCCAGTTCTGTATTCATCTGGTCCAAGCATCCTGCTCAAGCAAGGACGCGTAGAGCAGCTTTCCCAGACCATGTCCAGATGGCTTTTGAAGATCTCTAAGAAGGTAAACTCCACAACATCTCCTTGCCAGTCCTCTGTAACCCACACAGTTTCCTGATGATCATGAGAAACCCCTTGTGTTTCACTTTGTTTATGTTATCTCTCTATCCCTCCTTGATCAGGTATACATTTTTTTTTCCCCTTTCTAAAAATAGTATGAAAAATGACATCGAAATTATCAAAAATCATCAAACAGTTTAGATGGCAATATCATACTGAAATATGATAAAAGTACAGGTCAAAATCCCATTAGTTTTCATTCTGATTCAATACTTAGAGATCAGGTTCTTAAAGATATCAAGTGCTATATCCTTTCATGTTATTCATAGAAGTACAGGAGCACATAGGAGGGCACTGAGCTTAGTCTGATAGTACAGTCAGTCATATAAGTTAATCCTTTTACATCATGACTAAACTAGTAAAGGTTTAATTATCCTTCTGGAATTCTGCCTTAGAGCTCTTGAGACCGGATAACAGCAATCCTTTTCTATATTCCTGCTAAAACTTACTCCCATCAGCCTTCATCTTACTTTCTTAAAGTTGTCACAGTATTTGACATTCTCTCATGCACCAGGCTCTTTAACATAGCAAGCAGCTTATTATTATTATTTTTTTTAATGCTATTCCTCTTAAAATTAATCTGTCTAGAAACAACTGGAGGTGACCTTAGAGTTTCATATGAGGTTATATCATTTTTATTCTACATTCAAACATTAATTGTAAGACAATAGAGTAAAATATGAGAGTATTGACTGTTCAGTGTAGCTTTATGCAATCTCATTACAACTGAACATACAAGTATATACACATATATATGTGGGCAAATTGGGTAATAATAGATCACTGAAATGACAATAATTAGAAATTTTATAAATAGGCATAATTTTAAATGGTTAAAACAAAATTTTACTAAATTCAATCATACAATTTGTGCTAATGTTTATTTCTCAAATATTACTAATCATCATCATTATATATATGAACCTGTTAGTTTTAACATGTATGTCCTAAATTAGTGGTAAGTATACAATATCAAGGAGAAAAGACTATATAATTAAAATTGATGGTTGTGGTCCTTAACAGTCCTTAGTCAACAAGGTCCATGCAATCAGCCATGAGTGTTCTTCAATGATGAAAGTCAGAAACAAAGCAGACTTCTCCAGTTTTCCTCAATTAAGCCTGATTTGATTTTTTATTTATTTATTTTTGTTACTTGCACTCCTTCCAAAAGAAGAATATACAGTAATATACAGAGAGAAATCTAAATATTAAATAATACTTTTTTTTTTTTTTTTTTTTTTTTTTTTTTTTTACTTACTATTACTTTATTTTTACTTCAAAATTGTATAACACCGATGTATAAATCAAAAAATCTGGATTTACTGTATGGTAATTTGCAATCTTAGAGCTAAATTAACTAGGACAACTAATTTATATTTTCACTTTAATTTCTTTAATAAAAACAGAATTTCTTCTGTTAGTGTAAAACACATTTACAAAAGTCACCATTATGTTGTGGGCAGAAGCAGGAAGATTCTTTGCTTTCAGTTTTCAAAAAACTTTAAAAGGAGGATTTTTTTTTCCCTAGATGTTGTGATTTCTCTCTCTCTCTCTCTCTTTTTTTTTTTTTTAAGTAGTTTTAAGTAGTAGTAGTATTTTTAAGTAGTTTTTAGTAGTTTTAAGTTTTTAAAGTATTTTTTTTAAGTACTCAGAGACTCTCTCCATGCTAATCACAGAAAAATAAATAAATAAATAAATAAAATAAATAAGTTCCAGAAAATAGCAGAGTTATTTTTCAGTATGTAAAGCAACTACAAAAAATTTTAACGAATTTGAAAGTAAATAAAAAAAATTAAAGAATTTGAAAGTAAATACAAAATCAAATAATATTTTAAAACTACAAATTGAAAACTACTCACATATATAATATATTAATAATAAAAAGAATAAAAAAGAATATATTAATTTAAGCAATTTATCCATTTTTTATTTTTAAGCTTGAGCTGTATTATTAAATTTTATTGTAAAACAAATCTATACAGGAATGCTGAAGGAAGTATATATTCTTCAGACAAAGTATTTTTTCAAGTAAAATTTGTATTTACCATAGCATACAGTATAAGGATAATTTTACTTAAAGTTCTCCAACTGTTCATATGCTTCAGAGAGAAAAGAAAAACCTTTCTGACTGCTGGTGGAAACTCTGGTTAATTCTGAAAACACTGCTAAACAGAATAATCTACTATTTTAGTATTCTAGTATTCAATAATCTAATAGACAATAAATAATCTCTTCCAAATCCTTATCCTATAATACTTATCCACTCGTTACTTCAGTTAATTGGCACATTTATTTATTTATTTATTTTTAATTATAGCCTTGTGTTTCTCACAGTAAAAATGAAATCAAATTGGCTGTAATTCTCACTTCATTGGAATTGATGGTAAACCTTCCAATTATTTTAGTAATTTCAGGCTTTTATCTAAGTATTTTATTCCCCCAATAATCCAGATATTCCAAGATTGGATTGTTATCTTTAAAACTATTTTATAAGGCTATTATTTTTTTTTGATATGTCCCTTCCCACCCTTCACTCCCCCGCTAGATTCTAATGAATAGTTATTCTGCCTTAAACATATATATATATATATTCTTATCCATTATTCTACTTTAAACGTACATTTCAGACAGTTTTAAATTTACAGACTATGAGACAGAGAAAGTTAGTTGTAATAACAGAAAATTTTGAAAGATTGCATTGCTAGGCTTATTCTTAGTGATTGCCTTCTTGAAGATACATATTTTCCACTGAGGAAGTCAGTCAAAAATGCCTCTGTATTAAATTGTTCCCAAATGCATGATAAGCCACTCTTATCCGCAGAAGCTCTTGTGAGTTCAAATTCTGATATACTTAGGTTTAGTACTTGGTAGGGCACAGAAGACTTCCAGGGTCAAGCTAGATTTACAGTAAATGACTCTTATAAACAGATCAGCAAACATTTTTCAGAGGTTTGTTACTAGAAAATGCTAATAAATTTAAAAGAAATTGTTACAGAGCCACCAAGCCAAATTTCTGGTTTAGATAGGGCTCAAAGATGAAAGCAAAGATCTTTCTTCTTTCTAAATTCTCACCAAATATATTAAATTAATGAAAAATATTCCTGTAATTTGAAATTAGAGAAGTGGCAATCAGCCTTCATGCTTTCTGGAATAATATGGAGGCTGTGAGGAATATGTAAATGTTCTTATATATATATTTGCTTTTATATTGCAGGTTAATTTTCTGTCATTACAGGAGAAAATACTAAAGAAAATATTGATTTTCAACAGTAAATTTTGAGAATTTTTAAGTATATCAATGTTAAAGCTGATTGGAATTTGTTGTGAAAGTTGAAGAATTCAGGAAATAGTGCAAAATCTCAATGTCAAATTACATGTATTTCTTAAATATGTACATGTTTATGAACTTGGGTTAGGTATATTTTTGAGAAAATTATAATCTGTTTTCAGTTAATTTGTAAATGAAAAGGGGGAATTTTGCTGAATGAAGTAGTATGACTTCTGTAAGGTTTATTTCATTGTCTGACATTTGAGATTGGCATAAGTCACAGAACTTATATACATTTTGCTTATTTTATTAGCAATTTGCAAACCTAGCATTCCACACCAAGATGTTTGGAATTTTACTGATGCTGATATGGCTAAGATTTTCAACTCTTTTTCATACAATGCTGATGTTATTGTGAAGTAAATGTATTCTCCAGATATATGCTGATCTTTCTTTCAGTGTAACTGATGTCAATTTTTGTTGCCACTTCCTGTTTTTCTCAGTTTACTGAGATACACTACGTGTCTGTGCTATTCATTTTAAACAAAATATCCGTAATGTCTAATGACAGATTTTGATTTTAAGAACATATTTTTATTTTAAGAATACAGATATGTTCACTGCAAGAAACCTATAATAATTCAAATGGAAAGCAATGTTGAGAAAAATAATGTCAATTCAAGTAACCAATAACTAATAAAATGTGAGCTGCTATCCAGTCAAACGTCCTTTTTAATAATTTTATTTATTTATTTATTTATTTTACGGTGAACTATGTTCTGTCCTTCTGCTAAATGGTGGTTGCTTCTACAGCACTGGAAATTGTTTTATTGTTGAAGATGAAATCTTGATGCAAAATCTGAAAATAATCAGGTGTTTAACAATTATGGAATGGATGTGATCACAATCAGTAGCAAACTGTCCCACTCTTTTCAGAAAGTCAGACTTGTTCCACATGTTTGACTGTCATAGAGCAGTTAACCAGAATTCCAGATACATTTTTTTTTCCGAAGGTAAAAATTGTGTGTTAGGAAGAGTGTGTAAGTCTATATATAACAGCACCATCTGGTGACCCTATCACATAAATTCTATAGATGGATAACTAGAGATTAAAAAACAAAGCCAAACAAAAACAAAAACAAAAACAACAAACAAACAAACAAACAAAAATGTCCTGGATAGAAGAAATTCGTACTGCACTAAAAATATATCTGGCTCCAATATTCGTTTACAAGTTAGAAGTGATCATCAAATGGTCAGTAGCTTCATTCTTTGTTGGTTCCCAATAAATTTCATAGGATTAAGCCCAATTTATACATATATTTTTAAGACTAAGGAAAATAAAATTGATGACTAGGTCTTGTGATGCTTATAATCCATCTCTTACGGTTTTATGTTAGATCAAGATAAGAAATTGAGTAGACTTAATGTAATGTATCTTTAAAAGGACAGGCTTAGAGCACATTAGGAAAATTGGAATGGTATTAATTTATGTGGGGGCTACATCCTACTGACTGAACTATTTCAACGGTCAGTGAATCTTTCCTAGGTTTATTTTCCCCCATTAAGCCTTGTTCTTTAGCTGATTCTCCTTCTTTTTCTCCCACCCACCCCACCCTGAGAAAAGTTGATATCCTGTTTCACCATTCAGCCGTAACTTTTATAGATAGATGCCAGTGTAGCCTTTCATATGGTTTACTTAAACAGTGGAGCAAATAACTGAAAACAGTTTCCTTGAAATCAGCTGAGATTTCAGGAGGCTTGTAAAAAAAAGATTTGTAACTGAATGCTTTCCAAGCAATCTGTTTAGTTCTGCATGTGTTTCAACTCAATTTCACGGTAATTTCATAAGGAGGTTGTTTTTTAATCCAGTGTGCTGCAGAGCTAAAGCTTTTACCCTTTTCTTTAAGTAATACAGTTGGAACATTTTTTATGCCACTTTAGCTAGTAATATGATCATTGTTGCAGCACATTTTCAATCTGTCTCTCCCAATAGCTTCCCAATTATTTTCCTTCTCAACATATAACAGCTAGCAATGTATATAAAGTTTAGAAAGTAGAATTAAATTGACCAGCGGGATTAAGATCAAAACCTGGGAGAAAATATTTCTGTATTATAATGAGCTGTTTGTAAATTAAAGAAGCTTGCTTTAAATTCAGATTATAGTGGCATATTTCACAGATAAATTATGAAATTGTCTTGAATTGTTCTACCTTCTTACTGGATCATTCTTTTAGTGTTTTACAAGGAAGATTGTAAATTTGTAAATCTCAGAAAGCATGAATTTATATATATATATATATACAAATTAATAAAGGCAAAAAGTAACTGTACAAAACTGTTTATTTTCAACTTCTTTTTGATAGTCATTTTTACAGTAAAAAAGAGAAAGAACACTTTTAAGAGACAAAAAAGATATATATACATTCAAAAGCCTTTTTATACCTTTTGGACATTAAGTGTTCGGGCATATACTTATAATATTTTCCATGGTATATAGATGTAAGTTTTGTGTTAAAAAACATTTACTCTATCTGTACAGGAAAAACATATATACATATAGTAAAGACTTTATTTTTATTTCATATATTCATAAATATTCAGCCTTGGGTTATTATGGTTCTTCTTCATCAGTGGAAAAGGGTAAAGAATCTTTCCTTTCCCAGAGTGTCTGTCTGGATGTGATTCAGGCCTGAGGACTTGGCTGAAAGTATTTTGGAATTAATATCATTCTCTCAACTGGTGTACATTTTGTTAACATTTTCACTGTATTACAAGATGGATCCTCAATAATACTCAGTTATTACCTTGTTTAAAAGTCAGAGACATTCTAAATATATATATGAATACAAAACAAACCAAAACTCAACCCAAATCAACCAAACATATATACATATATATGTAAAGATTTGCTTAAACGTTCTCTTTTAAGATAATAGCAGTTCTTTACAAATTGCTTTGCCATTTCAGTACAGATAAATAGCTTATACTAGATCTTCAATATAAATTACTCTATCAGTCATTTGGACCTCAGCTATCTATGCTGTTACTATCCTTATACACTCTAGAAATTAAGACAATATAGATGTATATATATATATATTTCCCCCCTGTGGAATGATCACTGTGTTGAGATCAAGTCAGTTAATACAACAAATTAGCTCAAGTTAGCTCAAGAAATTTATAATTATATAACCTGTATAGGTAATGCAAGAACCATTTTAACTTAGGTGATAATTGCTCCTGAAGATGTTTGCTGTAGTTTAAAGTAGAGTATATAATACAGAACATAAAAACATTAAAATATATTTTCAATGTAGTACATGGAAAGTTAGGAAGTTTCAGAATTAAAATACTTAATTAACAGAAAAAAGATATGTTCTTTACATGTATGCACACATACATATGTAAAAGGTACATATATGTGCAAGCATATATGTATACATGTTTACATGTGATGTGTGTATATATGTATATGCACATGTAAAAAAAATCACATCATATATAATATTGATTTACCGTCCAGTATCCTTCTGGAAAAAATGTCCAACACACAGCTAGACATAATGTGATGGGTGAATAATTGGCTGATGGGTTGGACTCAAAATGTTAGAGTAAATGGGATTAAGAGGCTGGCCGCCAGTCACTGCTGGGGTTCCACAGGGCTCCGTTTTAGTGCTGGTCCTCTTTAATATTTTCATAAATTACTTGGTTGTAGGACTTGAAGGTATACTCAATAAGCTTGTGGTTCACACTAAGTTGGGAGGACCTGTTGATTTTGCTGAGGGTAGAGAGTTGCGCAGGTTGCCCAAAGAGGTTATGAAGTCTCCTTCTCTGGAGATATTCAAAACCCACCTGGATGCCATCTTGCAATACGCTCTAGATGATCCACTTGGCAAGGGGGTTGGATTAGATGATCCTCAGGGGCCCCTTCCAACCTCAACCACTCTGTGATTCTGTAATTCTGTGATTCTGAGAGAGATTTACTAATAAAAGACTAAAGCAGTGAGAAATAAAGCAAACAAAAATCACCCTCCACCCTCTTCTATCTCATGCCCCAAGGCACTTCAGGGAAATGGGAAATGGGAGATAACAGTCCATAGCACTTTGTCATCTGTTGCTCCTTCACCTTCACTCTTTCCCTGCTCCAACATGGGGTCTCTTCCACAGGATCCAATCCTTCCTGAACTGATCTGACATGGGCTTCCCATGGGTAGCAGCTCTTCAAGAACTGCTCCAATATGGGTCTGCACCGTGGGGTCTATCTATCAGGAACAAACTGCTCCAACATGGGTCCCCCATGGGCAGCAGCTTCTACATGATCACCTGCTCCTGTGTGGTCTCCTCTCCACAGGTTGTGGCTCCAGACTGGAGTCTGTTCCTTCAGAGGCACTCCATGGGCCGCAGATTCCTTCAGGCCACATCCACCTGCTCCATTGTAGGGCCTCCATGGTATCTCAAGGGCTGCAGGGGGACAGCTCACTCCACCATGGGAGTCCACAGGCTGCAGGGGAACTTCTACTCTTGGCACCTGGAGCACCTCCTGCCCTCCTTCTGCACAAACCTTGGTGTCTGCAGGGTTATTTCTCTCTACGTTTTCTCATTCTTCTCTCCCAGCTTCTGCTGTGCAGCAGTATTTTCCCTTTCTGAAATCTGCTCTCACAACCAGCATCCCTCATTGGCTCAACTTTGGCCAGTGGTGGGTCCCTTTGGAGCTGGCTGGAACTGGCTCTTATCTGACATGGGGCAGCTTCAGGACTCAGACAGGGGCCACCCCTGCAGTTCCCTCCCTGCCCCTGCTACCAAAAACCTTGCAAAGTAAGCCCAATACTCTGGCATTTGAATCTGTTAAAATATAGCTATGTCCCTGTTCTGAGATGGCTCAATAGTAAGTCAAAACTAAATTTGAATTAATATTCTGAAAACATAACCTTATAGAATGTCAATAACAAATTTATTAAATTCATAACAAACTGGCTACTTTATAAATATTGTAAAATAGTTGATAGTTTTGAATCAATTACCTTCTCTATAGAAATTAAACTGCACTCCTGCTGTTTCCTTATACATTATTGCCTTGCCTTTTCACAGAATAGCTATCTGTCTCAATGTACCCACTTTGTCTGGCCCCACGTGCCCAAAGAGTCTGTCCTCATGTGCTCAAAGACAAGCCAGAGCAGACTAGCCTGGCTGAACAAAGAGTTGTGGCTAGACCTAGGAGAAAAAAGAGGGTTTATAATCTTTGGAAAAGAGGGTAGGCCACTCAGGAGGACTATAAAGATGTTGCAAGGCTGTGCAAGGGACAAAATTAGAAAGGCCAAAGCACATCTGGAGCTCAGTCTGGCTACTGCTGTTAAAGATAACAAAAAATGTTTTTATACATCAACACAAAAAAGAGGACTAAGGAGAATCTCCACCCTTTACTGGATGTGGGGGGAAACTTAGTAACAAGATATGAGGAAAAGGCTGAGGTGCTTAATGCCTTCTTTGCCTCAGTCTTTAGCAGCAAAACCAGTTGTTCTCTGGATACCCAATACCCTGAGCTGGTGGAAGGGGATGAGGAGAAGAATGTGGCCCTCACAATCCATGAGGAAATGGCTGGCGACCTGCTACAGCATTTAGATGTACGCAAGTCAATGGGGCCGGATGGGATCTACGCGAGGGTACTGAGAGAACTGGCGGGGGAGCTGGCCAAGCTGCTTACCATCATTTATCGGCAGTCCTGGCTATCAGGGGAGGCCCCAGTCAACTGGTGGCTAGTAAACATGACGCCCATCTACAAGAAGGGCTGGAGGGTAGACCCAGGGAACTATAGGCCTGTTAGTTTGACCTCAGTGCCAGGGAAGCTCATGGAGCAGATTATCTTGAGTGTCATCACATGACACTTACAGGGCAATCAGGCGATCAGGCCCAGTCAGCATGGGTTTATGAAAGGCAGGTCCTCCTTGACAAACCTGATCTCCTTCTAAGACGAAGTGACGCACTTAGTGGATGAGGGAAAGGCTGTGGATATGGTCTACATTGATTTCAGTAAGGCTTTTGGCACCGTTTGCCACAGCATTCTCCTCAAAAAACTGGCTGCCTGTGGCTTGGACTGGAGTATGCTTCATTTGATTAAAAACTGTCTGGATAGGCGGACCCAAAAAGCTGTGCTGAATGGAGTCAAATCCAGTTGGAGGATTCAGTAAGTTTGCAGATGACACCAAGTTAGGTGTGTGTGTCGATCTGCTCGAGGGTAGGAAGGTTCTGCAGGAGGATCTGGATATGCTGGACCGGTGGGCTGAGGCCAACTGTATGAAGTTCAACATGGCCAAGTGCTGGGTCCTGCACCTGAGGCACAACAACCCCAAGTAGTGCTACAGGCTGGGAGATGTGTGGTTGGAAAGCTGCCTGGCAGAGAAAGACCAGGGAGTATTGGTTGATAGCTGAATATGAGCCAGCAGTGTGCTCAAGTGGCCAAGAAGGCCAACAGCATCCTGGCTTGTATAAGAAGCAGTGTGGTCAGCAGGTCTAGGGAAGTGATTGTCCCCCTGTACTGAGCTCTGGTGAGGCCACACCTCGAGTACTGTGTTCTTTTGGGCTCCTCGCTACAAGAAAGACATGGAGGTGCTTGAGAGAGTCCAAAGAAGGGCAACAAAGCTGGTGAGGGGTCTGGAGAACAAGTCTTACGAGGAGCGGCTGAGGGATCTGGGATTGTTCAGCCTGGAGAAAAGGAGGCTCAGGGGTGACCTTATCCCTCTCTATAGGTATATTAAAGGAGGCTGTAGCGAGGTGGGGATTGGTCTATTTCCCCACGTGCCCAGTGACAAGACGAGGGGGAATGCGCTAAAGTTGCTCCAGGGGAGGTTTAGGCTGGATATTAGGAAGACTTTCTTTACTGAAAGGGTTGTTAAGCATTGGAATGGGCTGCCCAGGGAAGTGTTTGACTCACCATCCCTGGAGATCTTTCAAAGACATTTAGATGTTGAGCTTAGTGATATGGTTTAGTGAAGGACTTGTTAGTGTTAGGTCAGAGGTTAGACTAGGTGATCTTGGAGGTCTCTTCCAACCTAGACGATTCTGTGATTCTGTGATTGTATTTTCTCAATCTACATTTTCCATATGTATTTATTTAACTATTTTTAATGCAACTTTTACCTCTGAAATATTTGGAGAGATTTAACCTCCCAGAGTTTCCTGCATAATTTATTTGTTGTTCATTCATTCATTCTCTCATTTCCCTTATGCAGTTATTTATTTTCTTGTAAGATTCTCAATTAAATTGAAGAAAAAAAAAATCACAAAGAAAAAAAATCACTCTCCTCAAAGTGTGTGAAACAATGGTATAAACTTAGTACTCAATGTCTTAACTAAGCATGTCAAATAAGGCTAAAATTACATTACTAGGTGGTTTGTCAAAATCCAGAAGTCTAAATTAACTGGTGTGAGTGCCCAACCTCTATCCTGTGTGGATCCAGGAGTTGGACTCACTGATCCGTGTGGGTCCCTTCCAACTCAGGACATTTTGTGACTCTATGATTCTATACATTTAGGAATCAAAGACTTTATTATAGACTGTCTGGTCTGAAATCCAAATAGATGGCTTGGAAATTATACAAGAAATAGTATAGCATTAGGTACACGGGTGCATATCCTTTGGTTCAATTTTCCCTGAAAACAATACAATTATGCATTCTGAAATCGCTCTGTGAGGCAAAGCAAGGTAAAGTGGGGACAGGTTTGGGATTAAGACAGATTTGCTTCAAAAGCTTTTTTTTTTTTTTTTTTTTTTCCCTATTTCTATTTTTTGTTGATTTTAAATTAAACTCTCTCTCTCTCTATATATATATATTTCTGATGAAATACTGAGCTTTTACCTGATGCAAAACTAACAAGTTACTGAAACTAGTAGTTTATAGTTCAAATATCTATCAAGCTGAAATGTCAAGTGATATAGTTAAGAATCATAAAATCATAGAATGGTTTGGGTTGGAAGGAACCTGAAATATCATTTATTTACAATCATACAATCATAGAATTATTATGGTTGGAAAAGACCTCTGAGATCATCTAGTCCAACCATTCCCCCACCCCCAATATTACTCACTAAACCAAGTCCCGAAGTACCACATCCAACTTTTCCTTAAACATCCCCAGGGATGGTGACTCCACCATCTCCCTGGGCAACCCATTACAATGCTTAAACGCTCTTTCTGAGAAGAAATTTCTCCTCATTTCCAAACCTGAACCTCCCCTGGTACAATTTGAGGCTTCTCCTTCTTTTCCTATCACTAATTATGTGCAATAAGAAGCTGAACCACAAATCCTTTTCCTCTGCACAGCTTTCCAGCCATTCTGCCCCAAGCCTGTAGCGCTGCAAGGGGTTGTTGTGATCAAAGTGCAGGACCTGGCACTTAGCCATGTTGAACATCATCCCATTGGCCTCTGCCAATTAATCCAGCCTGTCCAGGTACCTCTGCAGGGTCTTCCTATCCTCTGGCAGATCAATACTTTCCCCCAACTTGGTGTCATCTGTGAACTTACTGAGGGTGCACTCAATTCGCTCATCCAAATCATCAATAAAGATATTAAAGAGGATGGGCCACAACACTAAACCCCGGGGAACACCACTGGTGACATGTCACCAACTGGATTTCACTCTGTTCACCACTACTCTCTAGGCCCAGCCATCTAGCCAGTTTTTAATCCATCAAAGAGTGCACCTGCCCGAGCTTTTCTAGGAGACCAGGTTACTCAAAAGAATGAGATACTTGATTTCATTCTCCAAACCTCTCCTATGTGATCTGAAGTGCTGATTCTCCTATCAAAAAATATTTTGGTAGAACCTGAAAATTCATGACCTCTTCTTTCTCTGTAACAGAAGCCAAAATAATCTAGGCTTACTGGGGAGGGTGTGTCGCACACACTAGATGGGAAAAATCTTACTTTTGTAATTCTGAGGATACATTTTAGGTCTAGATCAGTTCTATTCAAGTTTGTTTACTATTTAATCATCCACATAAAAAAGATCAATTTAGTCTAAAATTTGAACAAATACATAATATTAGCCCAGGCATGAATCAGATGGATACTGAAATGAAGAATCAGATTTGTGTCAGAAGACTACTGTGAGATTTTTTTTTTTTTTTTTTAACATTGTTCTGTTAGCATGTTTTGTATTAGCACAAAATGTAAGATTAAGTTAATATTTTATGTGAATCTGAAACATAATCACGTTGTGAAGATTAGTTTCACGAAAGGTCTGTCTTATGTGGCTCCCATTGCATCATGAATGTTGTCTGCCTTTCAGGATTAAGCTTTGCTTTACAATACAATAGTATTGCAAAAGTTTCCATCAAACATTATAGCAAAGTTATGGAGAATATAAATGTCCAAGAGACTTGGTTGAACATATATAAAAGCTGATGATTGTATACACAGTTTGTCAATAGTACTGATCCAAGTTATAGAAATGGGCTATTCTATCCACTCCCCTATCCTTATTTCCTATAAAGCAAATTGTTCTCCAGGGCATCAACTGAAGGCACATACAAAAGAAATGAGGTTATTTTTATTAATTTACTTTCTTCACAACTGACTAGCCATAGCTTTGTTCTCTTATTCCCCTTGGCACTACTTTGATTCTTTCTTTAATAACAGTAAATGTGAAAAATCAGGATTTGTTCTATTCAGCTTCATTTCACTTTGGGTGCTGTAGGGAGATGAGATTTGAAATTGTTCACTGCAATGTATAGGATATCTGTTGGATTCACTTTACTGATGATTCAGTATCACTGCAGATGTCTCACTTCAGATTGTGCACTTTTATTTGAACATTAAAAGTCTTGAACTTCTGACACTTTTTGAGTGGCACCCATAAATTTAAAAGGATGATGTATAAAAGAATTCTTCTTCAAATATTTTTCTTCTCAGTGTAAATAAAATATTTTAAAAAGAGAGAGAGGAGAGGAGAAGAGAGGAGAGGAGAGGAGAGGAGAGGAGAGGAGGCTAAATAATGAGGAAAAGAAAAATGAAATATTTTCTAATATATTTATGTTCCTTTTCTGAGATGACTCAATAGGGCTTTAAACTAGAGTTGAAGGGGGAAAGGGATAAGACAAAGCCTGTGGGTGATAAGCTATGGGATGGAGTGTCAGAATCAGAGGGGCTGTGTGCAAGTGAGGTCCTTCAGTGTGCTCCACAAGGTGCTGCATACAATGAGGGGCATTTGAAGTGCTTCTACACCAATGCATGCAGCATGAACAAGCTAAAGGAGCTAGAAGTCTTGTCCCAGTCCCAGAGCTACAGTATCATTGGCATAAGTGAAACCCGGTGGGATGAGTCTTGTGACTGGTATGTTACAACAGATGGTTGCAGGCTTTTCAGGAGGGATGTGTAGGGTAGGCGAGGTGAGGGGGTGAGGGTAGTTCTTTATGTAAAGGAGGGGCTGTACTGTGTAGAGCTTGCAGTTGGTGATGACAATGTTGAGAGCCTCTGGGTAAGGACTAAGGGATGAACAAATAAAGGGGATGTCCTCGTGGGAGTCTATTACAGACCACCCAGCCAGGATGAGGACACCTATGAATTGTTCTTTGGGGCACTAAAAGTTACATAAAATCAACTGCCCTTGTGCTTATGGGGAATTTCAACTTGCCAGACTTTAACTGGGAATATAACATAGCCATCAAAAGCAGGTTCAGGAGGTTCTTAAAGGACCTTGATGATAACTTCTTAATGCAGGTACTAAGGGAGACAACTAGAAAGGTGCCCTCCCAGATCTGTTGCTTGAGAACAGAGAGGGTCTTGTGGGTAATGTGGCAATTGGCAGCAGTCTTGGTCACAGTGACCATGAAGCAGTTGAGTTTAAAATTTTTTGGTGACAGAAGAAAAACTGTCACCAAAACTTCAATCCTGGATATGGGGAGAGTAGATTTCAGGCTGCTCAGAGAACTAGTTAGTAAGGTCTCCTTGGAAAGGCGTCCTTCAGTGAGGGTCAATCTTTAAGCACTGCCTCCTAAAAGCACAGGATCAGGTAATCCCAAAATATTGGAAGTCAAGTGGGTGGTGCAGAAGGCCGGCTTGGCTGACCAGGGATCTTCTTCTTGAGCTTAGGCACAAAAAGAAAGTGTATGGCTGCTGGAAGAAGGCTCAGACAACATAGAAGGACCACAGGGACTCTGTTTGCCTTTGTAGGGAGAAAATTAATGTGGCCAAAGCCCAGTTAGAGTTGAAGCTATCCAGGACTGTGGGAAACAAAAGTTTTGTTGTTGTTGTTGTTGTTGTTGTTTTTAAATATGTGAACAGAAAAAGGAGGACCATAGAAAACACAGGTCTGCTACTTGATTGGGATGTTCACCTCACAAACAATAAGATAGGCAAAGCAGAGACATTTAATGTCTTCAATACCGATGGTGGGCCTCGGAACCCTGGGTTCCTTGAGCTGGAGGACTGTGGTGGGATTTGATAAACTCCTATCCCACCCTGAATGTGTGTGGGATTTGCTGCTCCACCTCGACCCATACAAATCCACGGGGCTGGATAGGATTCATCCCAGGGTGCTCAGGGAGCTGGCCGACGTCATCACCTCTCTCAATTATTTTTCAATGATCTTGGGAATCTGGAGAGTTCCCAGTTGACTGGAAGCTGGTAAGTGTTGTGCCAGTTTTCAAGAAGGGCAAGAAAGAAGACCCTGGTAACTACAGGTCTGTCAGTCTCATGTCAGTGTCTGGTAAAATTATGGAGACAATTATCCTGGGAGTTATTGAAATGCAGTCATAGGTCTCAGCCAACATGGGTTCATGAGGGGTAGGTCCTGTTTAACAAATTTAATTTTCTGTTATGATAAGATCACCCATCTAGTTGATCAAGGGAAGCCAGTTGATGTAATCTTTTTGGAATTCAGTAAAATTTTTGATATTGTTTCTCAAAGGATCCTACTGGACAAAATGTCCATCATATGGCTAGATAAAAAACATCATGGGTAAACAATTGGCTGAAGGGTAGGGCTCAAAGGGTTATAGTAAATGGCATTATATCAGGCTGGTGGCCAGTCACCACTGGGGTCCCCCAGGGCTCCATTTTAGGACCAGTTCTTTTCAATGTTTTCATACACGATTTAGATGTAGGACTAGAAGGAGTTTTGAGTAAATTTGCTGATGATATTAAACTGGAAGGAACTGTTGACTGTGTTGCAGGTGGAAAGGCCTTGCAGAGAAGTCTGGACAGATTGGAGAGCTGGGCAATCACCAACCACATGAAGTTTAACAAGAGCAAGTGATGGGTTCTCCACCTGGGAAGGGGTAACCCTGGCTATATGTACAGACTGGGCAATGAGACACTGGAGAGCAGCCCCACAGAGAGAGATCTGGGGGTTGTGTTTGATAGCAAGCTGAATATGAGCCAGAAGTGTGCCCTGGCAGCCAGCAGGGCCAACCATATCTCGGGGTGCATCATGCACGGCATTGCTAGTCAGTTGAGGGAAGTGATTATCCCTCTCTACTATGTGCTGGTGCAGCCTTACCTTGAGTACTGTGTGCAGTTCTGGGCACCACAGTGCAAAAATGATGTGAAACTAATGGAGAATGTCCAGAGAAGGGCTACAAAGATGGTGAACGGCCTAGAAGGGAAAACATTTGGAAACTATTTGTGAGGTGACTATCCTTATCAAGTAACGGACCAATGTTATCTCTGGTCATCATGTTTCCTAAGATGTAAACTATAGAGAACTCAGGAAAATTTCACTGAATTTTTCATTTAACCCTACCTTCTACATAAATACTGGAGAAAAGTAAAGAGTTTTATTGACTTAATGAGTGATAGTTGGACTTTGACTTCAGGAACATATAAAAATTAGTCATTGGAATACTATCCTGACTGAACAGATCACAAAGTAATTTGTGAGGCAACTTGTAATCTGTTGAACATAACAAGTATCTTCAGGTAGGCAATTGCTGTCAACTGGTAAAAGAAGATAAATGTGTAGTCTCCGTGGGTGGAATAGGACATATATATATATATATATATATTTTCAGTGAATAGCAGGAGGAGTACATACCAAAGAGGAGGCAGCTTTTTCTTCTAGAATAACCCCAAAATACCTAAAAAAAAAAAAAGATACCTAAAAGAAACCCAAAAACTCTAAGTTGTTTCATTCCTTGAAGGTTGCAGACTGACTCTTCTCATGTAAAATGCCTGTCTAATTCACTACAGATATGCACATAGTGGAGTAGTAGATGTAGTTAATACAAAATATTTTTCAATAAGCAGAAGAGCCCTGAATTCAGTACACTGAATAATATGGTAAACCGAGCTGGGCTCCAAAGTAGGAGTAAAGAGATCCTTACTTAAGAACTGCTTTCCTGAAGGACACAGAGACTTCTCTACAGCTCTTTACATAAATTTGTAACTTAAAGTCAAAATTTATTTTTGAGATTAGATGTATATATATATATTTAGTGTAAAACTCTGTATATAAAGTAGATTTTTTAAGAATTTCATAAAGTATCCATATACCTATTATTAGAATTTTAAAGGTTTTAGCTCTATTCTGAAGTCAGATTTTTAAAGATTAAAATTTTGCAAAATACTGTTCTGAGTTAAAGTGGCAAACATAAACTAATATGGTCAACTTTCAGATTTCCTTGTTTACAGTGTTCTTTTAGGAATTTTGAGTTTACTGTGAATGGCCTAGATATTATGCTGAGGAGCAGCAGTATGGAATAAGTAAAATAAAGCATCTTTTTACATGCTCTCATTTTTTCCTTTCTTATTTATTGTTAGGTTTGATTTTTAATGTTGTTTTAGCATAAAATCTTCTTAGTCACATATCATTTTATAAGACATAATTGTCTGCTAATTTCTTAGCAAATGTTTAAATTACACAATTTAATTATCAGTACTAATTCATATAATCATAAAATATTAATTTTAACAACTAAATAAATGTACTTTAATTATACAGCTATCACTTTAATTTCATAAATTCAATACACATATTTGTAAGTACATACTCTTCATTTAAATGCTGTGTCTGATAGCATAAAATAGGAATATGTAAAACCAACATTTTCACATTCTTTATCAACTTAATGAAATCATACATAAGAGAAAGAAAAAAACTGAAAGCTAGCTCTATAGTGGCAGTTGTATTAAAATGTATCAATATCTGATTGTGAAGAGGATCTAACAATCAACAACAACAACAATAACAAAAAGTAATACCCAAACCAAATCAAAACAACAAACAAACAGAAAACAACCACAAACCAACCAACCAAATCATGTATCTTTTATGTAATATACAATGAAGACTCAGAACCCAAATTTATTTTATCTTATTACTACAGTTCAGAGACAGAAAGGGGAATAGAGCATTCCCTCCAGTATGAATGCATAAAGTTTCAATGTTTTGCTAGTTTTATAACACGTCATTTAGGAGTTTGGTCTAGAAGGGTACAAACTCAAACCCTCCATGTCTTTTAAACTAAATTCTCTTTTTTTCTTTACAGCTATAGACTGTTGCAGTTGCATTCTTACTGCCCCTTCACCAACATTGTTATGCCTTGTAGAACAGTTCCCCGAAGAAGAGTAGAAGAGAAATCTGAAGGACATCAACTCTATGTCTTCTTCCTAACTTCTCTGTTCAATATTGTTTACTCTTTCCTGGAAGTAATGAATTTGATCAGGCCTCCCTAAAGCAAAAGGAAGCAGCACCTAGAAAGCTGTAGAAGTGAAACACTGAAAGGAGAGGAGTAGAATCAGAGATCAGCCTGTGGAGAGTCCCATGGTGAAGCAGGCTGTCCCACTGTGCCCCATGGGGTACCAAGGTAGAGCAGATAGATGATCAGAGGGCTGAAGCACCTCTCATATGAAGAAAGACTGTGAGAGCTGGGGATGCTCAGCCTGGAAAAGAGAAGGATCCAGGGAGACCTCAATGCAAACTTTCAGTGCTTAAAGGGGTCTTATAAAAAAGATGGAGAAGGACTCTTTACTTGGGTAGATAATGATAGGACAAGAGAGAATGGTCTTAAACTAAAAGAGGAAAGATTTAGACTAGACATTAGGAGGAAATTATTGACTGTAAGGGCAGTGAAGCACTGGCATATGTTGTCCAGACACGATGTGGATGTCCCTCATCCCTGGAGGTATTCAAGGCCAGGCTGAACTAGAGGGTGGCATCCCTGCTTATGGCAGGGCGGTTGGAGTTAGATGATCTTTAAGGTCCCTTCTAGCCCAAACCATTCTATGATTCTATGATTTTATGATTCTGTGAATATATGATTCTATGATTTTATTATTCTATGATCTGCTCTTCAGACCATGGAGTAGCCCATGGTGGAGCAGGTGGATGTGGCCAGGAGGCTGAAGCCCATAGAGAGCTCCTGCAGGAGCAGTTTGTGGACTGGAGCTACATCCTGTGGAGAGGAGCCCACGCAGGAGCAAAGGGTCTGAGGGGAGCTGCCGCCCGTGGGGGACCCATGCAGGAGCAGTTGCTCCTGACAGGTGGACCTCATGGTACGGACCCATTTTGGAGCTGCTGTTGAAGAGATGTTGCCTGTGGGAAGCCCATGTAAGAAGGACAGCATCCTGTAGAAGAGACTACACATTGGACCAGGCGGAGAGAGTGAAGATGAAGGAGCAGCAGATGACAAAGTGTTATGGACCGACCATATCTCTCATTGCTTGTTCCCCTGCACTGCCTTGGGGCATGAGATAGAAGAAGGTGGCTGGGAGAAGGTGTTTTTTCTTTGCTTTTCATTTCTCACTGCTCTAGTCTGTTTGCAATATACAAGAGATTATATTAATCTCCCTACTCTGAATCTATTTTTCCCATTACAGTAATTGGTAAAGGAATCTGTCTGTCTTTATCACAACCCTTGAACCATATTTCCTCACATTTTCTGCCCCTCTTCCCTTGAGGAGAGGGAGTGAGAGAGTGGCATGGTGGATATGGTGGATCTTACCTAGTCATCAATGTGAGTGAAAACATCACAGCATCCCAGTTAATATATATATTAAGTCAATATATATATTGACTTTTCCTTTTCCTTTACCTTTTTTTTTTTTTTAAATTTATTTTTATTTTTATTTTTTTAACCTCAGGACACCAAAACTGTGAAATTGGAAAAGATAAACCTATTGTAACCATTACCTGCAGATCTGTCAATATTTAATGCATATAGGAGAAAGAATTTAATTTCTGAGATTTATGGTAAAATGGAAAAATTTTAAATGAAAAGAAGATACAAGCAAGTGTGGATTTCTGCTTAGAAATTCTGTTACTCTATTTTGAATTCTCCGTTACAAATTCAGTATTTTTCACCTGTGTTTCTCCAGAGTGAATTTATACCCATCTCCAGATCTAACTGTGTGATGAAATGTCCTGGAACATTGAACCAGAATCTTCATTACCAATTAGATGAGTTATTCTGCTATTTATCCATTTTATGTATTAATAAACACTTTGTTCTGGCACTTCAGTTGTGTTCTGAATTAGTTTTGCTCATACTTTATTAGAACTGTTACTTGCCAGACTTCTCCAATTGCTAGAATTAGAAGCTATGAGCAAGAGAAAATGTATATTATATATTTAGAGGCAGTTGTGTTACTTTTTGAAACATCCACCTAAATCCTAGAAAAGGATTTAACGTGATTAAAATTGGAAAAGACCTCTCAAGATCACCTAGTTCAATCCCCCTTTACATTTCTTATTGTATGGTTTTATCTTTTAACTTCTTATGTTATGCAGAAAAAGTTAACAAATGTCATGAGTTCATTATATAGCTCTATTTATTCCCAGTGAAGATGTGCAAAAGTCACATTTTGGCCCAAATTTTGTATACGATTACTTTTCTTCTCCAGTCTTGCAATGAAGATGTGTTGTAGTAGCACAAAGAATGTGTTACAGCAAACTTCGTAGAAAAAATTCCCCTTGTTTATCCCTACTAAATATTTTCCATGGGGGGAAGAAAAAAAAATCTTAGTTTTTGAAGAATTTTCTTGTCAGATTAAATTTCATGAAGGAGCACATAGCTGAATGTATACATACTCTCTTGGTTAAGTCTCCTTTTCATCCATCACTCCAGGATGATTATTTCTGCACTTCTAATGCATAGATGAAAGCTGTCTTGACTTACAAGAAAACCTCATGTGTTCTGTATGAGAACTATATATTAAGCTGACTAATAAGAAGAGCCAAATACATACAAATACATAGGTTTTAACAGACAGAAAACTGATACTCCTAGAGAAGAACTATTTCAGGTTAAAAGACCTTGTTATGTGCTACACTAAACCAGTAGTTTAGTGTAACATTTTTGCTTACGTTTATACTGTAATTATTATTTTTTGATTTTGCTTATGCTATTAGGGCAATGTGTTTAGATGCTTATAATAATTATTAAAAAAATGTTTCCACTGTTATATTTATTTTGATATGATCCCAATAACTTAATATTTCTTTTGTGTTAAATTTAGTTGTAATATATCAACCATGTACCTTAAATTTTTATTTTCTACACATCTACACATTATTGTCATATGGTAAAACTGATCATTTCACAAAATAGCCAGTTCAAGTCACTCCACTTGTAAACTGACAAAAACCTTACCTGCTTTTAGAAACAAAACAAAACAAAAACAAACAAAAAAACACATTTTCTTACGTTGTTTGACTTTACCTGCTTCATTTAGTCACTAAGTAAAATATTCAAATGTTTACATATTTCAGAAATGACTAACATTATTTTAGTTGTATTGTAAAAACTTGTATTACAATCTCCATACTCGATTGCTTAAACAATATTTAATAAAATAATTGTATTTTATATTTATATAATTATTTTATATCATATTATCTATATAATTATTTATACAATTAATTTATATTTATATAATTATATGTTGTCTGTTGTCTCCTATTAGACCATGTAGATAAATTAAAATAGAGAAGAAAATGTACTTACTTTTGTGGTGGTTTTACTCAGGTGGGTGGCCGAGCTCCACCACAACTTCTCTCTCACTCCCCCTCCTCAAAGAGGAATGGGGAGAAAATATGATGAAAGGGGCTCAAGGGTTGAGATAAGGACAGGGAGATCACGCAGTAATTATCGTGATGGGCAAAACAGACTAAGCATAGGGAGATAGTAAGTTTTATTACCTATTGCTAACAAGCTAGAGAAGCAAGAAACAAAGGGAAAAAAAACAAAAGAACCTTCCCTCCCATCCACCCTCTTCCACCTCCTCCCCTTGAGTGGTGCAGGAAAATGGCAGAATGGGGGTTATGGTCAGTCTATAGTGCTTCTTCTCCGCAGCTCCTTCTCGGTCACTCTCATCCCCTGTGCTGTGGGGTCCCTCCCACGGGATGCAGTCCTTGCTGAACTGATCTGGCGTGGGCTACCCACAGGCAGCAGCTCTTCAAGAACTGCTCCAGATATGGATCGGTACCACAGGGTCCACCCCCCAGAAGAAAACTGCTCCAACCTGGATCCCCCACGGGCAGCAGCTCCTGCCAGGTCACCTGCTCCTGTGTGGTCTCCTCACCACGGGATGCAGGTCCGGCCCAGAATCTGCTCCAGCAGAGGTCTTCCACAGGCTGCAGTCTCCGTCGGTGCAGGTCTACCTGCTCCACTGTGGTCTCCTCCACCGTCTGCAGCATGGAACCCTGCTCCACCGTGGTACTCCATGGACTGCAGGGGGACAGGCTGCTTCACCATGGTCCTCACCACAGGCTTCTGCTCCGGCGCCTGGAGCACCTCTCCCCCTCCTTCTTCACTGACCTTGGCGCATGCAAGGCTGTTTCTCACTCCTCTCACTCTC